>PISW01001944.1:0-218541 GCA_004023785.1 Mungos mungo
GAGTACAGCTCTATCGGTACTGTTACCACCACCACGAGTACGGCTCTATCAGTACTGTTACTACCACCACAAGTACAGCTCCATCAGTACTGTTACCACCACCACGAGTACTGCTCCATGAGTACTACCATTAGTACGGCTCCATGAGTACTATTACTACCACCACGAGTACGGCTCCATCAGTACTGTCACCACCACCACGAGTACGACTCCATCAGTACTGTCACCACCACCACGAGTACGACTCCATCAGTACTGTCACCACCACCACGAGTACGACTCTATCGGTACTGTCACCACCACCGCCAGTACGGCTCCATCAGTACTTCTACCCCTGGCACTCGCACTGCAGCTGCTGTTGCTATGACCACCACCAGCACCACCATCACTGTTACTCCTACAGCTACTGTGACAACTGCTCCTGCTGCTGCTGTTACTACGACTTCTACGGCCCTCCTCCGACGGCTACTACCCCTCCCTCCCCCTCTCCCCACTGCTACTCCAGCCCTCCCTCTCCTGTTCCTGTTGCTCCCACTCATACTCTCAGTAAGTAAACGGAATAAGCCGGGCAGAACCCCAGTCCCTTTGCCGTGTACTCGGTGGTTTCATCCCGAATGACAACCCCGTGGGGTACGTACTTTCATCTCCTGCATTTCAGAGATGAACACGCTGGCGCACAGGCACTGAAGGACTCGCCTGTGGGCCGCGCGTCCGTGAGGAGCTGAGGGCTGGAATCCCGGGCCACGGGTAAGTGGCCTCGCACGCAGATTCCACCAAATTTTCCCACCACCCCTCCCGCTGCCAGTATACTTACCAACACTTGAGGCATCTAAGATTTTAAATTTTCTTCCTAGTCTGATGTGTGGCCGTGGACGACTGTTTTAATTTCCCCTCCCCTTGTGCATAGGGAGGGCACACATTTTTATCGGCCTCTCGTATCTTCTCTTTGTCCCCCAGTAGCTATTTACATCTTTGAAGCAGGGATAGGATTCTGTCTATATATGTGTTAAATGTTTATTTATATATTTTAAGAGAGAGAGAGTTAGAGCGGGGAAGGGCAGAGACAAGGAGAGAGAGAATCCCAAGCAGCCTCCCTGCTGGAAGTGGAAAGCCTGACGTGGGGCTCGATCTCACCAACGTGAGATCAAGACCTGAGCCAAAATCAAGAGTCAGACACTTAACCGACTGAGTCCGCCAGCCGCCCCTAGGATTCTGTTGTACTAAGCAGAGTGTCCGTGTGTTATCCGAGTAGGTTTGTGGAAAATTAAATGAAAACCTCCATAGTTACGTGACCCTGGTGGCCAGGGCTGTTCTGAATAAGGCAGCATTCTCTCATGCTTGAGAGTCACCTGGGGAACTTGTTTAAACTCCAGATGCCCCGGTTCCAGCTAAACGTAGTCTGAGTCGGTCGGTCTGGGGTGGTTCCTAAGAAATCTGCCTTGTAGCAAATCTCCCAGTGGTTCTGATACCCCAACTCAGAGTTGGTGGCCCCAACTCAGAGAGTCACTACACTGACGCTTTGCATAGGAGACGTATCCAGGATGGTGACCGCTTCCCAGGACCAAGAAGGTCCCGAATTACATTGCAATTGTAAGATGAGGAAACCAGTCATTCCGCAGCGGAGAGTTAGGACACCTCCCGCATGCTTTCCCAAGCACCAGCCAGGCCCCCGAGGGCCCCTGGGTGTGCTCACCTGTCAGACTGGTCCACGGGCAACCCTTCCATCTCAAACCTGCAGGCACAGCCGTAGTCCTCCAAGTCCCGGGGGCACAGACCAGCCACACACCTCAGCCCATTCACGAAGTGGAGGAGTGCAGGGAAGCTCGTGAAGACGGCCTGCAGCCAGGTGAAGTGGGAGCCCAGGCAGTCTGCAGGGAGGGGACAGCAGGCCGGGCGCTGGGAACCAGGGTCCAGGAAGGAGCCCCTGTGCCAGGGACTTCCTGCACCTCGGCATCCTACTAAGCACCTGCTGTGTGCTCAGGATTGCTCCAGACAATGAAGGGGACTTGGGGACCCCTCGGTTGCCCCCAAGTCATGTAACCCTCCTTCCTTGCCAACAAGGCTGAAGGGCACTCAGGGAAAGCGAGCCTCCTCCCCAAATCCCTGAGGATATATTTCTTGTTCATTCTGGGCTGGTCATGCTAATATCCCCAGCTTCTGTTACAGTGAGTGGCCTAGGGCTGAGCACGTGACCCAGGCCAAAACAACTTAAAGGGAAGTCTGTTAGATTTGAGGGAATTGTTCCTTTCAGAATAAAGAACAAAGGCAAGGAAGACACCTTTCTCCTTCCTTGAATATGGGTAAGGACATGTTGGCTGGGGCTGCAGCAACCATGTTACCACCATGAGGCTCCAAGCTTACTATTGAAAAGCCATATGCTTAGCTATAGTGGTGGGGAGAGAATGGGTCTCTGACACCTGCTGATTATCTCCGAGATCTGGTGCTTTCAGGCAGCTTCTGTGAGATGATTAAATGCCTTTGTTATTTAAGTCACCGTGAGTTGACTGAGTGGATTCCAAATGATACAATCGTGGCCCTAGAGAAGGGTAATCCAGTGCAGGAAGAGAAGGGATACAGACACTAATAATTGGGGAGGCCCCTGTTACATGCCCAAAACTGTGCTATGTGCTTTAACAGCTCAATAGTTAAGAGTGATAGTGAGTCTCGCTTTAGAAAGCATTCACTTCATCCATTACCCCATAAACCTCCCGTTAATTCTGCAAGACAGATGCCACTCGGTCACTTGTGTGTCATAGGTAAAGAAATAAGGTCAGAGACATGCCCAAGGTACCAACCAGCAACCAATGACTTGCCCTAAACAAGGACCCTTAAGTGCCAAAGGGGGTGTGGGACCCCACAGGCCCGATTCTAACACACAGGGTCATACGTAGGAGCTTGGGGAGGTCCACAAGTGGGCTGTGAGGTCTAGATCCTCAAAGCCTGTTCGAGTTTTCTGATGCCATTCAAACTTCCTTTCCCATGGTTTCTTTCCACACTGCCTAGTCAGAAAACAGAGAAATGCTTCTACACTGAAGGAAAAAGCTACTCTAAAGTTCGTGTGTGTGTGTGTGTGTGTGTGTGTGTGTGCGTGCGTGTGTGTGTGTTTATATAAATATGCGTTGTCACCCAAAAACTTAGCGGGCGCCTGCACTGACCCACATGCACGTTTCTGGTCCAGTCCTCTGCTCTCGTGGTCTAACCCTACGCCAGTTCAGAGCTCCTTGCTCCTGTCAATCATAGGATTGTCTTATTTGGGGGGGTACTTTCAGAGAGCAATGGTGGGAACCATCACAGTGTCTGGCAATTGGTAGTCACAGGATAGATACATAATTGATAAAAGGAAGGCTTGACACTCTTTGAAATCCTTGGGCTTTATATGTATTTGATAGTTGGGGAGAGAAAATCCATCAACTAAGCTCTGGACTCAGAGGGGAGCTTCCTGTGACCTGGACATGTCGCATACCACCCTTAGGCTCTATTCCTAGCCTGTGTGACAGGGGTACCCTCCATGCCCCCCAACCCACCTGGGTGTCAGGACTAATGAAGTCAGGGCTATGCAGGCACCTTGTAATCCGGTGACTCACCCTGCAATACAAGACACACTACTCTTGTCAGAACCAGGATCACCGGGCTCAGAGCTGGCAGGAGCAGTGGGAGCGAGGGAGCATAGAGAGCAGAGCCCAACGCCCTAGTCATTTCCTTCAGTTTCCCACAGGCACTCACCCATGCCATGACACCTGGTGGGTAGAAGCAACTTGGCATTTAACTTACCAAAAATGTCCGCTACGCTTTCCACATTTTTAAACACCCCATGGAAGGAAGTGAGATCTAAGTGGAAAGCAGAGAAAACAAGTCAGAGAGCCCTTCCCCTGCCTCGTCGCCCTGCCCCACCCCTGGGCAGAGTAAGTAAGACCCTATGTCTTTCTCTAAGGGTGGATTTGACCTTGGACTAACTTTCTCCTAATGTGGGTTACCATGGAAACCTGGTAAGATGAAACCAGAAGCTTGTTACTAAGCAGCTTTGCTTCTGGGGGAGGAGGTGTGTCTGGACGCGCAGGGACCCTGGGTGAACTATAAATACCTAGTGGGGACTGAGTCACCATGCAGGGACCCCTTCGTGTGATGACTCTGGAAGCTGAGCTTGTCTTCTGTGCACCCTAGAAATGATACCTATGACATCATTACTGGAGATACTAATTCTACTAGAGAATAAGGTTCTAGGCCAGCAAAAATCCTGTGGGTGCTCCCCCATGAGCCCTGCTCCTTTGTACCTAAGCTACTACCTCGGGACTCCTGGACTGATGTGCAGATCGCCCAGGCTGCTCTCACGAGAGACAAGTGACTCTCTGGCCTGCTGGCACACGGGGTTTCCTGGCAACTGCGCTGTGAGTCTGAACACCGATTACAGGTTCTCCCTGGGCTGGGCATCGCACTTACCAGGGGAGTTATGGCATTTGGAGAAGGGCCAGGTTGTCATTTGAGTGTGGGTGAGACCAATCACTTTGCTTGCATGGGCTCATGCACAAATAACTTGGCGGACTCAGTTCACCTCTCTGAAAGACTGGAAATGAACCCTGAAGCTGGGGCTAGTGTGACCAACTGGTTCACTCTGCATTATGTCCTTCAGTGGTACCCAGCTAAGAGCTCGTCTGAGAAATTTTTACCCTCTGTCACCAGGAAAACTTCCCCTTCCCCAAAAAACAATTATGGACCCTCCTTTCTTATAGGTCAAGCACTGGAATACATTGTCTTTCCCTTTTTGCTCTGCCTTTAAGGAATCTCAGAGCTCAATCTGAAGCTAAAATATTGTGACCATATAACGCCCATGATCAGTCCATTTACTTCCATCTCCGGTCCTCCTTCAGCTGACCTTTATCTTTTGATGGGAGTTTTAGTACTTTGTCTATGAAGAGAGAGCTGTGGTGGTTCAGACATCAGGAGAGACTGTTGAGGGAGAGAGTTTTGAGCCCCATTTGAATCCCTGTGCCTACAAGAGCCACAGTAGTAAGTGGTATATTTAGAAAGGGCCATTTTCTCTGCCAATATCCCAGACAACTTTCTACCCAGCTAGGTCTCCCAAGAAAAGTTCAAAAATCCTTACTGATAGTTTTTGGGAGTCCTGGAGGCAGCTCCTGTGGAAGGTGTGGGGTGTCCAGAGGGTGGCCCCCTAAAATCGAGGAGGACAGGAGCATTAGCAGGTGCACTATCACCGCCCACTTGCTGGGAGGGGCGGCCAGCAGGCGAGAGGATGTGAGGATGCAGGTAAATTCAATTCTATGTATATTTTTCTAGAACCTGCTCTGTGCAGGGTCACTGTGGTAGCTATTGACGAAAATAAGGTGGTCCTGGTGTTTCACATCGGTTGGCCTTAAGAATGGCCTTCTTATGGGCAAAAGGCATGACCAGACCCTTCTTTAAAGAGGATATCCAGATGGCCAACAGACACATGAAAAGATGCTCAGCGTCACTCATCATCAGGGAAATATAAATCAAAACCACAATGAGACACCTCCTCATGTCGGTCAGAGAGGCTAAAATTAACAATTCAGGAAACGACAGTTGTTGGTGAGGATGTGGAGAAAGGGGAACCTTTTTGCATTGTTGGTGGGAATGCAAACTGGTGCAGTAGGTCAGGAAAACAGTATGGAGGTTCCTAAAAAATGAAAAATAGAACTGTCCCACAACCCAACAATTGCACCATACTAGGTATTCATCCAAAGGATACAAAAATGCTGATTCAAAAGGGACACATGCACCCCAATGTTTATAGCAGTGCTATTGACAATAGCCAAATTATAGAAAGAGCCCAAATGTCTATCAACTGATGAATGGATAAAGCAGATATGGTGTGTATATAGATAGATAGATATAGATATAGATATATAGATATATAATGGAATTCTACTCAGCGACTATAAAGAATAAAATCTGGCCATTTGCAACCATGTGGATGAAACTAGAGAGTGTTATGCTAAGCAAAATAAGTCAGAGAAAAATAAATATCATATGTCACTCATATGTGGAATTTAAGAAATAAAACAGATGAACAATGGGGAAGGGAAGGAAAAATAAGATAAAAAGATAGAGGAGGCAAATTAAAAGAGACTCTTAAATACAGAGAATAAACTGAGGGTTGCTGGCGGTGTATTGGGTAGGGGGATGGGTTAAATGAGTGATGGGCATTAAGGCGGGTACTTGCTGGGGTGAGCACTGGGTGTTACATGTAAGTGATGAATCACTAAATTCTGCTCCTGAAATAAAAAAGAAAAAACAAAAACAATGGCCTTCTAGCAGGGGACAGAGAGGTTTGGGCACTCATCTTGAAGCTCTTGTTGCATACAAAGCAAACCATTTTAACTTAGATTGCAAAGTTGTTTGGAGTACCTTGAGATGAAAGAGGAAATAAGAACAAGCAAGGAAAGGACCTCGCCCCCAGGGAGCTTCTAATCAAGGACAGGGCTTTCCCCCACTATCTGCAAGCATAATGACCAATGACTGTCAGGGGGCTACGCACCCCAAGACTCAGCCCCAGACCCTGCATTTATCCACAGTGGAGACACGGTGAAGGGAGGCAACTTTTGAATTTCGTTAACTATTCAGGCAGGAAGCAAGTTGGACTTGGCCTTTTCCCAGCCTCCGCTGTCTCCCCAGGGGTCTCGAATGCTCATTATGAAGCAGGGGGTCTATAGAGAATCTGGAGGGGTTGGAACAATGGTGTGATACTAGACGAACTCGGATCTGCAAGCTCTGACAGCGTGGATCGGAGAAACATCGTGAAGATTGGTAAAAGGGGCCACTGGCAGGTGTATTATGGATGTTCCAAAGTAATGCCGGCCGTTGATCATTATTAGGACGATTATTCCTATTATGAACAACTCCTTCCACTCTCTGCCCCCTCTCCCCTGCACAGTAACAAATGGTTTGCATTACTTGGACCTTACTTTCCTCATCAACCTCATCATCGCCACTGTGGACTTATTCCGGGGACCCGGATGTCATTAGCAGGTGCCTGTGGGAGAGCAGCATTCCCATCTACAAACCCTGTGGGCTCACGCTGGGTCCCTGGAGCCCCAGGCCCTCTGCTGCCAGGCCCTGCAGGGATGGGTTGGAGGGGATGTGGCCTCGCTCCCTTGCACCATGTCCCAACCCTGCAGCATGATGAACGTGCCCCGGCACCAGCCTCCCTTCCTGGGGGATGTGCTCTGTGGCTGTGGCCAGGAGCGTCCTCTCCAGTCCTCCGGATTTCTATTAAACACGAATGGATGTTCCCACGGAGGGGCGTTCCCTCCAGCCCCAGAGCCACGAGCTGTCCAGGGAAGTGTCCCGCAGACAGACGTCCAGACCCGGGGAGACTCGGGACTTCCTTCGGCTCCAGGTGAATCCTACCACAGAGCCCACATAATTGTTCTGGCACATTCCGCATCTGGCGTAATTGCCTCGGAAACGATTTAATTAGCACACCAGCCAAGAGCTAAGAATATCTGCTGCCCGCTTATGCGGCGACAGCCCAGTATGGCCGGGTCCTCGATCGTTCGCTCACTGGTGCTTGCTCGGGTTTCTGGCCGATGGAGGTGGTCTGCTCGCAGAGAAGTGCTCACAAGTGAGCGTGCCCCCCGACCCCGCTCCGAGCACTCCCAGAGTATCGACACCCACACATTTCATTCGCAACTACAGAAGTTGCCCTGGATGTTAAAGTGTTGATCCCGGAGAAATGAATTCGTTCTCTCACCAAATGCAGAGGGATGACAGTGGGGGAGACAGGGGGTCCGAGATGATGGGGAAACAGAATTCACCAGAATAAAATGGATTCTGGCTCAGCAAGAGCACTGCTCTAAGAAAAGGGACTGACTTTTGTACTGTTCGAAGCTCAGTTTTGTAGGCATCCCCTCCAGTGTCTGCCCAGTGCTGTGGGGCACCCCTTGCTGTTGCCGCTTTATGGACAATGAAGCCAAGACCCATGGAGAGGAGGTCTAGCCTCTTCCGCCCAGACACGTAAGGCTTCCTGGGGTCTGCTCCTTCCTGGCTCTGCCCGACCATCTCTCCCTTTGAACCTAACGCTTTCAGGACACTTCCCATTTTCCAGAACTACTTCTTGCTGTCCTGGCTCTGCCCGTGCGGTGCGGTGCCCTTCTGTGTTACCGACTCTTACGTTTTCACACTCCGAGTTCCAGAAGGCCCACTGGACCCCCAGATGAGGCTGGGCTAGGGACACCTTCCCTGGCTCCCGTAATGCTGGGACACCCTTCTCTCGCTGCCCTTGTGACCCTGTGTTGCAATGATCTATTTCCGCGGCTGTTTCCTCCAGCAAAGCAGGAGCTCCCTGGGGGGTAAGAACGCTGACAAATGTGAGCACGGTTCAGTAGGTATCTCTGTAATGAACGAAGGAGCATCCGGTGGTTGAACTGCACCGTCAAACGGCCAACTTCTCAGCCAAGAGCGATGGCCCCCTGGAATCACAGAATCCTAGCCTGGTGACCTTTAAGCAAAATTAGGAGATGGCCCCTCTGGAGAGTGGAAGGACGAGGACTGACGGGTATTTCATACGATGACGTGTTCTGCCCTGGAAGATGCACCCGGAATGCACGAACCCACCCTTGCCCGGATGCTTTTTTCACAGGATCTGGGGCTGGGCGCCAATTCTGCTGTGTGATGTTGTCCAGCGCAGAGCTCCCTGACATAGAAGGTTCCAGGGCATCTCCATCCCCTCACAAACCGGACCACCATCCCACCGGCCACCCCCTGCACTTGGAAGTCATGAGCCAGCTCTCCACAAAGAGATGAAGAGAGAGGGCAGCCTTGTCCCAGGCGCACTGCAGACGCCGCTCGAACCCCTGCTACAGGGGGGAAGAAGCACCCTGGAGAGCATGCTGGGAGTGCACAGAGACCACCCCCCTGACTGCACATGTGCCCTAGAGCCCTTCCCTGAAAGCGGAGTCAGACAGCACTGGGGGCATGGCTTCCAGAAGGTGCCTGGCAGAGCTCTGACTCTGCAGGTGCTCGGAAGCCCGAGGGGGGTTCTCACAGAGTCCACGTCCCCCACGACTGCTCCCAGCCACGACTCAGCGGGTGTCCTGCAGGGGCCCGGCTTCCTGGGCAACATGGGACATTGCAGATGGACCCCTCCCCAGTGACCTTGCCAGACCTTCCTGAGACCCGGCTGTGTTCACAGACACACCCACCTCTTCTGGCCTGGCTCACGGGCACCGCATCTGGCCCCCCCACCTTCCTGTCCTGCTTTCCCCCGGGCATTTCTTCTAATGACATCTCTAGTCCCAGAGGACCGAGTCTAAGACCCGACCCCTACCCCTTTGAGACGAGGCGTGTGGGCAGAGGCCTCAAGTACAGACCCAGGCGCCCGGGTGGCTCCGTCGATTAAGCACCCGACTCTTGGTTTTGGCTCAGGTCATGATCTCATGGTTCGTTTGTTCGATCCCCAGCTGGGCTCTGTACTGACAATGCAGTACTGATAGTGCAGAGCCCGACTTGGGATTCTCTCCCTCTCCCTCTCTCTCTGCCCTTCCCCTGCTCATGCTCTTTCTCTCTCTCTCAAAATAAATAAATAACCTTAAAAATATTAAAAGTCAAAACACAACAAAGAAAACAGATCTTTCGCCACGCAGTGCCTGGACTCAGACCTGGTGACTTAGTTGGGGGAGGACAGCCAGCATTATCTCCCTGGTGGTCACACACTCACCCCCGCAAAGTTGGGGCTGCAGGTACGGGACATTTAAATCCACACATGCATGTGTGTGTTTGTGATTCAACTTTCTATGGCTCTTAATTTAAAAAAAATTTTTAATGTTTGTTTATTTTTGAGAGACAGAGACAGGAAAGTGGGGAAAAGGCAGAGAGAGAGAGAGAGAGAGAGAGAGACAGAATCTGCAGCAGCTCCAGGCTCCAAGCCATCAGCACAGAGCCCGATGCGGAGCTCCAACTCATGAACCGTGTGATTATAACCGGAGCCAAAGTTGGATGCTCAACTGACTGAGCCACCCAAGTGCCCCAACTATGGCTCTGAATTCTTCTTTGTTCACTTATTTATTTACTTAAATTTTTTAAAATGTTTTGAGAGAGAGAGAGAGACAGAGTGTGAGTGAAGGAGGAGCAGAGAGAGAGGGAGACACAGAATCCGAAGCAGGATCCAGGCTCTGAGCTGTCAGCATAGAGCCTGACATGGGACTCAAACCTGTGAGCCACAAGATCATGACCTGAGCCAAAGTTGGGCGCTTAACGGACTGAGCCACCCAGGAGCCTCACTAGTTTTTGTACTGTATCCGAGAATAAAATCTCCCAGGACAAATGCACAATTGTTTGTCCCTGTTTTTAATCACAGGAGGCCATTACCATCTTTATTATCACAATGTAGCAGTAAAGTAAGGGGAAAGAGGAACAGAGCAAAAGGACAGCTAAGAAAATGTTTAATGGCCTCAATTTTACAGAGAAATAAAACATTGTCTGGGGGTGTTGAAGGGGTGATTTTGATCAAAGGGAAATCCATAGTTTTGGAAGAGAAAAAGGTTAGTTAGAAAAGAAAGTAAGTTCGACAAACTAGAAGAATGGATTTTGGAGGGTGAGATCTCATTTTAGTTTGTCTTTTAAATGTGTATTTATTTTGAGAGAGAGTGGGGGAGGGGCAGAGAGAGAGGGAAAGAGAATCTCAAGCGGGCTCTGCGCTGTCAGGGCTCAAACTCACAAACCCTGAGAACCTGAGCCAAAATTGAGAGTCGGACACTTAACCGACTGAGCCACCCAGGGGCCCTGGTGTGATCTCATTTTAAAGGATAAGGAAGAGATTGAAAGCTGTAGAGTATTTCATAGTTTTATCATAAAAAATGAAGGAAGTCAAGGCCATAGCTGGAATTTGATCAAGACAGTTGGGGTTCTGGTACAGGACGAGCCTCTGGCTCACCAGCCCCGGCTGTGCTGGTCCTGGGGACCCACATCACGACAAAATGGTCTGAATGATGAAAACAGTCATCCACGAAGGAGCTAAATAATCAATAGAAGACCATCAACTTCTGGAAGTGGGTCCTGCAGGGAAGGTTTGGGGCGAAGTTGGGGAGCACCTAGACCTGAAGTCGAGATTTGGAGTCCCCTACCCGGTAACAGGTGCTCGCCAATTGTTCCGGGGAACATGCAGATCTCTGTGAGTCCAAGAACTCCGATCACGGTCAAGATAAATGATCAGTAATGTTGACGCCCTCACTATTGTGTTTGGAAGGGAACCTTAGAGAAGGAGGCTCAGCGTGTTGGTCCCAAGTTTATCTGAACTTGGAGGAAAAGGAGAAGATGAAGGAAAGGAAAAGGAAGGAAAAAAAGTAAGTGGAGGGGTTTGAACAGCTGCACCAATGTGCAGACAAGAAAGAAAGTAGGAGGGCGTCAGAGGTCTCAGGTTCGTCACCGTGGCTCCACGTGAACTTGAAATGACTGCCCGGCTGCCAAGGAGCTTGCTCGGATCTCTTTAGGTTCCAGTGCGGGTGGAGGTGTTTGCCTTTGCAGCAGACACACCTGCTCAGAGGTACGCCCTGCCGCATGTCGGGAAGACTGACACACTCCGAGGAGACCAGTGAAACTTGGGACGGCGGCTGGTGAGCAAAGGCAAGAGGAGATGTCCCACCAGGGGGAGGAATGATTACTAAGTGACCACACTGCTTTTTGCTCTCCCTGGATCTCCCCCTCATGGCCCGTCCCACACTCCGTGCCCTGGGCAAGGTCCTCAAAACATCAGCTGAGTTAAACCTGCGGCTTGTCTTCACTGTTCGATTTCCATCCCTCCTAGGCAAGGGGACAAAAGTAGTCAGAAGCAGACCAGATGACATTTGACAACACCCCCAGTGCTCATCTTCATCATACAGCAAGCCTGAAACTCGGTGGAAGGCACCATTACTCACCGCCGCGAGGGGCCACCAGCATACTCAGCAGGAGAAGCACGATCATAGTGCAAGGGCAGAGGATCGGGCTGAGGCATCCAATGGGACAGCCTGGGAGAGAAGGCGGCGGAATGTGATGAGTACGATTTCGGAAATCCCGGGAAATAGGAACATCCACGAGCTCTTTGTCCCATAGTGCATTGAGGTAGCCAGAGAAAGCCCTCGAAGGGTTTCTGTCCCAGCTTCGCCACTAACCAGCGTTGACTCATGACATTCAGGAAATCGCCTTCTCTATCTGAGACTCAGTTCACCCATCTGTAAAATGGAAACTTCGCCAGGGTTCCTTGGGGCCCCCAGATCTGGTCTCATTTATTCGTTCTCCCCATGGTCTTTTATTGTGCATCAGGCACATTGCAAGGATCCCAGAATGCAAAGTGAGGGAAAATCACTCCTTATCTGTGAATTTGTTCACAGAATTATGAGGAAGGGAAGCAGATGGACAAGTGCTATAGTGGACTTTGTAGACGGAACTGTAGAGAACCCATACATTGGGCTGCAGCCCCATATACCTTCAGTAGTCTGACTTTGAACCTTCCTACTGTCACTCAACATAGGAATACATTTGGCAACCACACGGTGGCACTGTCTGCTAACAAACAGTGCTTTCCTCCGCGTTGGGGCGGGGAGGGGGCTCCATCTTCTTCCTTCCTTTCCTATGGTTTCTGAGCATTTCAAATATTTGGCTGCTGTCCTAGAGTTCAAGAGACAATGCTCCAGGGACTGCCATGTGGGTCGTGGCCAGGGGGAAGGGTCCAAGAACTGACCGCATTTCAGTCATAGTGCCCTGTGATCTTAGCAACTCAGCAAATACTCACCTTCAGTAGGCACTTAGCGCAAACAGATCAACCATGTATTTAATGGGGAAGGAAAGACATTAAAGACCAGAGGGATTTTAGAATAATTTTAGCTCCCTGGGAATGTAACTCCCTAAGGAATGTTGGATGGCTGACATGTGCCCAGAACAGCGTATGGACAATAACGCAGTGTGATCGTGCTACCCCAGTGGCACCCACGTGGCTGCTGGATAGGGTTGTCCATGTTGTGCACTGTGCAAAGGCGTTGCACTGAGGGGCACACAGGGGCTGACGTGCAGCCAGTGCTCACCTCCCAAGTTTGACCCCCGCAGGGCTGCATCAACCTGGAGGAAGGAGCACTTTCTGCAGGTTGTTCTCCCAGGGACAAAGGCTGACCCATGTCCTGGTGGCCCAGCAAATGGACCCAGGGCCGTGGTGGGCTCCTCTGCTTTGTGGGCAGGGATTTGTATCATGGAAGGTGTCCCAAAGGAGAGAACATTTGTAGGCCATATGATCCTTACTCTGTGGACCTTCCCCTCGGCCTGGTGTAGCCTCTAATAGCTACTGAATAAATGTTTGTTGAATGAGTACACAGGGCAGAATGTGAGTTCTTGAAGATTCCCTCTCAGCTCAATCATCTTCGAAGACTCTGGCTGTGATCTGATGGACAGAATAGTCTGCTTAAACCTTTTGTAGCCACACAAATTCCTACAGCAGATTAACGTTACAGGTTAGACCGGCTTTCTGATCATTCTGCGGAGATTTGGATCTGAGTGGCTCCTACTCAAGGCCGAGAAACCAGACTGAACCCTCAGGGTGAGGCCTGGGATATCTCCAGATGGGAAGTGGCTGCCCTGGAACGTCCGTGGGTGAACGGCGGAAGGCATTCTAGAAGGTCATACCCACTGAAGTCAGACCCTCAAGACTGAGGCTGATGCCACCAGCCGGTACATTTGCTATCACTGTCACCACAAGGAGAGAAGGCTAGGAGGTCTTGCAGTAGGGTCCCCTCCCCAAGGAAAGAAAATAAACCCTTCGAGGCCACCTGGCGATATGCATATGTGCCAACATCCCTCACAACCTTGTAACGTGAGACTGACCACCTCATCAGACTGCATGTTTGTGCGTTACTATGCATGGGAGACAAAGACGTAGAACATGCATAAGAAACCACGCCACGTGGCGCCTGGGCTCAGCTCTTCAGGTACGGACCCAACTGAGCTGTGCCGGCACAAGTAAAGTGTTTCCTGGAAAAAATAAAAAGCCTTGGTGTCACGACTCTCTGGGTGAGAACCTGCCATGGGCTGAGCTTGGAGAAGGCGTGGGAGTCATCTCGTCCAAACTCATTTTACAGATGAGATCACTGAGCCCCTGAGACTGGCACCTTATGGTCACAGGTGTCCCCCTCGGCAGCTCCTGAGCCCATCGCAGTAACAGCGAGGCTGTTGTGAGGGCTGAGTGAGCGCATCCATGCGGGGCACTGACAACAGCGCTTGACGGAGAGGTGGCGAGAGGCGTTAGTGATGGCAGCCGCTGTGTCTGGCCCACAGGGACGGCCCAGTAACCAGCGGCTCTTACAGTAAAGGCCCCTCTGCCCTGTGTGAGCAGAACCTCCCCACCCAATCTGGTGAAATGAAGGCCAGTGGTCAGTTTCATGCAGTCGCTGCTCTTCTGTTCCTGTGACGCTCACTTCCGGGAGGCTATTGCCCCGGGTGGTCCTGACACTCAGAGAAGACAGGCTGAGCCTTGTTGGGATTACAAACACCTCTGTTGGGTTTTCAAGTGTGTATTTATTAGGAGGGAAAGGATCAAAAGTCACCTGATTCCAGACCAAATCTCGACTCGGCCCTGATGTATGTTTTCAAAGCAGGGAGGGAGGATAGGGAGTCATTGCTTACTGGGCACAGCGTGTCAGCTGGGGAAGATGAGAAAGTTCTGGAGATGGATGGCGGTGACGGCCGCGCCGCAGTGTGAATGTGCCTAACGCTCCTGAGCTCCGCGCTTAGAAATAGTTAAAATGGCGGGGGGGGGGTGCCTGGGTGGCTCAGGCGGTTAAGCGTCTGGCTTCCGGCTTCGGCTCAGGTCATCATTTCACGGTTCATGGGTTCCAGCCCCGCGTTGGCCTCTGTGCTGACAGCTCAGAGCCTGGAGCTGCTTTGGATTCTGTGTCTCCCTCTCTCTCTGACCCTCCCCTGCTCATGCTGTCTCTCTCTCTATCTCTCAAAAATAAATAAAAAACATAAAAAAATTTAAAAATGGTTAAAATTGTACATTTTAGGTTGTGTGTATTTTACCACAATTAGAAGCAAAGTAAGTTATAAATTTTAGGAGCTTATCCTTGTATTTATTTATTTTTTTAAGTAGGCTCCATGCCCAATGGAGGGCTCGAACTCATGACCTTGAGATCCAGAGTCACAGGCTCTGACTGAGCCAGCCGGGTGCCCTGCAGACCTCATTCCTTTAAACACGACCTTCCGTTACCGGGTCATTCTTTGTGTCAGGTGCCCCACCGCTCACGCCTCAGACGGGCATCTGAGGACTTGGACTAGCACATGCCTCACTTTTTTTTTTTTTTTAACATTTTACTTATTTTTGAGAGAGACAGAGTGAGCAGAGGAGGGGCAGAGCGAGAGAGGGAGAGAGGATCCAGAGTGGGCTCTGGGCTGTCAGCACAGAGCCCGATGCGGGGCTCAAACCCACGAACCATGAGATCATGACCTGAGCCGACACCAGACGCTCAACCGACTGAGCCACCCAGGCGCCCCTCGCCTCACTTGCCATGCAGGGACCTGAGGCTCAGAGAGGTCCAGTGAGGCCACAGTTACCTTTGCCAAGAGGCGCCAGCACCAGTTACAATATTCAGACTGACGCCAGCCAGTCCGATGCCTTTACTCCACGTGTGTCACCCACCCAACACTGCCATCCTGGTCCTGGGACCCCAAACAAGCAACCCCACAGTCATTCACGGCACCACTGTCGTGACTTTTGGTAACACCTGCTTGGGAGGCCCCTGGCTGGGGTGTGGTGTGACCCTGCGGTTGACAATTTCAAGCTGAGAGCCAGGCAAGGGAACCCTGGGTGCCAGCCAGAGGTGACGGCACATGCTCAGCCCCGAGCCACTGGGAGGGGGACCCGAATGCGGGGCGTGCACTTTCAGTCTGCAGAGGAGATGATGCAGGCCTGATGCTGAAATCTGCAGGCTTCTGCTGGCCAAGCCAGGTGCCTTGGGTGTGGGGCTGTGTCCTCCCCAGGAAGGGCCTCCTCTTCCTCATTTACCCAAGGACGCCTCCAGAGCTGACCATAACCGCTGGCTGTCCTTGGGGAAATGAGGGCTCCCTCGGCCTTGCCTCCGGTCCTGCCTTGCCAAGTTGTCTCCTGATGACCGATTCCAAGGCAAGTGTCTAAGAGCAAGATCTTTCTAGCTGGCCAGGCCTGGGGTGGGCTTGGCCCACTACGTACTGAGCGCCCTGAACCAGGCCCGGAAGCTGCTTGGAACTCATTTCCTGGATACTCAAATGCCCGTAAAGTGGTTTTTCATCTGGGCATCCTGAGGGTTAGACAGAGCACCCTGCCTGGGGTGGACCAAGGGCTCAGCAAGGCTGGCCTGTCATTAGTGATCGTTACCTTTCTATGAGATGGGTGCACACAGGTTTGCATGATCCTCACTGGGGTGCTACGGTTTCCTCAGGCGTATTCAGCAGGCGCTGCCCCTCTGGCATTACCTCTCCGCACGTACAAGGGCTCCGAGTGACGGCTGCCTAGCTACGTCCTGGAGTAGCAGCTAGGTCTCGGGCAGCCCTTGAGAGCTCTCCTTCCCCTCCCTCTCTTCTGCCATCCATTTCTCCCTCCCTCCCTCCAACCCCCTCCCCCTTCTCTCTCCTTCCCTCCTTCCCACCCTGGTCAGCTCCCTACCCCTCAGAAGAAAGGGGGTGCGTACCTTGAAGGTCCCACTTAGGAGCCGTTGGATGCACGATGCTTGACTTTCAACAAGGTGGTGACGGAGTCCTTTATACCCCAAGGGAAGACCCTTAGTCACGTGGTCCCTCCTCCCTACGCCTCACGGGGAGAGGACAGATTTTCCTGCAGGTTGGCAGGTGGGAGGCCTCTGAGGGGGAGGGGGACATCATAACTGTGTCATGGAGCAGGTGAGGCTGCATATTAAGAGGTCCATCTCGAGCCCCAGAGGAGACCCAGGCTTTAATCAAAAGAACAATGGCTCCCCTGTTCCCCACCCCCCCACCTCACCTGCAAGGTCTGGAGGCCCAGGGATTGTGTCTCGGGGTCATCAGGGGGACTCTGGGGGATGACAGGCTGACGAAAGTCACATGGGCTCTACTGCAAAAGAAGGGCTGGCTTTGTCTGGTCTAGATAATTCTCCAGCAAGAGCATCTGGGGGTGGAGGGCATTATTCTTATATGTTCCTGGCCTCAAGGCCTGGGAATGTGAGGCCTCCTCCCTTAAGGGGTTTCCTGCTCCAGCTGTGGGGTGCAGTGAGATGGGACTTTCTAATCAGACATACTGAGATTGGGTACCAGCCCTGCCCCCTCAGTGGGACAGTGACCTGTCACTGCTCAGATGTGGCTCTCCCATGCTTTTCGTGGGGATAACCCCCCTTAAGAAGGAGAACAAGCCTTTGTCGAGCACTATTATGGCTGCTGGTGTTTTTATGGGATGTTTGTCCCTGTTGTTTTCACAATAGCACCACGGAAGCTGACCCTGGCTAATCCTACACTCAGGATGGCCACGACAGCAGGGACTCGGCTTCCCAGGCTGGACAGCCCGTGTCGCAGCGGGGACATCTGTTCAAGCTCATGGGGATGGGATCATTCTTGGTGGGCAGGGTAGCCCAGTGAGAGCCCTCCGAGCCGCTCACCTGGCACTGCCTTGCCTGCTGGGGCACAAGGGGCTCGTCCGACGATTCAGTCTGGGGGAGCAGCGCCTTGGCGGCACCCACCGGAGGGCTTCTGCAGATAATTAGTTGCTCTTGGGCCGTGAAGATTTGTTTCTAGGTCACTGGTTACTGTTCAGTGTCTCAGGAGCCCTGACGATGGTCAAAGTCATCCCAGTCCTTTCCCACCAGCACGGAAGATGTCTCGTCTCTGAACTCTGAAGCCAACAGGCTGCGGGATTTAGTGCCAAAATTACTCCCTCTCCTTCCCTCCTCTTCCCTTCACCCCATCTCAGTCTCCTGCCTGTTGAGCTTGTGTTCATGAATACGAGTTTGCTTGGCTGTGAATGAAACAGAAAAATGCACCTGTGCCTTTGTGTCCAGAAAGAATCCTGTTTAGGGTATTCCTGACATTACACCTGGAACTCCTTATCAGCCGGCGGACAGTAAGGGTCCCACCTTCTTTTTTATCTCATCGGTGAGCCACAGGTGGCCACATATGCACAAATTATTAAGTGCATATTATATAAATGCAGCAGCACCCCCCTCCCCCCAGGCCTCCTCATTGCCCTAAGCATCCCCCAAATCAGGACTTATTCAGCTCAGATGGGAGGTCAAATTTCTCCTTAGCCTCAAGGAAGTCATGGACTCTTGGCTCTGGTCAGTTTGCTCTTGGATCCTGCTTTGCTCCTGTCATCGCTGCTATTGTGGCTGAGTGTGTGACCCTAGAACATTTGTCCTGTGTGGTCCTCTGAGCCTTTGTCTTTGCTGCAAGTTCAGATCCCTGCACGGGCCATAGAGGTGTTCCACACATGGGCTTTTCTAAGTCATGCTCATGGGGCGCCTGGGTGGCTCAGTCAGGTGAGTGTCTGACTCTTGACTTTGGCTCAGGTCATGATCTCATGGTTCATGAGTTTGAGCCCTGCTGTTAGTTTGGAGCCTGCTTGGGATTCTCTCTCTCTCCTTCTTTCTCTGCCTCACCCCTGCTTGCGTGCTCTCCCTCTTTCTCAAAATAAATAAACTTTAAATGTTAGTCATGCTGAGTCACAATCCCCAAGATGTAGGATGGTTAGGCACACCCGGGTTTCCCCCACAAAAAAAGAGCCAGGGTGTTGGGACCAAGTCATGAGTCCCACCTTTCTCGATGGTAAATTACTTTTTGGGGGAATCTCTGGGAGCCTTTGCTGCCGAAGATCCTTGATTAAGAATATCAACTTTATCCATTCGAGGAGGTCTGGTCAGATTAACTCACACCTGATGAACCGTGTGCATTTTTTTGGTTCCTACCCAGGTCTGGTCCCTTCGCCTTAGCAGATTTACTGTGTCCTCCTCAGCTTTGCAAACGAGAGGGCCCTTTGCAGGCCCCCAGAGTCGTGATGGCAGGTGTAGCTCATGAGTCTGACATTTGCATAACTTTGAGGGTCTCTTAAGTGTTCTAGAGGTTAAAAATAAATCTTTCTGTGCGTGATCAGAGGAGGGAAGTGTCCAGCTGCTTCTCTCCCTAAAGTTCAAGTTGTACCTTTCTAAGAGCCTTGGTGTTCACAGGTAGTCAGAGCAAAGGCACTCAAGTGTCTACTGATGCAGGGAAATTGTTTCTTCGTGGGCTGTGAATGGAGTGACTTTTCTCACCGAAGGGTGGGTGTGGTCACAGAGGGTGGGACACCAATGGCGGGGCAGTGTGCTAACGTGAAGAGACTGGAGCGAGAGCTCCAGACCCAGCAGTGAGGGATGACGGGGTCCAGGTGGGGCCATTGGAAAGAGCAAGTTAGCTCTGTAATGCTCTGCATGGGGACTTGGCCTTCACACGGGTGTTAGGAGCTACTGCAGACTTGGGAAAAGTTAAAAGGGACCTGAATGGATAAAGGGACACCTTAGCCCGTGGGTGTGTGGGAAAGGGCTGACTCAGCGAGACTATGGCAATTGAACCCTGCACTTCCAAAGAGAAGTCCAGACCTCGAACAGCTCCTGGGAGCTGCGAACCCTTGCCCGACAAGAGTGTCTGTACACCTGGGGCTTTGGGCCACACCAGATAGTCCAAGCTAACGATACAATTTACAGTGGAGGGCTTGGGTCATGCCGTGTTGGCTTGACCAGTGGAGAGCATGGAGGCTGAGTAAGCGAGGTCAGATGGTGCAGGTACCTCATGCCTAGAGGCTGATCCCCAATTAAAACCCTGGACTCCACGGCTCGGATGAGCTTTTCTGGGTGATGTTACTCCCTACATGTGGTCACATGTCATTGCTGGAAGAATCACGTGCTGCCCGTGCAGCTTCACCGGTGAGGACGCCTGGAGGGTGATGTCTGGGCTCTCCCGGGCCCTGTCCTCTGCACCTTATACATTTTCTCACTTCAGTCTCTAGCCTTTTGCTGTAATAAGAAGTAAATGTGTGGGTATAAAAGCTGTTCTAGCTCCATGAATCTTATTAGTGAGTCACGGAACCTGAGAATGCTCTTGGGGACCCCCAAGTACAGTGGGACCCTCAGATGAGAAATCAAGACAAGACCTCAACAACAGAAAAGCCACAACTCCACACTCCCTCTGAAGGAAGGTTCTCCTCATCTGCTGTTTAGGGGGCTTGGAGGATTGTTGGGGTCCCATGGTCAGCAAGTCTGATTACTTGTATATAACCAAGTGTGGGTTTGTGGTTTAGAGAAATCCTATGTGACTCTCCATGGCATGGGCTCACCTTTCTTTATCTACCTTGTGGTCTAAGATCCCAAGTGTCAGTCACTCTGGGCTTGTGTCAGAGTCTCAGTGCCTGGACTCATTTGTTCCTACTAGTGTGACACCCCTCAACCCATTTCTCCCATCTCAGGTTCACCGTGAGCATCACGGGGAGTTCTTGACCATGGATTTGGGTTCTGTGCAGCCTCTAACACTTGGCCTTCCACCTTCACAGCATTCACAGGAGAGAAAAATTGCTACTTCCCAAAAGAACCTCTTTCAGTTAATTGATGATCTAGCTGGAACAGTGAATTTTTCAAATCCAGCCAGGGATTGGGCCAGGGGCCAGGGAGAAGGGATGTCGTCCAGTTTATTGGTAGGTCCCATCATCCTTTCAAGGCCTCACACAGACTGGCAGATATTCCAGAGGCATTTTTGTTTTAAGGCTGGAAGAGAAAAGGAAGAGGGAGTTCAAGGTACTGAGAAAGGAAACGCTACATCACCAACAGCGATGGCCCAGGTTCCTCGGGGGGTGGGAGGTGAGGGTGTGACAGTGCAGTGGACTGGGACTCGGGAGTCCATGTCAGAGAGGAAGGGTGTGGCAAGACTCCCTGCCGGTTGACATCAAAGTCGATAACAGGCCAGCTCTCAGGTTCCCACTTTCACCCAGTGATGGCTTCCAGTTACCCAGCTGTGTCTATCTCTTCTCCCCAGTTCACATAAAGCTACTCTAAAGTCATTAACATGTTGTTCCGTAGATGTAATATGTTGTTCGTGTGGAGATTTTAAGGACAAAAGAAGGGCTATTCAGTTGTAAGTAGCTAGCAAGATTTCCTGACCCCCCACCCCCGCCCATCCTGGTAAAGGGATTTTTGTCTTGGACTGCTGAGCCCCCCACGTTCACCCCACCCCACCTCCACCCCAGATACTTGGCTCTTATGCTACAAAATAAAGGCGATGTAAGTTCCATACATTTCCATGAGTTTTCGGCCAGAGTCCTTTGACTGATAGTCCGACTAGATGGCCAAGCCATTAGCATGGGGACAAGATGTGCCAGATCAGCCACTTGTCTGTGGGAGTGGGAGGGGAAAAAACTCATGTCTGGCCTCTCTAGGAGTAAATGGGGCTTTGATGCCATCAGAGACCAGAGAGGGGTGCTCCTTCTAGCACCTCAGGCTGCCTTCTTATTCTTGGATTGCTTCTACTCATTTTGCTTTGGTCAGGAATTTGAGTGTTCATACGGGGTCTGTCTTTTGTTTGATTTTTCTTTGTGCATGTGTATTTTTAGCGTACACGGGAGTCAGGGAGGATGAGACACTTGCCCGAGATGACACAGAACACAGTAGTGCTTGGCTGGGCTGACTTCTACTCCCCCCTCCCTTCTCAACCCCCAAAACCTAATTGCAAACATCAAACTGTTAGTGAAGAGGAATCAGAAATACCCTCGACTCTTTCTGTCTAGAATTAATGATGACAACCTGAGCTGCACCTGCTCTTTTTGGCCCCTAATGAAGACAGGACCATCACTGAATTCTAGAGTGCCTTCAGAGAAGGCATTTATTGCCAAGTTACATCAAGATCAAGTGCATACTCACTGTGTGAATGGGGCACCCTTTTCATCCTCTGACAGATGTATGTTGCGTTCTTCAGAAACCAGGAATAGTATTCAAGGCAGTACCTAAAGGTTTCAATGAGAGTGTTTGCAAGTAATCACCATCCCCTGTGGCTAGTGGAAGACCAGCATAATTTAAAAAAAAATCACAGGTGCCTGGGTGGCTCAGTCAGTTGAGCATCTGACTCTTGATTTCAGCTCAGGTCATGATCTCACGGTTGTGAGATCGAGCCCCCTGTTGGGGTCTGCACTGAGTGTGGCGCCTGCTTGGGATTCTCTGTCTCCCTCTCTCTCTCTCCCTGCCCCTGTCCGCTCCCTCCTCTGCTCAAAAATTTTTTTTAAAAAGTCATAATGACCAATTATTCACAGAAAGGACCCCCTCTCCATCATTACAGGGTGTGGGGGGAGGGACAGAGGATGAGCCTGAGCAGGGAACAAGCTTAGACTCCAGAGTGAACAGGATGTATTTTCAGTCCTGGCATCGTCCCTTCCTAGGACCTGTGACTTCAGGCCTCGTACTCGATTCTGTGGGCCTTAGTTTTCTCATATACACAGGAGAGGCCATAAGAGCACCCCCGCTCACCGGGTATCACGAAGACTAAGTGAGATCACATCTGCCCAGTTCCTGAGCAGGGCCAGGCTTGCCACGGGTGCACAGCAAATGAATGTGTTCATTTGTGTATTTTGGGGGTGAGGTGGGGGGAGAGCGCAGGGCTGTTACAGTTAAAACAAGGCAGTGAGTCCTTGTAAAATAGTATCCTGCTCTCAGCTGGGGCTGCGGGATCTCCTCAAAGGACTTCAGGGAAGGAGCCCTGAGCACATGCCTAGAAGAAGAGCTTTCTGTGCAGGCTGTGCTGCTGGCTCACGTGGGACTCGGAGTGTGCTGCCCTGTCCAGCGCGGGGGCTGCTTCAGGAGGTGCGGCCGGCCGGCCCCCCCTTCTCTCCCATCTCCACCATCCTGTGAGCCCAGCATTCTCCGGGGAACAACTAACTCCCGGTAAAGCCGCCTGTAAAGATTCCCCGGCTCCACCACCCCCAATTCACAGGACACCTGAGGGACGGAGGGAACTCGGGCACACAGATGAACTGACTTCCTGAGGACACACTGCTCGCCAGAGACAGGGCTGGGTTTTTACCCAGGTGATCCGTTTCATGCCCCAACACTGTTCTTCTGATCGGGCTACCCCCATTTTGCTGAGGAACACACTGAGGCTCAGAGAGATTAGATGACTCGCCTACATAGCTTAGAAGTGGCGGTGCCTAAATTTAAACCCAGGTCTGCCTGGTTTCAACCCCGCCCCTCCATACAGCACACTAAGCTACCTACTAGCTTGGAGGGCCTGGCTCTGCGGCCTAATCCATCCCCCCTCCCCGCCAGCTAGCTTGACAGTGTGCAAGCGTGACAAGGTTTTCTCCTAACAGCGACAAATTGGTTAGAAAGCTTCCAAAACACGGGCGCCTGGGTGGCTCAGTTGGTTAAGTGTCCAACTTCAGCTCAGGGCATGATTTCATGGGCTGTGAGTTCAAGCCCTCGTGCTGACAGCCCGGAGCCTGGAGCCTGCTTCTAGTTCTGTGTCTCCCCCTCTCTCTCTGCGCCCCTCCCCCCAAATAAAAAAACATTAAAAAATAGTTTCCAAAACAGAGGGGACATCAAAGTACCTTGGGGACTGGGTTCAATCTGTTGTGAATGAAGGAAGAAAAGCACAGCTCAGAGGGGCGGCCGGAGCTCCATGGGAAAAGTGAGAACCTGTTTGCAGAGCTCACTAGGAGCCTGAGAGAGCAAGGTTATCCCAGAAAGGGACCTATGCCAGGGACAGTGGCCCGTCACCCTTGCTGCGGCCACATTGCATATCTCAGTGGACCTATGATGTTTCAGGCTGACTCTTGCCTGTTTCTCTTGGCTGAAGTGGCCCTCCCATTTCCTGCCTCAGAAGCTTCTATCCCATCATCAAGTCCGTCCTTACCCTGGGGCCCCACAGCCCGTACTTGGGATTTGCTACAGCGCTTCCCATACTGTTTTGCAATTTCTCTTTACATGGCCGACTTCCTCACTCGAGCCTGATTTTTTGATCACAGGGGCTGTTATTCAACACACATACTCACTAAAGCCAGCATCCCACTCTGTCATTCTTAGCCTGTATGCAGGATATAGGAAGAGATTATAGAACAATTTACTATTAAATAAAAATACAGGGAAAGGAAGGGATAAACTCGGGTTCATAGATGCTTCATTTCTCTAAGTTTTAACTTAAAACTCCTCTCTGGAAACTTCTGCCTTCCCTAGTTATCCTTGAGCCCAGTATTTGCAATATAGATTGTTTTTTAATGTGATTTTTCTCCACGGGGATACGATGAATAAGTTCTGCCTCATGAGTGACTTGGTTTTGTCCTTTACTGTGTTATATATATTTTAAATGTTTGTTTTTATTTTTTGAAAGAGAGAGAGAGAGACAGAGACAGAGACAGAGCATGAGTAGGGGAGGGGCAGAGAGAGAGTGAGACAGGATCCAAGGCAGGCTCTAGGCTCTGAGCTGTCAGCAGAGCCTGATGCAGGGCTCAAACTTACCGTGAGATCATGACCTGAGCTGAAGTCAGACACTTAACTGACTGAGCCAACCAGGTGCCCTACTGTGTTATATTTTGATTTGTATTTATGACCATTTCTTTCTTTTGACTATGAGCCCTTCAGTTTCTGGGTCTATTTCTTTTTTTTTTTAATTCATTTATTTATTTTTGAGAGGGAGAGTGAGAGAAACTGTGTGCCCATGGGTATGGAAGTGGGGGGAGGGCAGAGAGAGAGACAGAGGGAGAGAGAGAGAATCCCAAGCAGGCTCTGAGCTGTCAGCGTGGAGCCCAATGTGGGGCTCAATATGGGGCTCAAACTTGAACCACGAGACCATGACGATTAACCAACTGAGCCACCCAGGAGCCCCTCTTGGTCTGTTTCTGATTCATCTCTCAATTCCTGTGGGTCAGCACAGTGCATAAGAGATAATTATTAGAAACTCAACTCGTATTGTTGATTTGAAGAGCTGGTAGAAGAAAGTTCTAGTAGTGGGCTGATCCTGTAAGAAAGCATGGTTGTAAATGTTTTCTTTAGGATGAGCCCGCGTGGTGGGGAAATGCCCCCACACTGCTTGCTAACACCCTTGGGTCTACGGACCTTGCTCATCTCCCTCCCTGGATGGAGGAAGCATCCACACGGATTGCGGGATTCAAGACAAGGACACAGCGGAAAGAGGCTGTAAACCTGGACGGGGTTCAGAGCCAGTGGGTGATGGAGATTTGAAACGCTGAAGGGTCATGAGCTGGCTTTGACAGTAACATTAAAGATCTGAGAGCTTGGCCCCAGACCACTGGAGCAGAAGCATTCAGCCACGTTTATGTCTGGATTTACAACTAAGCGTAAACACCAGAAGGGGCAGAAAGTCTTCCCTGAAGGGCAGGAAAACGTCCCACCTAGAACTTCGAATACGAAGCAGTGTTGCCTTCTCAGTTTCTTTTTACAATCTTCACATCCAGCTAGCAAATGAGTGCTACGGATTTAGAAAGATCTGGAATTGAGATGGACACACCCTCTGGCTATTCTCTTCTTCTTTTTTTAAAGACAGTACATTTTTATTTTTATTATTATTATTTTTTAAAGATAATTTATTGTCAAGTTAGTCAAAATACAGTGTATATGGCATGCTCTTGGTTTTGGGGGTAGATTCCCATGATTCATTGCTTACATACAACACCCAGCGCTCATCCCAACAAGCGCCCTCCTCAATGCCCGTCACCCATTTTCCCCTCTCCTCCACTTCCCCCATCAGCTTTAAGTTTGTTCTCTGTATTTAAGAATCTCTTATGGTTTGTCACCCTCCCTCTCTGTTTGTAACTATTTTTTTCACCTTCTCCTTCCCCATGGTCTTCTGTTAAGTTTCTCAAGTTCCACGTATGAGTGAAAATATATGGTATATGTCTTTCTCTGACTGACTTATTTCACTCCTCATAATAGCCTCCAGTTCCATCCACGTTATTGCAAACGGCAGGATTTCATTCTTTCTCATTGCCAAGTAATAGTCCATTGTATACATAAACCACATCAACTGATGAATGAATAAAGAAGATGTGGTTTTTATATACAATGGACTCTCTGACTATTCTCTTCTGACAAATCTCACCAGGCTAAGGTCCTGAGGACTCCAGGACCACTTGAAGTCCTGTGTGATCATTCCACCAGGCATGACGCAGCTCAACTCAACTCAACTCAACTCAGATGCCCTTGTGGTGCCAGGCCCTGCACTCAGTTCTGGGGGCCCAGGAGTGCAAGAAGTTCCATCCTGGCTACCAAGGAAGTGATGGTCCACTAGAAGACTCACTGGAGAGTCAGTTCCTTGATGTACCCCTGTCACCTGTCTGTGCCTGGTCACCCTGGGGCCAGCAGAGCAGCCACACAGCATGAAGACCCTCTAAGTACTGACTGTGAAAAGTGGCAACTGGCCCAGGTTACCTCATGGCCTCCATCCCGGGGTCTCTCTTCTGGGTCATGCAGAGGCATTGCTGGAAAAAGCGGCACAGCTCCATCAGGCAAGGGTTGAGCTTGTGGATGGCCAGCGTGAGGGGGGCAGCTGTGACAGCCCCCTCCTCGAGGAGCGGCTGAGGACACCCTGGAAGATGCAACCCCAGACCATTGAAATTAGCAAGTGTCTGGCAAGCCTCTCCCCTCTGTGCTTAGTGGAGAGGGTCTCCCCTGATCTCAGGGGACTCTGAGACAGACAGGTCACACAGTGTGGCTTCATCAGTGCCCCGAAGAGCTGTGGTGAGAGTGCAAGAGACAGGTGGAGAAGGGGGAGAAGATTTCACCGAGAGCAAATATTAAAAAGGGGTTGAAAACATGAAACAAAAATGGATCAGATGGAGGCATTTCCAGTGTGAGAGGCAGAGGATATGGTGATTCATATCATGCCATGGGATGGTTTGCTGATAGGGAAATGGAGAACAATTAGATGGTGTAGTGGGTACGGGGTGTCTGTGCGTGTGTGTGCATGCACGTGTGTGAGTGTGTACAGGCGTGGGTATACGTTACCAGATGATAACTGGGAGGATTAAACGAGAAGATTTACACAAAGCATACTGCAAAGTTCCTGGTATGGAATAAACAATAAATAATAGCAGTTATTATTGATGGATTGAAAATGCGTTGGGCACTCACTACATGCCACGCAGTAATAGAGACAAGAGATACAACAATAAATAAGAAGGAAAGGAGGCGTCCCCTCACAGAGCTCACCTGCCAGTCATTTGAAGGTTATATTAGGATATTGATCATAATCTTCCAATGAAGAATCATTAGTTACTATCCAGAAAAATGATCTAAAATCTGTAAATAAGTTCTGGGTATTGTCCAGCAGACTCTGGGGGGATTATCTGGTTATATAAAAGTGCATGCCTTTGATTGATTTGAGTAGGTTTTTACAACTCAGAAGAGGTTAACTGATAGCAATGTAAATGACTCTTGTCTGAGAGCAATGTAAATAATTCCTCTCCTAAGCAATGTAAACGAATTTTGTGTGGTGAAGGTGCAATTGATTTTTGTCTAGTAAAAAAAAAAAAAAGAATTTATTGCGGTAGGATATCAATTAGCAAATTCATTTCCAAATTCCTAGGACTGATTATAAAAATCCCTGTTCTTCAAACTCTCTATTGGATGAATCTTAATTAATTCATTAATTAATGGTTGAATAATGTCTGTGACATGCGTTCATTTCCTATTTTTATGAGTCATGGTTTTACCTTTTTGAGAATCATAATTTAGCAGTTTTATAGATATATATTTTTTAATTTCTACTTAATTCCAGCGTAGTTAACAGTGTTATATTGGTTTCAAGTGCACGACACAGTAATGCAACAATTCCATACATTATTCAGTGTTCATCAAGATAAGTGTGCTCTTAATCCCCATCACCTGTTTCCCCCATTCCCTACCCACTTCCCCTCTGGGAATCATCTGTTTGTTCTCTAGAGTTAAGAGTCTGTTTCTTGGTTTCTCTCATTTGCTCTTGCTCTCCCTCTGTTTTGTTTTCCTTTGTTTTGATTTTTTTAAGGTAAATTTTATTTTATTTATTTATTTTTATAATAGTTTATTGTCAAATTAGTTTCCATATAACACCACGTGCTTAAATCATATGGTATTTGTCTTTCTCTGACTTAATTTCACTTAACATTATCCTCTGTAGCTCCATTCATGTTGTCACAAAGGGCACGATTTCATTCTTTTTATGGCTGACTGATATTCTTTTTTTTTTTAATTTTTTAATGCTTTATTTATTTTTGATACAGAGAGAGACAGAGCATGAGAGGGTGAGGGGCAGAGAGAGAAGGAGACACAGAACCGGAAGTAGGCTCCAGGCTCTGAGCTGTCAGCACAGAGCCTGATGCGGGGCTTGAACCCACGAACGTGAGATCTGACCTGAGCCGAAGTCAGAGACTTAACCGACTGAGCCACCCAGGCACCCCATATTCTATTGTATATGTATACAACATCTTCTTTCTCCATTCATCTATCAGTTATATATTTATTAAAGTGGAGAGAGGGCTTATAATGTTAGAGAGAGATTTCATTAAAAACCTAGGAAGGAAATGTATTTTGAATTTTATCCTGAATCAATTAGAACAGTAAACTCTCCAGAATATTTATCAATTTTTGTAACGATGCTATGACTTTTTGCCTTAACTTACTGAGCACGTGCTATATATCAGGTACTTTCCCAGGTTCTGTACCTGCATTATTTCATTTAATTCTCATGAAAGCACACAATGCAGATGTCAGAATATTTTATAGAAGAGGACACTGAAGGTCTGAGTGATTCTGCAGTTTGATCAGTTATACAGCAGGTAGTGACCTTGGCAAGACCTGAGTCTGGAGCCTACACTCATAGCCACCACCCTTTATGCCTTGAACATCCTTAAGGTTCCTGACGCTCAATATCCATGTCCCCCCTCCCCTCCCCAACCTCCCCCCTGCCTCTCCATCTCAGGAAATGGCACTTTGCTGCTCAGTACTTCACACTTGGGATTGGCATTTGGTTCCCTCCTGGTGATCACTCTACCATCATTCCATCCTCTTGATTCTATCTCTTGAACACCACTCGAGTCCCTATGCACACAACCAGGTCCTCGCTCCCGTCCCCACCATCTCTGGCTGTGGGTGTCACAAGTCTCCTCACCAGTATCCCCGCTCCTCCCCTACCCTCTTTAATCTCCATCCTGCAGCCTGAGAAAACTTTCTGCACCACAGATCTGACCACATTGCTTCCACTTATCTGAGGAGAGGTCCACACGCCTTCCGTGGCCCTGGGGACCGATCCCTTGCCAGCCTCTGCACCTTCATTATTCCTCATCACTCTTTCCTGTAGTATCAGAACTCCAGCCACAGGGAATTTCTCAGCCCCTGGGAAACATCGTCCTTTCCTGCCTCAGCGCCTTTGCATAAATGGTGCCTCTGCTTAGAATGCTTATTTAGAGGCAGCCCTGTTCAGATGCCTCTTTCTTTTTTTCTTCTTTTAGGTTTTTTAATTTATTCTGAGAGAGAGAGTGCGGGCAGGGGAGGGACAGAGAGAGAGTGAGTGAGTGAGAGAGAGAGAGAGAGAGAGAGAGAGAGAGAGAATCCCAAGCAGGCTCCACACTCAACGGTGTGTAGCCCGATACAGCACTTGAACTCACAAACTGTGAGACCATGACCTGAGCCGAGATCTAGAGTCAGACACTTAACCGACTGAGCCGCCCAGGAGCCCCAGATGCCTCTTTCTTAATCAGTGAAAACTTCTTAAGCAATTCCTCCAGATGGAGCTAATCTCCTCCTCTCTGCACGCACACAGCATTTACCGCTTTTCCTCTAAAGGACCTCCCCAATTTCTTCCTCAAACTGTGATTATTTTGTACAAATGGAGAATCTTGGGAGAGATAACCTAGAAGGTTGGAATGAACACAGGCTTTGGAATTAGGAAAATCTAGGCTCAAAATATTGTTACTTTTTATCTGTAGTGTTCACGGAAATTGCTTAATGAAGATAACATTACCTACCTTGCAGAATTATTACAAAAAGAAAAAGTAAAAATAGGCTTAGCACGGCGCCTGGGAAATAGTAGGAGCTCAATAAACATTCAGCGAATGGAGGAATGAGTAACTCTCAAAAGACTTTGCAGCATGATTTGTGTGTGTGTGTGTGTGTGTGTGTGTGTGTGTGTGAATGGAAACAATTATTTGCTGGAGGGTGTCAAAAACTCCTTTATTTTATACTTAAATTACTGATCAGATGGATAGTTGGATGGATGGATAGAAAGACAGAGATGGATAGATGATAGATAGGTGATAGATATATAGATGATTCATAGAGCTATATAAGTAGATACAGATACATGTAAAGATATAGATACAGATAGTTTTAAAAACAGTTAACTTGTTTTCTAGAACTCAAGCTGACAACTGCCCTTATCTGCCCAATAGTGTGTTTCTTCAGAACCTCTGGGGGGAAATGGTTATAATGTCCTTCACCAGTATCCTCACTTTGCGTCTGAAAGGCCCATTCACTGCAGGTCGGGAGAGGAGCAGAGGCAGATCTTCGGTGTATGAAAATAGGGAGCGTGCAGTCTCCAGAAATTTAATAAAGTTCTGCTGACATATGACTGGATAGTCCAGGAACATTCAGGAAACGAGTATAGAAAGGAGCCCAGGATTAGGAGGGGCCTGAGGATTCAACCCTCTCTGAAGGACTCACTCTGCCTCAATTTCTGTCTTACAGAACAGAAAGGAAGAGAACGAGGGAGGCATCCACACGTGGAAAGATGCCACGCAAACCCCAGACACCGAAGCCTTGAGCCTTTGGGAGGAATCTCGAAAACCCCGCCATTAAGCCCCGGACATAAGCTTCCTTGAGAATTCCATAAAAATCAAAGTGTCAGGGATGGGGAAGGCAGGGTGTCCTGTCAAATGGAACGAAAACATAAATCGTGTCCGGCGGAAGGGGGTTGAATTTTGGAGTCACCCCGGACCCCCCACTGCCCCCGTGGGCATCGGGCTCATTAAAGGAACCGCCTCTGTCCGGCCGCGCGCACAGCACCTTGCTCATCCGGCATTCACTCGATAAAGGTTGATTGGATTAAGGTATGCGGAGCTCAGTAGCTCCAAATCTCTTCCACACACATTATCTTACTCAACACAAAACCCGGGGGGAATAAAGACAGTTTTAGTGCTCCCAATAATTGCTATTATTCTTACTTCCCAGTCGGGGAAGGTGAATTCCTGAAGCCGAGCGCGGGAGACCCCCGCGGCAGTCAATGGCAGAGCTGGGACGGAATCCCAGCAGTCTGAATCTAAATTTATCAAACAGACCTCGTTTTATTGCACGACACAACCTCGATCCAAGCAAACAAAAGCAACAGAGTGGCAGGCTGCTGGAACGTACTGGAAGCCTGGTGGGGTCCCGAGGCCAGGGCGGGCTCTCCTCCAGGGGCAAATGGCCAGAGCAAGGGGGCGTCACCTGCAGGGGGCGAGAATGGCCTTGCAGAAGTCAGCATGAACCGGCCTTGGGTTATACACACAACTGAAGAATAATAGCGCCTTCAGGATAAAGAGTTCTTATCTCTAGAGAGACCGTAGCCTAGAAAGAGGGAGTGCTTTATGCAAACCACAGGGCCCTTTCACAACGCAAAGCCGGACTTGTAAACCAGTCCTCCTGCCCCTTTTCCTTCGAGAACCTGGACAGTACAGTGACTAACTCAGCCTGCAGGGGACCCTGTCCTTCAGAGCCCCTGCCTGAAACCACGGGGTGTTGGGTTTCTCCTCCCAGATGCGAGGTCTTACCTGTCTGTGGGTATGTAGGGGCAGGTGCCTTGGTTGGATTTGGGGTCCGTGTGCCAGGGGTCAAGGTTCCTGGGAAGAAATGAGAGAGGTGTGAGCTTGAAGGTTCTTGGGATGAAAGGAGAGAGAGAGAGAGAGAGAGAGAGAGAGAGAGAAGGGGAGGGACAGAAAGAGAGGGAGACAGACAGGATTCCAAGGAGGCTCCACACACTCAGTGCACAGCCCAACATGGGGCTCAAACCTACAAACAATGAAATCATGACCTGAGCTGAGATCAAGAGCTGAACGCTCAACTGACTGACCTACCCAGGCACCCCGAGCCTCTGTTTGCTCTCCGGATGCCTGATGGGGGGAAGAGGCCCCGTGCCACAGGACCTGCCCTAGTCAACCAATGGCGGTTATTAAGCTGAGTACCTGGCAGGATGCAGACCTGAATAGGAAACAGAACATGCAAGGTGTCTATGGCCATACCACCCTGAACGTGCCCAATCTCGTCAGAACATGCAAGGAGGCACTCCCAGGGTAGAGGAGGAAACGGGCCACGGTTCTTGATCCTGGTATGAAATGATGAAGTGGATGGGAGAGTAGGGGCGTGGCACCAGCACTGTCCAAGCATCGCTGCTCCTGGGTGAGGCAAATGTGCTTTTCACTCTCTGAGTCCATGTGCACACTCACTCCGCCCCGACCCTTATAAGCCACCTGTCCTCTTCACGCTCAGGCATGGGCTCAGCTCAACAATTTTCTTGATGCTGTTCATAAAGTCCTGGTTAAGGACCACTTTGGGACATGATCCTTGCTGTCGAGATCCTGGACCCACAACCTCCTTACAGGGGGTGAGGGAGAGGGAGATGGATCAGGGGTGAGGCCGACAGGCACATGAGCAGAGAATGGAGGCTGGGGACTCCCAGCCTTCCAGGCAGAGCAGGGCAGCACCCCGCATTTACACACGGCTGCGCTTAGGAGGCCCACCTCCATGGGGTAGTCTTGAGTCTTGCCATTTTCTTCAAGTGGGTCAACATCTGTTTTGGATTCCCCTTTGGGCACGGGACTCATCGACATAACCCCCTGAACCCAGAAGGTGCCAACTGACGCTTGCTACCTGGGTGTGTTTCTATGTAGTTCTAGAAACCGAGCACCTTTTACCGCAACCCAATCACACACTTTGCTCATCTGTGATTGCTATTTGCAGTTGAACGAAATGACTGCAGAGCTGCAGATGGTTACAGGTGAGAGGGACCCAGGGCAAAGGCAGAGGAGTGCTCTGCTCTGACCGTGTTCTGTTTGTCCCTATCCTTTGGGAAGCGTGTCTCTGGGAGCTGGCCACCATGCTGCGCAGTAGGTGCCGTGGGACCAGTTAGTAGGAGTTGCCACTGACTGGGTTGCTCCAAGGTGCTGTGTGCGGAGCTCAACACCTTACAGCGGCCACCTGATCCAGTCCTCACAGCCACTCAGAAAGTAGGCGTTCCCTCCCCCATTTTGAAGATGAAAAAACCAGGCCTCAGAGAGATCAAGAGAACTGCCTCAGGACAGACAGCCATGGTGGAATCAGGATCTCAACCCTGCTGTGTCTGAAATAAAGACCAGAGCGCATCACCTCGGGGTCGTGCTGGATTCTGCATCTGGCTAGTCAAACCAGACATGTTAGACTTTAGGTTTCCTAAGCAATCATGAGAGGTGCTGCTCGATTATAGCTATCAAACGTGCATTCCCACAGCTGTTTGTGCAACTGAGATTTTGAGCCTAAAGTCAAGACTTTGCATTTATGTCCTCTATTTCTTAAGAAATGTAGGTCTTTCAACAGTTTTCCTGGGATCTTGATATGTTTCCTGAGGACTGGAGATTAAAGACGCAGGCCCTTGAGGAGAGCATGGCCCAGAGGGAGGAAGGTCAAGTTAATGGACACTAAACACAGCAATGATGAGTGTAATGATGGACCCACTATGGTGAGTGTCGATGAAGGATCTTGGGCTGCAGGTTCCAAATGAAGTGATTTTAAAAACAAATATATTAAAGCTTTTGTATTTGATTATAGGAGTAGAAAATATAGAAAAGTCTTGACAATGAGTGAAGAAAAATAAAAATCATATCTACTTCCCAGATATAGTTAAAGTTAATATGCTGTGAAGTTTTTTCGGTCTTACTTTGTTCTATTTTCTATTTTCCATGTATATTTATTTATACACACCCATATGCACAAATACACATAGAAATATAGAATTGGGATCACGTTTGACAAATTTTCTCTTGCTTTTGTTATAATTCAGGCTTTCCTGATAGTAAAAATGGTTACATATTAATGTATATATATTTGCATATGTAATTAATGAATGCGCTACCTTACAGTGCATATACAGCGTGTATATGTAATTGATGTAATAACATTAATACATAGTACTACAACACCAACAAAGGGAGTTGAATTTTCTGGAATGAACCATGCTGCTTTTACTGGTCACTTGTTTCACGGACAGTGAAAAAAAAGGACAGAAGACATTGGAAACTGGGCACATAAAAGACAGAGGATGTGGGAGGGTCCTGCGAAGACAGTTTTCGTCCTTCCTTCCTTCATTCATTCACTTATTCATGGGAAGAAAAGGGTTGGAGTACAGAGAAGGAAGAGAGTTCACTTTATGATTTTTAATTACGGTGCTAATGTATGGTTCATTACTTTTCTGTGTGTGCATTACATTTTCAAAATTTAGAAAATGTGGGGCTCCTGGGTGGCTCAGTCACTTAAGCATCACACTTAGGCTTAGGTCATGATCTCATGGTTCATGAGTTCAAGTCCTGTGTCAGGCTCTGTGATGACAGCTCAGAGCCTGGAGCCTGCTTCAGATTCTGTTTCTCCCTCTCTCTCTGTCCTTCTCTGGCTCATGCTTTCTCTTTCTCAAAAATAAATAAACATAAAAAATTTAAAAACACACAGAAAATAAAAATTTAGAAAATTTTTAAAACAGACAATGCTAACTTTAGTGAGCATCCCCTCTTACCGGAGGCTGGGCTGGCCTGGGAGCTGCTGCTGCTGCTGTGTGTGGCCACTGTCCCAGCAGGAGGCCCAGCAGGGCTCCTCGAGGTCATGGCCTCTGCAGGAGGTGTCGGCGTGGAGGACGGAGTTTCCCAGGGAGGCCCTCCAGGTGCTTTCTCACCCATAGTCTGAGCCCAGGGCACCGGTAGGTGGGAAGTCCACGCCTGACTGTCGGCTGTCACCCACGGAGTCCCGGCCGCCCTCCTGGTGGCTGCACGTGGGGCAGTAACAGAGACTTTTAATTCTTGACCATTTTGATTCAGATATAAAATCACCAAAGCATTGAAATGTTATCAAAGGGCAAATGTCACGTGCGTGCGTAATACAGATGACCCAGGGACTCTCCCCTGACCTGGAATAAATGGACCACACGGTAAACTTCATTTTCCTAATTACCAATAAGAAAGAAACGTCCAGGGGCGCCTGGCTGGCTCAGTCGGTGGAACACGCAACTCTTGATCTCGGGGTTGTGAGTTTGAGCCCCATGTTGGATGTAGAGATTACTTAAAAATAAAATCTGAAAGAAAGAAAGAAAGAGAGAGAGAGAGAGAGAGAGAGAGAGAGAGAGAGAGAGAAAGAAAGAAGGAAGGAAGGAAGGAAGGAAAGAAAGAAAGAAAGAAAGAAAGAAAGAAAGAAAGAAAGAAAGAAAGAAAGAAAGAAAGAAAGAAAGAAAAAGAAAGAGAAAGAAAAAGGAGGAAGGAAGGAAGAAAAGAAGGAAGAAAGAAACCTCCAAATCCCTTGGACATCCAAACCATCAGCTGAGGTGTGTGTTTGGGGGACCGCGGACTCTCTCAAAGTGAAGAGCACATTTCTCATCTCATGACCTGGTGGAAAGGTGATGGGGCTCGAGGTGAGGAGCCCTGGAGGGGAAATTCTGTTCTTGCCACCCCCATGTTGTGAAATTTGGGACAAGTGACTTCCCTTTTTTTTTTTTTTTGGTGTTACCATTAATAGGGGGATGATGATAATGCTGCTAATCACAGTACACTATGGCAGCATTGTGAGCAAGAACAAACAGTCCTCTCGTGCTGGCCGTTTCAACAATTGCTGTGGGCTTTCTCTTGCTCGGTTCCATGATACGAGTTAAAATAATTTTTTCAAGTTTTTAAAACTCACCCCTTGGGGTGCCTGGGTGGCTCAGTCAGTTCAACATCTAACTTCAGCTCAGCTCATTATCTTGCGGTTTGTGAGTTCGAGCCCTGCATTGGACTCTGTGCTGACAGCTCAGAGCCTGGAGCCTGCTTCAGATTCTGTGTCTCCCTCTCTCTCTGCTCCTCCTCTGCTTGCGCTCTGCCCCTCTCTCTCCCTCAAAAAACATTTAAAAAATTACAAAATTGAAAAAATATTTAGATTTCTCATCCAGAACAAGGCATATCACTTCATTCATTTAAATATATATGTATTTCTCCCATTAACGTTTTATAGTTTTTCTTATATAAAACCCAACACTTTTCCTGCTAGACTTATAGCTAAGTATTTTACAATTTTCTTGCCACTAGCCATCACATCATTTAAAAAAATATTATTCTGGGAAACTTTCTAATTATGTGTAATTGTCACAATACTGGCTACAGTACTAACGACTTTCTGGTTAGTGAAGTTGATTGCTTTTTCTCGTTCTTGTTTGCTTGCCTGCCTCCCATTGGTTCTCACCTCCTCCAGGAAGCCCCCTCCCTGGGTTCCCAGGACAATAGCTCTTTGTAGGCTAGATCCCAACTATCAGTTTACTTGCCCCTGTCTCCCTCCCTGGTCTGCAAGCTCAGGTACGAAGGGGAACATTGACAGAGCTGTGTTTTCAACAGCCAGCCTGGGTCTGGTATTAAATACACATCTTGATGAATGAATGGATGAATGAATGAATCCTGTGACTCTGGTCCCTTGTCGGAACTCATTGAGACACTTCTGGCTCATAATGAAAGAGTTATCTCGGTTGTATCTTATTTCCAAATAGCATGAGCACAGCTTTTCATCTCCAGTGACAACACCTGTGATGGTGTCCACAAAGGTGGTGGGGCAGGAGAAGCCCCCTGGCGCCCCGTCCGTGGCAGCTTTCCAGGCTGGCATCAAGTCATTAACGTATTCTTGGCATCGCTGTCCAGCCAGCTACAAAGTAACCCCACCTTGTCATTAAACTCCACCATTTAGTGTTCATTTCAGGAGAGATATCGCTAAATGCTTTGCCAAAATAAAAATAGCTTCTGCTTCAATGTACTTCACTCATGTAAGATGTTCTTAGTGCTATTCTTTTTGTTTAATGTTTCTTTATTTTTGAGAGACAGAGCATGAGTTGGAGAGAATCAGAGAGAGAGGGAGACACAGAATCCAAAGCAGGTTATAGGCTCAAACTCAGGAACCATGAGAGCCGAAATCGGACCCTTAATCGACTGAGCCACCCAGAGGCCTCTTATTGATATTCTAACTGGGGAATGCTGGGTGAAGGGTATCAGTGAGATTTCTGTACTATTTTTGCAACGTCTTGTGAGTCTTAAACTATTTCAAAATAAAAAGTCCTGCAGATGACTGTCAGGAGGACACCATGCCAATGATACTTGTTATTTGCTGTTTTGCTTGTCTGTATGGAATCCATACTAGCTCATGTCGATCTCTTACTTAAGGGGTGCTGAAGAAGAATGGGGTCTCTGGAGAAGGGAGAAAGGAAGGATTTTGTTTACGTGAGCCTCGGGGGAATAGGAGGGAGAAACAGGACAGGAGGGGAAAGGGAGAGAAAGCTTCTTACCCAAGCCTGGGTGGGTGGGAGAGGTGCTGCCCTGCGTGGCCGTGGCCTTGGCGTGAAGTTCAGGAAGCCCTCCTGTGTTCTGAGCCTGCTCTTCCTTTGCAAGAGGAGTTGTCTCCGTCCAGGGAGTGGTTCTCAGGGAAGACGCTCCGGTGCTCTGGGCTCCGTGCAGGGGGCTGGCCCTTGGTAGTGTTTGCTGGCTTGTGGGTGTGAGCATGGAAGTCACGGCCGCACCCCTGGTAGCTGTACCTGCAGGGAGACAGTCAAGGGCAGCTTTAATATGCTTGACACTTTGGGCACAGAATTGTCAAGCCCCCGAAAGGTCGCTGGACAGCAAATTTACTGAACGAGTTTCCAGCCTTACTTGGAACAGTGCCATGTGTCGCCAAAGAGGAGGGTTTCTCCTTGAATGACAAAGTAAGCTAAAATACCAATTTCCAAAAACACTATGTGAGGGAGCACTGTGAACAGAATCAGACACCATCAGGCCGAAGCTTCCTGAAAGACAGGCCCTTGCAGAGATAGCAGGAAGGCTCAATTCGGAAGGAAATCTGCCCACTATCCTTGGATGCTCCGTGAAGAAATGGAGGAAGAGGGTCAAGTGTTAATTTTACCTTCTCTTTCCTATTGGGAAGACTTGGGGATGGGGACGGCATGTTAGGGTGACAGGTCCCCACTGGCCCATCGGGTCCCTTCTGGGTGGACGAAGCCTGGCCTGCACTCTGGTGAGATATCAGCCCCTGGTTGCCCGTTTGGCAGGTCAGTGTGTAGGGCACTTCCTGGCAATGGTTACGATGTGGACCTGCAGTCCCTGGTGACCCCACATGCACCAGAAGCCCGGTCCTTGTCTCCAGATTAATCGGACTTATGGCTAAGTACCTCCCAATCAAACCTTCACTCAGCCAGGTGACTGATTAGCTATGGGGCACATGAGCCTTGTAAATATGTGTCCACTTGTACATATGTTCTCTCTTCCCAAGCATTTGTACTTTATAAAGGAGCACAAGAGGGCACAGCCCCACAGTCTGCTCCCCCTTGCCTTGCCGCTGGCACATACCACGTACACAGTAGTTTCTTCATCCGGTTTCTTGGCATGAAATGAGATTTACAGGAAATCTTCACTTCCACCAGAGTGGGCTGCGGTGATTTGCATTCTGTCACTGTGTTTATGTGTTTTAGTTATTCTGAAGAAGGAGACTCATCTTTTATGGAGCAAGGCTGCTTGATAAGAGGATGAAATGGGCATTTGGGGGTTCCCCTCACCTACTTGATTCTGAGGACCGATCTGAGGATTGAGTGAATTTCAGTTCTTTGGAGAGTCTTTCCATGACCTTCCCACCCCAGTCCAGAAAAATGTAAAATTCCAGAAAAATGTAAACTCCAGGCTAAGAGCTTTGGATCCTCTGCTCCTGACTGAGTTTGGGGCAGTGAGGAGACAAAACCCAACTGTATTTCAAGACTACCACTCTTATGGCAGTGAATGGATGTTTTAAAGAAATCAGAAGCTGGGTCCAGGAAAAATGGCTCAGAGGCTATTCTAGTCCAAAGGTAGATGGCAAGGACTGGAATTAAGACAATCACAGTGGCAGTGGATAATCTTGGAGGACCAGGCAGATTCCAGAAACTTCATTCAGCTAGACGTGACAGTTAAGAGTAGGGACAAAGAAGGCTTAAAGGGGGTTCTAAAAAGGCCACTTGGTGCCAGGGAAAAGGCAAGCAGATGGGGAGGGGTGTGCAGAGGCATAGAGGATGGTTGGGTAAGGGATGAGTATTTCAGGGTGATAATGTCTATAACAAGGTCACAAATTCAATTACCTACAAAAGCCAGGTAGTTCATGAGAAAAAAAGTGCAAGGTAACAGGGAGCAGAGAGAAATCTGGAAAAGACAAGAAAGATGTTTCCAGTTGTTTATTGGCTACAAGATGCTCTTTTTGTAAGAGAATCCAGAGATTCCTTTTCTTTAATGGTGAAAACTGTTGATTTTAGCAACACCTGAGGGCAGCGTTCAGTCTGCCGTCTGCTGGCTGGGCCCCTGGTCTGGAGGTGATAGTAGGAGTCTGGGGGGTTCACACTCACCCGGAGCACCAGACACGCTGCTGGTAAATGTGTAGTTGATAACAGGAGATTTCTCTGCCATCTCCCAGAAGTCGGAGAGGTTCCTTCCTACAAAAACCACACCAACAGGATCAAATCTTGGGTTCACCTGCCGGAAGATTCGGCTCATTCTCAGCTCAGAGAGCTTGTCAAAGAATGAATGGCTGGTGGTTCACCTGACTTTCCCGTCATCATGCAGATGAAGATGCAGTCGGATTCATTCGTCTGACTCACTGTAAGACAAACCAGTGCACAAGGCTTAGCAATGCTTCCGTAGCTCTGAGTCTCTGGCTGAAGCGAAAAGTAAGCTGGAAATCCCTAGCTCAGATTGTTAAAGGAAAATAAAGCTAACTCTTTCTTTTTAAGGCAGCCCTGATTTTGGGGGGTGGGTGGAGGGAGTGTATTATAATATAATGGCTAAGGACACAGCCTCTGGGGTCAGCTTCCAGTCCTACAACATCAGATCTGCCATTTACCAGCTATATGGCCATGAGTAAACTGCTTGACCTCTCTAGGTCTCCGTTTACCCATCCTTAAAATGGTGGATATTTGAATTCCACAGTTCCCTTATTTGGGATTTCCAAACCTCCAAGTCTCTGCGAGGTGGAGGTTTTGTGTGAGTTTGGCACCCAGACTCATTTGGTGGCAAACCTGACATGACAGATATGAGGCCATTGACAGTCTTCTGTCTCACTTAGTGTAAAGGGTCATTTTGCTAAATGAATGGGAATGAATGTGTCTGATTACGGCAGGCTTCCTGGGATGCTGCTGGCACTGTTTCACCACCTATGGTGTAGATACCCAATTAGATCTTCAAAAGTCTGAAAACTAATGAATTCCCAAATGCCCTTGCCCCTTAAGATGCTGCCCAAACAATGTGAACATTCACTTGCACGTCCTTCAAAGGACGGCATTGATGATCCAGTGGGATCATGTGTATGAAGCACCAAGTATGGGGCCTGGCAGATGGAAAACCTCGGTAAGTAGTCATAATAATAACAATTATCACTGTTAATGGGGGTCCTGTTATTATATACATTAGCATAGTGAGCAAGAGCACGGACTTTAGAGAGCCAGATTGCCTGAGTTAGAGTCCCATTTCTGCAGAATAATCTTGGCCAACTCACATGACCTCTCCGTGCAATAGTTTCCTTCTCTGTAAAGTGGGGATAAACATGTAGTTACCCCACAAGGTTGTATTCAGGGCCCAAGGAGTAAATCCATGGAAAGCCCTCTAAGAGTCCCTGGCAGCTAATGATATCCATTATTATTTCTCTTTCTCCCTCCCCTGTTTCTAGCGCAGTGATTGCTCCAAGGTGCAGCACACCAGCCTTCTGATGAGACCGTCGTGGGTAACTGACCAGAAATGTGCTTTGCAAAGTGGGTCCCTGGGGGAATGTGAATTGCCAGGGGGTTATATGAGGCCATCTTGTGAGTGGGGCAGCTCTTTCTCAACTGCATCCTACGATGCATATAGATCTAATTCTAAATTCTGAACCAATCTTGAACAAAATAGGCAACCTCTCTAAATCTCAGTTTTCTCATCTTTACAATGAGAGTATAGCTATCCAGTAGAAGTTGGTTTCTTGAGTCTGCCTGGATTCGCCCAACTTTGAGCCTTGGGCCCTTCCTCCCCTTACATACCAGGAACGGCTCTGATTGGAAGATAGAGCCTTCAGATACTAGTGGTTGTAACTGGGCTACACCAATTGTCTAAATAAAACTTACACAGAGGTTCCTGGCAGCCCGGCCTGTGCCAGGGCTTGGGGTGGGGAGTCTACCAGCTTTGATTAATATACCCTTGGTGGATGCCAGTTTGCCAGATCTCCCATTTTCCAAGTGTTTTCAAGATGAACACACCTGAGAGGATTGAGGTTGACTTGAAAATCTCTGTGAGGTAGCTGGTAGAATTTCCAATGACGTCCACCAGTAGGGCCGTGAAATCTGCAAGAAGGATTGAGGAGGTTTACATTTCTGATCCAGAGATGTGAGCAGAAAAGCATAGTGTATTTTGACTTTTCAGAGTGGATTTTACAAGTTTGATTTCGTTCAGTTTGTTGAGGACTGTTCACCATCATGTAGATAAAGATTACTAATTATAAAGATGTCTTCATTCCAGTCAGGGAGAAAACTTCCAGATCCACCATCAGAATCCCCTTTCTCCTCCCACCACCCTCTCCCCCCAAGTCCCTCTATGCCAACACTGAACGGCTGTGGAAAACTACATTACTAAATAATGGTTGTTCTCATTTGTGGTCTCCTGTTACCTCAACAAATTCCTTTAGTATACCACATCTATCCGACAGGAGACAGCCCAACAGTTAGGCAACAAGAATTTACATAATTTGGGATTTTCAAAATGTGATATAAACGTTAATGGTGGGTTTTAAAGAGACAGGAAACATGTACAAAATAGAACCAGGGACTCTGTTCCTCTCCCCCCTTGGAGGAGATTAGGAGTATTTCACATTTCAGGCTATAAGTTCCTTGTGAACTTTCTCTCTGGGCAGGGTTTGAACAAGGCCATAGCCTGGCATAGTGGGCACCACTGACCAATGAAAGTTCCAGATACACCTCCAGGCAGAGCTGCTACGTCCTGAGCTGTTCCCTTAGGTTTACCAGGATCCAGGGCATGTTTGGCTTCCAAAACAAGGGATACAGATTCTAGGAGCCCCAAGCCATAAGGGGGAAGCTTCTGGGGTCATCTGGATAATTTCCTGTCCTGCTTTGGAAAAACACTTCTTTTACTCAGTGGGGGGTAAGCTGACTTGAAAATAAAGAACCAGAGGACTGAACGTGCAGAACCCAGAGAGGCAGGAAAATGTCACCTGACAACCAATGGCATGTGCAGCGCTCGAGGCCGAGAGGAGGTGGACAGTACTGTGCGCCAACCAGCACCACGGTGTGCTCTTACCACACCCGCATGGTCATGTGTCAGTCTCCCACAGGGGAGACGCGGTCGTACGTAGATGTAGATGTGGACTCCAGGCCACGCGGAGGGGATGCAAACTTGGGTGCCCACATTTCTGTGTCTCTTTAGACCAGTCTGCCTTTGGTCACATTATGGAAACTGAGGAAGGGTGGCGTCTCATTACTTCTTCATCTGTTTCTTCCTACTTCTCAAACCTTTTTGTTTATTAGTTCATTTACATAATAAATATTTATTGACTGTTTGCCGGGTGCCAGACAGCTGCTCAGGCTGGAGGATTGCATGAGACACCATCTTTGCCTTCCTGAAGCTGAGATTTGTGGGAGAGAGAGACTCATGGATAGACCAGTAAACTGCAATCTGCTACTAACATTGTGTAGAAGCTAAGGCCGTGGGCCTAGAGGCAGGACATCAAGGATGGAATCCAGGTTCTGCCCAAGTTTCAGAGACGATGGAACTTTGCCAAGGTGCCAGAGGATGTGGCGGAGCTTGAATTTGAACTGAGGTCTAAGCTGGGCAAAGCTCTCACTCTTCCCATTTTTCTCACTGCTGCTCAAGCAATCTCTTACTCAACACATGGTGTGAACTCTTCCTCCAGAATGGCTTTTACAATCTCTCTATCAGGCTTGGAAGAAAATCAGCTATCTTTACCTCACCGATATTCTTTGTTTGGATGAAAATCTGAATGATCTAACTTGGTAGCAATGCCTCTGGATCAGTAATTTCTGATTACTTTCATATATAAATAGAAAATAAGGGGAAGGGGCACCTGGGTGACTCAGTCGGTTAAACGTCTGACTTCGGCTCAGGTCATGATCTCATGGTTCGTGGGTTCAAGCCCCTCTTTGGGCTCTGTGCTGACAGCTCAGAGCCTGTAGCCTGCTTCAGATTCTCTCTCTCTCTCTCTCTCTCTCTCTCTCTCTCTCTCTCTCTCTCTCCCTTCCCTGATCACACTGTCTTTCTCTGTCTCTCAAAAATTAATAAAATGTTAAAAAAGAAAATAGGGGAGAAACCTTTTTGCCTACCCAATTGGTAATGATTTAAGAATGTGTCTCAGTATTTCATGTTGGCAAGGGTGTGGGAAAAACACAAGCTTTCAAACATTATTGGTAGGAGTATAAATGTATGCAAGCTGTCTAGAGAAAATTTTAGCAATTTGAATCTCTGCAAAATTACTTCCCTGTCAAGGGCTGTATCCTACAGCGTAATTGGGCAAGTACTCAAGTGATTGTACACACATACATCATTGTTTATAATTGTAAAAACACTGGGAATAAGCTAAGTTGTTATCAAGAAGAGACACATTAAGTACATTATGGTACGTTCTTTCAACAAATACAATGAATTCATACGAAGGGTGAGGCACAGTTATATTCATTGGAATAGAATGGTTTTTAAGACACACTGATTAGTTTAAAGGCAGAGTATAATGCTACATAGAAAACATGGTAGTCACGAATGTGTCTTTTAGTATCCATTCTCCCACATTCTTTTGGTAAGAGCACATGAAAGTTCAGTTAGGCACAACTGGCTTTTCTTGTTCATTTGTTTGTTTTAATTATTTTAATGTTTATTTATTTTCAAGACAGAAACTAAGTGTACATGGGGGAGGGGCAGAGAGAGGGAGAACAAGAATCCAAATTGGGCTCCAGACTCTGAGCTGTCAGCACAGAGCCCAACACCGGCCTTGAACCCATGGACCGTGAGATTGTGATGTGAGCCAAAGTCAGATGTGTAACCAACTGAGCCACCCAGATGCCCCAGGGCACAACTGGGTTTAACATAGTTTGAAAATTACAGTTTTGAGCCTGTTTGCAGGTAGGTGTGGCCATAAGGCTAAATGCTGGGCAGTTGAATGTGGGAAGAAGCATGTGGAAGGTTTCCAGACTGTGAGTTTATATAGTGAGTGGGAATGTCTTCAGTTCCTTTCTCCTCTTCCTTGTGGCTGGAATGTGGATGTGATGGCAAACCATCCTGGCCCATGAGAACAAGTGCAATGCATCTTGGGAGGCAGAGCAACAAGCTGGAAGGAGCTGGGGCCCCCTAAACCATCAAACCATCAGAGCAGCCCTGGTATATTTACCCAGGCGGTCACACACAAAAGCTATTACATTCTACCCTCTGTAACCACCTTATTTTGAGGTTGTCAAAATAGCCTGGCTTTTATTTTCAATAATATAGAGAACGCAAAGTAGGATGGGAAGATAGATGGGTAGATGGATGGGATAGGTGGGATGGTCCATAGGTAGACTACATAACTAGGTGACCTACGGTTTAGGTGGGCAGATTAGAGAGGTAGCTGAGACCACATTGAGTAATGTGATTGCCTATGGACGTTGGGATATCAGGTATTTCTGATTTAAAAAAAACTTTAATGTTTTTATTTATTTTTGAGAGAGAGAGAGAGAATAAGAGACAGAGCACAAGCAGGGGAGGAGCAGAGACAGAGGGAGACAGGCTCTGAGCTGTCAGCACAGGGCCCAATGTGGGGCTTGAACCCATGAACCTTGAGATCATGACCTGAGCCAAAATCAAGAGTCACCTGCTTAATCCACTGAGCCACCCAGGTGCCCCCAACACTGGCTTCCTTCTTATTCAGAGTAAAAATAAAAATTCTTGCAGTGGACTGTAAACTTCTGCTTGATCCTCAATACCCTCCCTGCTTTGCCCCCATAACCTTGAGTTCATTTCCCATGACTGTCTGCCCTGGCTGCCCTGCTCCAGCCACGCCAGCCTCTCCAGTCCTCACCGTGCTGCCTGGGTCTTGCCAGGAACTGTCAGTCCCCAGGGACCAGAGGGCTGTCTCTCCACCTCCTGCCTTATTAGCAAGGACTTTTCTGACCACGCTACACACAGCAGCTGTGCCCACTACCAGGTCCCCCTCACCCTGTCCCCGTGCTTTATTGTCCTCATGCTCATGCTGTTGGCCAACATACCAGGTGTCTTTGGTTTACCCATTGAGTCTCTGTCTCTTCCTATAGAATCCAAGTTCATGAGATCACAGGGAGTGTGTCTAGTTTGCTCAGTGCATGGTCCTCACACTTAGAGGAGGATCTGGCTAATAGTATGTGCTGAGTAAAGCATCACTTGATAGGTGAATGAGCAGTGAGAGTGTAATTTTCAGTTTCACTGTGCGGGTTTCTTTAAATAGAAGGGACACTGAATAATTTTAATTTTCAATGATAAAAGTAATATATGAATATACTAGCAATGAAAAAAGATCTGATGATACAAAGCCCCTATAATCAATCCCCTTCCACTGCAAAACATGCATCTTCTTTTAGGGGGTTACTGCTAACCTTGTATATTCTATGCATTATTTCGTAATTTTCTTTTTTTTAATTAAAAATGTCATGGAGAGGCGCCTGGGCGGCTCAGTCACTTAATTGTCTGACTCCTGATTTTGGCTCAGGTCAAGATCTCACGGTTCATGGGTTCAAGCCTGGCATCAGGCTCTGTGCTGATGGTGCAACACCTGCTTGGGATTCTCTCTCTCCCTCTCTTTCTGCCCCTCCCCTGTTTTCTCTTTCTCTCTCTCTCTCTCTCTCTCTCTCTCTCTCTCTCTCTCTCTTATTCTCTTAAAATAAATAAATAGACTTTAAAAAAGAGAAAAAGACATCATGGAAATGTTTCCATACCTAGGCCAAATCTGGTCACACCCACTCATTTATGCATTGCCTATGGTTTTTTATCCAGAGCTGAATTACACAGTCAACTATTTAACCTTTTTTCTAATGATGGACATGTATGTTGTTCTCTGATTTTTCTATTAAAACAACACTGCAGGAACATTTTGTTCCTGCCCCTTTGTTCAGACATACGTATTTTTTTTAGGATAAAAACCAAGGAAAGCACTTTCTGCAACAATGATGTGTGCACATGTGTAAGAATAATGGATATCACTGTCTTATTTCACTCCAGGGAGAAAAAACGTTAAGTCAAACTCACTGAAAGGACACAGTGGCATCAGGAAAGCTGTAAGCCTGGGGCACGGGGCTCCACCCACCTGACAAGTCATTGGTCCTGTTGTTCAGACAATAGCAGTACCGGGTGGGGAATCTGGCCGGGTCCACAGCCTTCAGGTTAGAAACTGTGAAGAGACACGAGCCACACGGCACTCCTGAGGCCGAACCTGGCCCTGCTGGCCCATCGCTCACCATCGCCGTCACCAAGAAGAGCCGGGCAGCACTTACTGTTGTAAACGGCCACGGAAAACTTGTGGAAGGCAACGGAACTGTAGGAGGTGATGCTCAGCAAGGAGAAGAAGGTCTTGGTATCTGCCAGGGACAGTGAGATAGAAGTCGTCAGATAAATGCCTGCGGGCAATAATACTACCACCAACTAGTCAACAGATGAAAGAAATTGAAAAGACTGGGGGGCTCAGTCGATTGAGCGTCCAACTTCAGCTCAGGTCACGATCTCACGGTTCATGAATTCGAGCCCCGTGTTGAGCTCTGTTCGGACAGTTGAGAGCCTGGAACCTGCTTCGAATTCTCTGTCTCCTTCCTTCTCTCTGCCTCTCCCCCGATTGCACTCTGCCTCTCTCTCTCTCTCTCTCAAAAATAAAATACACATTAAGAAAAAATTTTAAAACAGATGATGAACAAAGAATAAAAAACAAATGACAAAAATAAACAATAAAATAACAAAAATGGAAGTTAATACACAAAACTGATTGTGAGCAAAACCCAAATTGCAACGGGGCACGTCCCTTGGCTGTGTTCCCGATCTGTCCCTTAGCCCCGGCGGCTCTCCCACAGGGAACTGGTGAGTACAGATGCCTGTCTGGGTGCCACGTTTGGGGTGCAGCTCGCTCTCAAGATGTTGGCCGGCCTCCCACTTCCCGTGGATGTTTCCAGATTCATCAGGGGCTAGATTCATCTGCGCACAGAGAAGCCAGTGTGCAGAGATACCACCTGTCCTGCCCGGGCTACACACCCTCTGGAAGAGAAGTGGGCACCAGACAGAAGTGTGCCTGGACTGGGCTTTTTAAACAAAGGTTACCCTTAAAAAAATTTTTTTTAAATGTTTATTGACTTTGAGAGAGATAGATAGAGAGAGAGAGAGAGAGAGAGAGAGAGAGAGAGAGAGAGAGAGAGAATACATGCGAGTGGGGGAGGGGCAGAGAGAGAGGAAGAGAGAATCCCAAGCAACATGCACACTGCCAGCATGGAGCCTGACATGGGGCTCGATCCCATGAACTGTGAAATCATGACCTGAGCTGAAATCAAGAGTCAGATGCTTAACTGACTGAGCCACCCAGGGGCCCCAATAAAGGTTACCTTTTAAAGCTCTACTCAGCATCCCGTTCACCAGCTCTGTCAAGTTCAGCGCAGACAGATCGACCGACCTTGCGGGCAGCTCTAGAAGAAATTTGCAGATACTGTCACCAAGCAGGTCTTTTTTTTGGGCAATAGAAGAAGTTCCCCGTTTCCGACATTCAGGCGCCCATGCCTCGTCTTTGGACATTTACCAAACTCACCCCCACTGCCGGGCACAAGGAGCTCAGAGATAAAAGGCAGTTCCCGTCCTCAGGAGGTGACAGCCGGTGGCATGCCTCACGACACAGATAAGAGAAGTCCCCATGAAGGACGGGAACACTCCCTTTGTGAATAATTTATCTCTGCACTTGGAGACCGGGGAGCTAGGCGGGAAAGGCTCACGCGTGATGGGAAGCCCACAGGAGCCACAAGATTTCTCAACAGCACGTCGTTCGGAACTGACTTGGGGTCCAACAGACTGCCCTGGTTGGGTGCTGGCATTGCTGGGAAAACACGGTTTTGTTTTTGTCTTTGTATTTGTTTTTTAATTCCGCTATTCTGATGCTTGGGCTCCAACCTTGGAGATCCGGATTTAATAGGTCTGGCATGTGGCGCAGACATCCGCACCAAAATCAATTAGCCGGTCGGTCCGTCCCCCAGATGTCGGTAGCCTGCAGCTGAGCGGAGAGATGCTGCCAGGTTAAAGCCCGCCCTTCTCTTGCCATTTCCTGAAGATGCAGACTAGCAGTGCACAAGGTGGAGAGTGGTGAATGCTCCTCTTCGTACTTTTACCACCATGGTCATTTTCAGTGCTTACCTAGTGCTCGGATAATCGAGTGGAGGGCACAATCTAAAGACTGAGAAGAGGGTGCCCCGACCTGTGGGGATGATGTGTGGGGGTCGGGAGAAGTGGGTGGGGGCTCCCTTAGCAGCCGGGCTGCCCACGGGGCCCTGGGGGAGGAAAGGACTCACTCACCTGTGGTGTCAAGGAAAGCCATCCCCTTTTCCTTCCTCTCTTCTCCTCCAAGGCCAGACACTGGGGAGAGAAAAGGCTTTGGGGAGACAAGTCGCCGGCAGAGACTTGGGGCCTCTATGCAGCAGCCTGGGGCTTCGAGAAGGTTGACATCCCCTGCCATGTGAAAAGGCAGACTCCTCCCCTGACACTCTAGTCTCCTTGGGCCGACCTTGGTGATCCCTAGGCAGGGGGCCTAATGTACACCATCCCTTGATGGATCCCTAGGCAGGGGGCCTAATGTACACCATCCCTTGATGGATCAGGAAACGGAGGCTCCGAGTGGAGAAGGAACTTGCCTAAACTAGAGAGCCCAGAGCCTGCTTCCTGCGAGCTGCCGAGAAGTGGCCTTGTCACAATAGCAGGCCACTTGCCCACTCGGTGAAGTTCGTGCTAGCAAAGAGAACATCATAGGAAATCTTGACATGCCTAAGCATACGCTCATTCTTTATTCATTCAACAAACACTCACTGAGGGCCAAGCAGTTGTGCTGGGTATTGGGAGAGAGAGAGAGACAGGTCTCTTCCTCTGTGGGGCTTGCTGTCTGTAGCCCGGGGCAGGATGAGGGCAGTTCCATGTGAGGAGCAGCAGACAGGGCTGTGCAGGATGCCGTGGACTCCTCTATCAGGGCCCCTGGCCTGGTCTAGGGGGCAGTCTTAAGAGGGTCTCCCTGTGGAAGTGACTGGAAAGCCATGATCTGAAGGATCAGTCGTTTTGGGTGAGGTGGCATCATGAACATACTGCATTTGTTTCTATTATTGTTGGAATGATTATGTTTCATGTTACATTCCTTGGGGGTGTGGGGAGGTGCTTTACACCCATTTTATAGATGGAAAAACCAAGGCACAGACAGGCTGAAAAACGTGTTCCAGAGTGACTGAACAAGTCAGGATTTAAGGCTGGCTTTGTTACCTATCACACCAAGGTACAAGGTTTTCCTTTGTAGTGTCTTTGTTTCCAGACACTGAAATAAACTTTCTCACAAATGATATAGGATCTTGGAAACACGGCCGCACAAAATTTCTAACATCCTTCAAAAGCATCTTGTCCGACATTCACTTTGAAGGATGGGGAGTGGAGGCCCAGGGAAGCGAGGTGATGTGCCTGTACCCCGTATCTGGCTCGTGGCCCTGTTTCCTCCTGCCCTTTGCCTCTGGCAACCCCCTTTCTACTCTCTGCTTGTAACAGTTTGGCTATTTTAGACACCTTCCAGAAGAGGCCTCATGTAGTATCCATCCTCCTGTGACTGGCTTCCCTTCGCATAACGTCCCCAAGGGTCCATCCGTGGTCATGCACACGGCAAGAGCATCTTCCTTTATAAGGCTGCATGATATATATGCATACACACACACACACACACACACACACACACACATACACATACACCACATTTTATTTATCCATTCATCTGTGGATGAATGTTTTGGGATGTTCCCCAGCTTTTCAAGGACCCCATTGGAACTTTAGTCACCCAGTTTGACCTTTCACTGGGTATCAAACTTCCTGGTTAAATACTAGAGCTTTGAGGTCAGAAGTAGGTGGGGTCCATGGTCCCCGTCCCCACACACGGTTACAGGAGGGCGTGGGTTCTATGACGATGGTAGGAAATCTAAACAGACATTCACAATCAGGCAGGTCAAAAGCTATCACACAGCCTGCTCTCCCGTCTGGCGCTCTGAATGCCAGGCCACCTGAGCCGTCTATGGGAGCAGCCCCAGTGATGACTGTGGCAGCCGCTGGCCTCGCCTGTGACCTGGCCGGGAAGGAGAGAGAGACCTCGGTGCGGGTGAGAGATCGGAGCCCCAGGCCACAGGGTGCTACAGGCTGCGAGGCCGAGGTCGCCCGCCAAGCTGGGTTGATGGCCCCCACGCTTCCTAACCAGGAACCTTTCTTGCACGCCGCTCCCTCCACCACGGAGATGTTATTTCCACCATTCCCTTTATAATTGCAAACCTGTGGGTGGATTCTGATAATATTTGAAGCATAAACTAAACATCCCTGAAGCAGAAAGTTCTAAAGAAGACTCTGTACGGGAGCATTTCTCAAATTGCCACACAGAGGATGTAAGGGAACTCTTCCTTTTCTGGGTAAAAAGACGACCATCGTGGCATCTGTGAGATAGGAGGTGTCTGCACTTTTCATGTGTTTCCAGGCTTACTATTTTGATCATGCTTCATCTTTTATGATTACCTGTGCGGCACAAATTGTCTGCTTTTAAAGAGGAGAAAATTGAAGGCTCAAATAAGGATGATGTTTACTGAAAATGATCTTGCTTCTACTAGGTATTTATCCAAGGGATACAGGTGTGCCATTTTGGAGGGACTCATGCACCCCCGTGTTTACAACAGCGCTATCGGCAATAGCTTAAGTCTGGAAAGAGCCCAAATGTCCATCAATGGATGAAAGGATAAGGAGTGTGGTATATATACAGTAGCATATTACTCGGCAATCAAAAAGCATGAAACCTTGCCATTTGCAACAATGTGGATGGAGCTAGAGGGAATAATGCTAAGCAAAATTAGTCAGTCAGAGAAAGACAAATATTATATGACTTCACTCATATGAGGACTTGAAGCACTGTGTGTTATATGGGAACCAATTTGACAATAAACCATTATAAAAAAAGATACAAAACAGATGAACATAAGGGAAGGGAAGCAAAAATAATATAAAAACAGGGAGGTGGACAAAACGTAAGAGATTCTTAAATAAGGAGAACAAACGGAGGGTTGTTATGGGGGTGTGGGAGGGGGATGGGCTAAATGGGTGAGGGGTATTAAGGAATCTACTCCTGAAATCACTGTTGCACTATATGCTAACTAACTTGGATGTAAATTTAAAAAATAAATTAAAAAGAAAAAATAAATAAATGAATAAAAATTAAATTTAAAAAAACTTACTCAGGGTAAAATGAGTTAATGTAAGTAAAGTACTTAGAACAGTGTCTCATAAAGAAAAAGGAAAGAAAAGAAAAAGAAAAGGGAAAGAAAAGTACCTGCTTATGCACAAGAAGTCAGTCCCACTTGAGGTACTGAGGACGGGAAGTGGTTGGCTGGAGACCATTTTAACTTCATATACTTTTGTACTTTTTGCATTTTGAACCACATGAATGTACGAATTGAAAATAAATAAAAATTGGGAGTGTCTGGGTGGCTCAGTTGGTTAAGAGTCTGGGTCTTGGTTTTGGCTCAGGTCATGATCTCACAGTTTGTGATTTAGTTCAAGCCCCGCATTGGGCTCTGCATTGACAGCAAGGCACCTCCTTGGGATTCTCTCTCTCCCTTTCTCTCTCCTCCTTCCCAACTTGAGCTCCCTCTCTCTCTCTCTCCCTCTCTCTCTCTTTCTCTCCCTCTCAAAATAAATAAACTTTAAAAATAAATAAATAAATCAGAGTGCTTGGGTGGCTCAGTCAGTTAAGCACCTGACTTCAGCTCAGGTCAGGATCTCACAGTTCGTGAGTTCAAGCCCTGCATTGGGCTCCGAATTGACAGCTCAGAGCCTGGAGCCTGCTTCAAATTCAATGTCTCCCTCTCTCTGCCCCTCCCTCACTCATGCTCTCTCTCTCTCCCTCTCTCAAAAATAAATAAACATTAAAAAAGTAAGGAATAAATAAATAAAAATTGAAAAAATAAAGAATAATTCTCTCATTGCCTATCCCCCACCCCTGGCATTATCTTGCTTATTTATTAACAAATTAGAAAAGGCAGCCAGGCCCCTGCATTCTGTGTGTTCATTATGTTGCAATACATTCACCATCATGCTGCATAGCAGATGAAAAGAAAAAGAAGAGGCAAAGAAAGATGAATTTATTGCAAAAGTGAGGATAACCCATGGCAACGCCTCCCATTATGAAATCATCCATTGCTAATAGAGTGTCGTGATCCTTGTGGATTTAATAAGATCACGAGACTCCAGGTGTCCCATGAGCCATAAAGCAAGAGCAACATCCAGGAACTATTACTACGACACTTAACGCTCAAGCTGCAGATGCAGTCTCCATCTGACGGATAGAAACAGTGAGGCTTGGGGAAGCCAAGGAGTTCGAGAATGAGCCGAACAAGAGCATCTGCCCGTTACCTGTTGTAGGAAGGGAGGTCAGCACCGTTTCTTTCCTGGCTTCTCCTTTCATAGCAGACACTAAAACAAAAGAACACTCATCAGAGAAATTACAACCCGGACTTGACATAAGAAAGAATTTAGTTCAAAATACTCCTTTTGAAGATGAGAAAATTATGATCAGAAGTGGTGCAGTGCCTTGTTTAACATTCCATGTGTAGTTTGTTCGTTCAGTTTAGTCACCAAATATTTATTGCTCAACTGTGACAATGTTATGTGGCAGTTGGACTTCAATAAGCTTCATGTGTGTTAGGTGCTGGGATACCATGATGACCAAGCAAGCATAGACTCCATCCTTGTGATGCTTATAGTCTAGCTGGTAAGGCAGACATAAAGGAGAAGAGGATGTGAAGATATTATTACAAATGATGTTGAATACTTTGAAGGGCACCTTGAGGGTGTGTAACAAGGAGCCTGATTCATCGCAGTGGTCTGAAAGCCCTCCGTGGGAGGTGATGTGTGGCTGAAGGATGAATAGCATATGAGGAGAACGTAACTGGCTGAGCGGGTATTCAGAGTGTAGATGACGGTGTGTGGCAGGGGACGAGGTGGGCATGAGTATGACTTTAAAGGGCTGAGCGAAAGCCAACACTGATAGAGCACAAAGAATGGAGGAGGCAGGGTATTGTAGGAACTGGGGATGGCAAGATGGACAGGGTGGTGCAGAGTATGCAAAGGACTTGGGATACTATCCAAAGAGAAGTAGGAAATCACTGAATAATTTGGGGCAGGTGGAATGATTGAAGAGCCCGGGAGGTTACTTACCAAGAGTCGTGAAAAGATCACCGGGGCTGGTGAGTGGAGAATAGGTCATGGGGATATAAGAGGAGAAGTGGGCTGATTTACAAAGCTCCCTTAGTGGCCCGGGAAAGAGAAGACAGTGGTTTGGACAGGAGCTGGAACAGTGGAGGGGAAGATAATGCTGTTGCAGAAAGGAGACTCAGCTGCAAAAAGTCAGAGGACAAAACCAGAAATGGGGAATTCATCATTGCCATTTCGATTGGACTCATTTAGGATTCTGGCCAGAGTTGTTGGCTGCTGTCATTCTCCAAATCCCAATGAAAACCCAAACTCAGCATATAGAACAGACACTTTTGAACTTGGATCAGACCCACCTGTGTTCCAAAGGGACAGAATGCACGTGAGACCCATGCACAGCCTCACCAGAGAACCGGGTACCAGGAAGTCTGGCATGTCTGTGTTACACGAGCCCACCTGGAAGTAGGCAAGCAGACCCTTAGAAGAAACAGGCTGGGTTAGTAAGCACATTGGTGCAGAATATCCTTGAGAAAGCTGCATGCGAAGTCATTAGAAATGCCCTGCAGAAGGCTTTGAATGGTAGGGCTTAGGTTAGGCTATGCTGAGATAACAAATTAACTCCACCATCTCATTGGCTTAACTCAACCACAGAAATTAATGTCTCGTGTATCTCAGTATTCGCTGTGTGTTGGTGAGGAACTCTGCTCCACACAGTCACTCAAGGAGCCTCACTCCTTGTAGTTCTCCATCTAGTCCCTGTGGGCTCCTTAGTCATCAGTTCATTGTGGCAGTGGAGGGGACAGAGCTGGAAGACAATGAGCCAACTAACATGCTCTGGGAGGAAGTACCATGTTCTCCTGTATTCATAGCTTGTGCCAGAATTATTCCCATGGCCCCACATAACCACAGAAATCTGGGAACCTGGGAGGAGGGTGCATGCATAGTCACAAGCCATTAATGTCTCCTCCGTAGGTTTTCTGGCTCTTTAGCTGAGAGGTATGCTCCAAACACAGCATCACCGCTGCTTATAAATAGGAAAGTAATATATGAGTGTACGTGAATGTTTGCACAACTTCCTTGTCTATAGCACTGTGTGCCGGTCATTCTCTTGGGCATTTTCTATTCAGAACCAGCATGATAGTTGATGTTGCAAAGTTGAGACTAATAAGAATAATGGTGAAAAGCTTTTGAGTGTTTTTCCTGTGCCAGGCACATGGCAGGACGCTGATGTGCTCACTTACTCACTGCCACGTCTCTGGGCGTAGATATGCATGTAATGCCCTTCGACATACGGGCTGCACAGACTTGCTGTGAAAAGAGCAGAAACTTGCCATTGGTAGAGATTGGAAGAGATGTGGAAGGTGAATCGGAGAGGAGGAGAAAAGTCAAGAGAAAGTGCCCTGGGGTTGGGGAAATGTCTTGGGAACAGATCATCTTGGTAGCACATTACAATTTAACCAGTTCTGCTGTCCTTTTGGGATGGGACCAACTTCTGGGATGCAGCAAAGGCAGTCCTAAGAGGAAAGTATATTACAATCAGGCCAATCTCAACAAACTAGAAAAAGTGCAAATTCAAAATTTAACAGAGAACCTACTGGAACTAGAAGGGAAGCAGCAAGAGCACCCCAAACCCAGCAGAAGAAAAGAAATAATAAAGATCAGGGCAGAAATAAACAATATAGAATCCAAAAGAACAGTCGAGCAGATCAATGAAACCAAGAGTTGGTTCTTTGAAAAAATAAACAAAATTGATAAACCTCTAGCCAGGCTCCTCAGAAAGAAAAGAGAGATCACCCAGATAGACAAAATCATGAATGAAAAAGGATCTATTACAACCAATCCCTTAGAAATACAAGCAATCATCAGAGATTACTATGAAAAATTATATGCCAACAAACTGGACAACACAGAAGAAAGGGACAAATTCCTAAATGCACATGCACCGCCAAAATTCAAACGGGAAGAGATAGAAAGCATGAATAGACCAATAACCAGTGAAGAAATCGAATCCATTATCAAAAATCTCTCATCAAATAAGAGCCCAGGGCCAGATGGCTTCCCAGGGGAATTTTACCAGACATTTAAAGCAGAGCTCATACCCATTCTTCTCAAATTATTCCAAAAAATAGAAATAGAAGGAAAACTTCCAAACTCATTCTACAAAGCCAGCATCACCTTGATACCCAAACCAGAGACCCAGCCAAAAAAGAGAACTACAGACCAATATCCTTAATGGGATGGGACCAACTTTGGAATTTTCTTGAAATGTCCTAGTAAACATTTAGATTACTTTCAAATTATGGGTAGATACTAGAATGGTGTTTCTTCCAAATGCCTCCCCAGACAGAGACAAGCCTTTCCAGGGAGCAAGAAGCTGGGGCTTCCATGGAGCCCTCTTATTCTTCCAACTCTGTTTACCCTTCGAATCTGTTTTCCTCATCTGCAAAATGGGGACAAGAACCTAGCTCACTAGGTCTTTGTGAGGATTTAGGATAATGAGCCAAAAGCATTTTACTCAGACTCTGGCACATAGTAGGTGCTCAATACATACGCAGTCATTGTGTGCCGGCTGGTGACACAGGCACAGACCACACATGCCCCTTCCCTCAAGCTGACCAGTACCTTAGAGGAGATGGGAACTCGAGCAACTAATTCACACTCACGGCCAACTGAGCTACATTCTCTAGAGTGGTTTACAATGGAGATGAGGGAGAGAGACAGACAGACAAACAGGAGAATCCAGGACTTAGCACACTGTCCTGCAAAGGGGGATGGGGCTGAGGTGGGCAAACTACTGGAGGATTCTTTCCTTTGGCACCTCAGCTCCTGTGCAAACATGACTTCGCCTTTCTAAGCCTCATGTGTAAAACAACCATAGTCATAGCCATCTTGAAGATGTTTCCTACAGATTAAATGAGATGAAGAAACATGGCAGCTAGCAAATAGGGCCAGTACTTGAATAGGGTACATATTTAGGAATCTCAATTCCTTCCTCATTCTCTTCCCTTTTTTCCCTTTTTTCTCTTTCTCCCCTCCTTCCTCCTTCATTTCCATCCTGAGGCATGAACAGATACAATTTATAGTAGAAAAATAATTATCCACATCTACATAATGGATACATTTCCCTTTTTTTACTCCAGCTTCATTGTGTTAACTGCTGCCTTCATTTATGAAGAGAAGATGTGCTAACACTTCTTGCTTGAAGAATGCGTTTTTCTATTGATTTTGTTCTTGGAGAAAAACACATTTTTCCTTCTCTCTAGGTTTTATTGTTGTTGTTTGTTTGTTTGCCTTTTTTTATATTGGCCACATCAACTATGTGTTTGGGGTGAGGTTGCCAAGTTGAACAAATGAAAATACAGGACACCCAGTTAAATATGAATTTGAGATAAACAATAAAGAATTGTTTACGTGTGTCTCAGGAAGTATTTGGAATTACGCTAGTTTGGAGAGCCAGTGGGTTTTATTAAAGAAAACTTGTTTTTCGCCACAGGCTTGATGTGGTGCTGACATAGCAGAATAGCTCAGTAAATTCTCTGCTGAATTAAACAGAATCCACGGATTGAACATGTGAGCTGAGAACTGTGAGCATCTCTCCCCTGGTTTCCATCTAACTCATTCTACTTTTCAAGCATTTCCACATTGTTTTTATTTTAATTTTTTAGATTTATCTTTATTTTTTGAAAAAAGGGAGGGAAGGTGTGAAGGAGGGAGCATTTGGGGAGGGGCCAAGGGAGAGGGAGAAAATCCCAAGCAGGCTGCAGGCTCAGCATGCAACTTGGTGCAGAACTTGATCCTACAACCCACGAGATCAGGACCTGAGCCGAAATCAAGAGTCAGATGCTTAATTAACAGCCACCCGGGTGCCTCAAGAATTTCCACATTGTTGAGTGCCCCGTCTAATCTGCTTTTTGTTCTCAGTCCTATCCGACCCCGAAAAGGAAAACTGAGAAGTTGGAGAGAGAGGCAGGCTGTGTGCAGTGGTTCTTGGGGCTCTCTCCACCTAGCAGCTTATACAATCAGAGCTGGCTAGATTTCTCCTTCCAGCCCAACTAGGGAGGTCAAGCTTCCCTTGACTCCCCCTTGTTTGCTTGGGCCATGACGGGACACCATAGGGCAGGAGGAAGAGCTGGGTTTAGATCAGAAAGACTTGATTTTAATCTTCAATTGGCTACTGATTAGTGCTGTTTGGGTCAAGTCCCTGAACCTTCATTCTCTCAAAAATATCTGCAGACCGCATGGCATCTGTGTTACAAGCACAGACCCTCGAGCCTGCCGGCCTGAGTCTGCTTCCAGACTGCCGTGTGCTAGCTCTGCAAGTCGCCGAACCTCTCCGGGCCTCAGTTTAGTCAGGAGGACTAAAACATGTGATTTGTAAAGTACAGTGAACAGTGTCTGGGACAGAGGAAGTCACATGTACATGTCTAGCAAACGAAAGCAATGGCACGGAAAAGTTATTAGCACTCCAGTAGCAAACAAGGTAGACAGCATTCCTCGCTTGGTTAGAGATACAATCCTCAAGCTGATGTCTTACCAAGACTGGATTAGATGTCCTAAATGTGCCCTAAAACTAAGTTATCATTTCAGTGCTTTCTTCGTGGCCATTATTGGACAATTGTTTCTTCAGTGACATTGGTAGAAAACTTATCAGGTAACAATAGGACAACAGTAATAATGTACTGACAAAGATCAGAATACGCTGCCCCCAAATACACCAACAGAGGCCACCCAGAATGAACAGACGCAGCTCCAAGCCTCCCCAGAGTCTCCCTTCTCTGACAAAGCACAGAAACTTCTGAAAATGAGGACTATTATAAATCTCCTCCACCTGGGATTTTTGGGCCGTGAAGACCACGGAAAGTCGGAAAGTCACGCCAAGATGGGCCTCCATCAAGAAGCTCTAATAGAATAATCATCTTCCATTTGTTTCCCCATAAGGTTACCTTCCCACCCTTTAGCACCCTGGGAGCTCAAAACTCTTTTCCTTTCCTCGTCACTTCCCCACAAATTTATCATCCTTCTGTTGAAGTCATTTGTAACCCTCAAGGCCTGACCACCTCTTTGGCGTTTTCTTTTCATTTTTATGAAGCCCGCCATATGCATATGACATAAAGCTTGCTCCTGTTATTGTACCCTGTTCAGTTCAATTTGCATGGCCCCATCACTGAACCTAAGAGGGTAGAGCAAAGAATTTTTTCCCTCTCCAACAGTATCATTTATGGACCCTCCATTTCGGGGCATTATTTCCATTATTTTACCTTCTCAAGCATCCTGTAGGAGAGACACTGAGATGCCCATCATATCAGAGCAGGCCCCAGGGAACAGAGGTGGAATCCCCCTGCTCCTGGTCCCATAGTTCCTCAGTGGGAGCACTGGATTTGAACCACAGTCTCTCAGATACTAAAGCATGTTTCTTTGGGGGCACCTGGGTGGCTCAGTGGATTAAATGTCTGACTCTTGATTTTGGCTCAAGTCATGATATCATGGTTCATGAGTTTAATCCCTGTGTCAGGCTCTGCACTGACAGTGTGGAGCCTACCTGGGATTCTCTCTTTCTCCCTCTCTCTCTCTCTGCCCCTTCCCCATTCATGCAGGTGCATACTCTCTCTCTCTCTCAAAATAAATAAATTTTTTAAAAAGTCTGTTTCCTTTTTCACCACATTCTATCCCACAATCCTCCTTTCTAAATACCATCTCCATGTGCCACAAAAGGCCTGATGTTATAAACAAACAGAATTGATCATTTCAAAGTGCTCTGGTGGGTGGAAGGGGTTAGAAATCCAGTCATGTTCTTGGGAGAAAGGCTGTGAATGTGTTGTGCCCGAGTGAGCCAGGAACCTGGCCAACAGCCTTATCAAGTGAATTCACAATATGTCTGCATATTATGGGCCATAGTCCTGGGGCTGGAAAATGTAAATGGGGGCACCAAAGCTGCTGGAGTTTTCATTAAACATCGTGTTGCCCCAATTAACAAGGATGACAAATCCACCAAGGTTAGTTTGGCCGGCCGAGTAAACCTACCTTTCTCACTGTCCTTTGCAGCCAAAAGATGCCCAGTCAGATACAGAGTAATTGCAATGCCCGGGGACGAGGGGGAAACTCACATGGAAGTCCTATCTCGTTGGGGCCAGCCACAGTGAGAGCTACACGGTTCTCGGTACATTACGGTCCACTCACTCTGCAACCTGCCAGGGTAAGTGTCAGCTCCCTCTTCCTGAGGAGGACCCAGAGGCTTAGGGGGTTGGACAGCTTGCCCAAGGTCCTTCCTGCTGAGTGGCAGCTGGCTTCATGCACAGGCAGTCAGCTCCCAGGGCCGGGAGACAACACTGAAAGGTGAGGTCCTGCCTCTTCAAGAACAGGTAATGCAAGGGCACCCAGTGGCTCAGTTGGTTGAGCATTTGACTCTTGGTTTCATAGTTCATGAGATGGAGTCCACGTCTGGCTCTGTGCTGACAGCACGGAACCTGCTTGGAATTCTCTCTCTTCTCTCTCTGCCCCTTCTCTCTCTCTCTCAAAATAAATAAATAAGCATTGAAAAAGTTTTTAAAAATCAATAAAAGAACAATCAATGAAGAAAAAGGAGTGAAGAATCTCATATTTGTTGACGATCTGATAGGCTAGGACTTATACACATGGTCACTCACTAGTCCTTGATGCAACCTTACTTAGTTGTTGTTCTTATTTTATAGTTTGAGAAGAGCAAGGCTTGGACATGCAACTGGCCCAACAGAATGTGGCTGAAGAGCCAGGACCAGACCCTAGGTCTGATTCTCTACCAAAGCCTGTGATTGTTGGGCCACTGACTAAGAAAGTATAATTTTTAGCCGTTGCTTTGCTCCCAGCCCTTTTTCAGGGCCTTCATTTAACTTCAGTCCAATATTTTGGATTAAAGATTATGTTTCCTTTATCACACATGTGAGGACATCCTTACAGCTGATGACTACATTAAGATTCTAATCAATAGCTTAAGGGGAAAAAACCCCGAAAGAGACTGTGATCAAGAGGTGGGGTCTTAGCTTAAGTGCAATGTAGAGATTGGGTGATAGAAACTTCTCTCCTATCATTCAGCAACCAGGAGCCCAGAGCCTGGGAATTATAGCAGATGCATTCCTTATCTGGCTTCATGCTTTGGGAAAGAGAGGAAGCCAGAGGGTTTAAAAATATCTTCAAAATATGACTTACCTGTCTCCTGAGTGGGATAAATGACTTCAAAGATTTTAAGCAGCCAGAAAGATTAACAGCTAAGTCAGAGCTGTGGGGTTTATATGAGTTCTTAGTGAAAGATCCACAGGATGGGGGTGGGGAAAGGCTTGATAACTTTGCTTTAAATCCTTCAGAAAAAAAAAAAAGAAAGAAAGAAATAATAATCCTACCAAGAACTCAGGGCCATGAAACAGGATCAACCCCATCAAAAAAAAAAAAATGCCTCTGCTAAGGGCTGAATAGACTCCGTGAGCAGAATGACAATGCAGCGATTCAGCGTGGGATGGGAAGCCTCTTCTGACAGTAATTACGTGTACTGAAGGAGCAGAGCGGGATCACGAGGTGATGATTTTCCCTTCTTGTTGTAAAGGTCTGTTAGCCAAGCATCACCTGGCCTGCGGGCCAGCGGAAGTCTTCTGAAGAAACAGGGGAGCACCATGTGTCAATGTCAGCCGGTGCCCAGCACCGGGAAGGCAAACCTGGCTCCCTGCATGTTTTTCCTAAGGCCTAAAATGGTATCATAGTTTTATTTTATTTAATTTTTTTAAATGCTGATTTATTTTTGAGAGAGAGAGGGGTGGGGTGGGTAGGGACAGAGAGAGGGGGACAGAGGGTCTGAAGTGGGCTCTGTGCTGACCGTAAAGAGTTCCTGATGCAGGGCTCGAATTCACAAACTGCAAGATCATGACCTGGGCCAAAGTCAGAAGCTTAAATGACTGAGCCAAACAGGCATCCCGGTTTTACAGTTTTAAATGGTTGGGAAAAAAAAAATAAAAAGAAGAGGAGTGTTTCGCGACATGTAAAAGCGATATGAAATTCACATTTCAGTATGCACAAATAAAGCTTTATTGACACATGGCGATGTTTATTCATTTGCATGCTTTGCGGGGCTGTGTTTGTGCTAAAAAGAGAGAGTTGAGGAGTTGTGGCCGAGACACATGGGGCACAAAGCCTGAGATACTATCTTGCCCTTTATAGAAAAGGTTTGCCAACTTCTGCCAGTGAGAACCTGCAGAATCACATTCCTTCCACTTGTATCACCCAAGTTCAAGGCTGACTTTTCTTATCTGAGCTGTTGGAATTCTCCTGAACTTGTTACCTTCCTATCTCCGTTGCTTCCCTGAATGGATTCCCCTTATATCCGCCAGAGAGACCTTGTTTTTAAACAACTTTGCTGGGGTAAAATTGACATAGTGTGAGATGTAAGAGAGAGGACTCATTTTCTGAAATACCAAATAAAAGCTGTTCTGTCTAATTAACTGTAGGTTTAAACCCATTGGAAATATGTACAAGTCCCAACCACCCACCATGGAGTCCCACACCCTTAGACACTTGACTTCCTGGTTTTCTTCCCCTCTCTAGTCTCTGGCTTATTTTTGTGGGCTTTGCAACGAGTCTGCCCCAAAGAACAAAGGGAGGAGGGACTGAAAGTCTCTGCATTGCCTCAGGGAATGTATGTTTGTTCCAATCAGACTACTTTTTGCCTTACATGGGAATAGGTGATGTCAGGGTAAGGCTGTAACCTCTGTAGTGCTCAGCCAATGAAGAACCAGAGGAGGATCTTGCTTCTGTAGTGCTCAGCCAATGAGGAACCAAGGGAGGGACTTGCCTGCTAGGAGATAAATTGTCTGCTGTAACTGCCCCGAGTGTGCCTGTCCATCAGACACCTGCTCTGGCAAGAATGTTGATTGAAGCCTCCCTTCATTGTGCACCAAGTCTCCTCATCCTTCCTTTGATTGGTTCGGTGGGCTTATTTCTCACAAATACTACTAAAATCCACCCATTTTCAGTGTGCAATTCAATGGCTTCTAGTCAATTTTTGTCACTCTAGGAAGACTCTTTGTGCCCATTTACAGTTAGTCCTCCCCAATCTCAGTTTCAGAAAACCATCTACTTTTCATTCCTGTAGATTTGCCTTTTCTGGACATTTCATGTTAATAGGATAATAAATATGCGATTAGAGAAATCTTTCTAAAGCATGAATCAAATCAGGTCATGACCTTGCTTAAAATTCACCCAAAGCTTTCCCCAGTACCTAGAATAAAATTCCACCTCCTTACCCTGGCCCACAAGAGCTCACATAGATACCCTCTTCCTAAGTCTTTAGCTACAATCACTTGGCACTTTTTCCCTGTTCGTAGCCTTGGAATGACAGCTCCAGGAACTTTACACTGGCTGTTTTCTCTGGTTGGAATGCTCTTCCCTGGCCCTCCTGGCTCTTTCCTCACCTTCAATTATCAGTGTAAATATTGCCTACAATTGGGTGCCTCACCAAAGGATGCTCTTGTAATTACTCTGCTTATCATTCTAAATTCTAATTATTCTGTTTATTTATTGGCTTGATTCTCTATGGTCTGTTTCTCTGCCAGAGATATCAGATTCCTGAGATCAGGGCCCTTCTCTGCCATAGTCATTACCATGTTCCAGGGTCTAGTGCAATGCTTGACATAAATATTGATTGAATGAATGAATAAGTTGATTCTTCAGTGAGGCCTTTGATAAAACCTCCTTATTGGTCTTTCTCCTTTTTAATCCATCTTCTAATATTTCTGTCTAGTAGAAAGGTAATGCGAACTACACACACAAGTTAAAGTCTTCTAGTAGCCACATTTAGAAATTAAAAAATAATCAGGTGAGATTAATTTTAAGAATGTACATTAGTTAACACAGTATATCTAAAACAGTGTCTCAATGTTAAAATCAATATTAAAAATTATTGAGTTTTTTCACACTAGGTCTTCTTTTTTTTTTCAAGTAATGTCCTTTATTTACTTATTTTTAAATAGTTTATTGTCAAATTGGTTTCCATACAACACCCAGTGCTCTTCCCCACAAGTGCTCTCCTCCATCATCACCACCCCTCCCCGCCTTCCCCTTCAACCCTCAGTTCATTTTCAGTATCCAATATTCTTTTAAGTTTTGGGTCCCTCTCTCTCCCCAACTCTCTTTCCCTCTTCCCCTCCCCCTGGTCCTCCATTAGGTTTCCCCTGTTCTCCTGTTAGACCTATGAGTTGCATTAGGTCTTCAAAAGTTGGTGTGAATTTTGCACTTACAGCATACCTCAATGTGGACTAGTCATATTTTACATGTTCAGTAGTGACACATGACTGGTGGCTACCATGTTGGATGATACCACTGTTGAAGTCAAGTGATTTTCCCAGACCACAAAACTGATGATGACTGCCTTCAGCAACACCTAGTCCCCTCTAAGATGAACCTGGGTGTGCTAAGCTGACCCATGCAGTGTTCCCTACAATCAGACACTGGCCCCCTCCATACCCTATTTTTGCTACCCTTGACCTCATACTTTCTGCTACATCAACAACAGGAAGCCTGGGGTTCTTACTCAGACTGTGTCCTTGCTGCTCTCCTTTCCATGGGCCTTTCCTCATGCCACCCTCTCACTGGAAGGCTAGGAGCAAGGGAGAAAGCAGCATGAGATGTTGCTAGAGAGTTAGGACAGGGTAAGGGATTGGGATTTAATTTAGCTGCTGGAAACAGCCATGGGAGAGTTTAAGTTAAGAGAGACATGATCTAATTCATGCTTTTAAAATAGGTCTTCGAGCGCCTGGGTGGCTCAGTGGCTAAGTGACCAGCTCTTGGTTTTGGCTCAGGTCATGATCTCACAGTTTGTGAGTTCAAGCCCTGCATCAGACTCTGCACTGACACTGCAGAACCTGCTTGGGATTCTCTCTCTCCCTCTCTCTTCCCCTCCTCCCCCCATCTACCCACACCACAAGCTTCACCTAGTCCTTTCTATCTCCATCTCAGACATCTCCTTCACCAGGAAGCGTTGTTGGATACCACCCTTCCTGTTAAGGGGATTGTATTAGTATTTGTCTTACCTGCTCTGCTGGGGCAATCTGTTCACTTGTCTGTCCCCCTCAGTAGGCTGTGCCTGCCTTCAGGGCAGGTCCCCTCGTACTTCAAGCATCCTGCCCCTCGGTTCCCACCATGGAGTCTGACAGAGATGTTACAATCAGCAGGGGCTTGACAACTAAGTGAATGAATGTTTGTTTTTCCGCCTTTCGTTTTTCATTTGGCTCTTAGAGGACTCCTCTTAATAATAGCCTTTTTATTTTCTGGGCCTATCACCTGTCATTTATTACTCTGCCCTATTCAGCTTGCATCTCAAATGATTCTTGGAATGTAGACGTCAGAAGAGATTCATTGGTTTTTCCCTTTCTCACTCAATCTTCGTGAGCTCTCCTCCAGGCAGGTTTTGTGCTAAGCTCTGTGGACACAATGGTGGACAGTTCTTGGTCCTCGCTCCTCAGGGAGCTCACTGTCTGTGAGTGATGGATAGTGTAGCACGACCAGAGACACAGACAAGTGTGATGGTGCCAGAAAGGTCTACCACACCTGATCTAAAGTGCATCAAGAAAAGCTTCCTGAAGGGCCAGGGTTTTAAATGACACGTGCAGGATAAAGATTTCAGAGCTGAAAAGGGGGGGTAGAGCAGCAATTCTCAAACTGGATCATGTGTATTAGAATCTTCTGGAAGGCTTGTTAAAACCCAGACTTCTAGGCCCAGCCCCAGGGCTTCAGAATCTGGTCTGGCTGGGGCCAGAGAATTTGCATTTCTCAGGAGTTCACAGGACCTGCAGCCCGGGTGGCGAGGGGCGAGTCCAAATCCTGTCTATAGGAGTAACACAGGAGACTCCCTTCACCTGGTCAGGCTGTTGGGACCCAGCTCTGAATAAGCATATGGAGATCTCCACTCTCCAGGCCTGCACATTTTGGTTTGGGAAGACCAGTTACCTCAAAGTCACCATTCTCATCCATGAAATCGAGATCCCAGTGGTGGCCTTTGCGGAGGGTTACCGTGATTGAATGGTCATAAGGAAAGAGCTTACAGCACCTGGTTCGTGGCAAACATTTGATAATTCTTACCATTATCTACCTAGGAAGATTGCATTTCTGTGCTTTTCATTGATTCCTGGGAGACATTCCTGTCGTGTAACAATAACACTTCTGGGTGAGAAAAAAAAGCCACAGTCCTGGTCCTGCTTCTGTGTTTGCTAGCTATGCGGCTGTGGTAAATTGCTTAACCTCTCTGAGCCTCATTTTTGGATACTTAAAAATGCAGTACCAAAAAGACAAATGCTGTATGGTTCTACTTACATGAGGTCCCTAGATTAGTCAAAATCATAGAAAGTAGAATGGTGGTTGCCGGGACTGAGGGAAGGGGCACGGGGAGCTCGTGTTTAATGGGGACAGAGTTTCCATTTTACAAGATGAAAGTGTTCTGGAGATGGATGGGGTGATGGCTGCACAACAGTGTGGAAGCACTGGGCACATGGGCACCATGGGCTGTCTCTACTCCAGGCCCCCCTTCCCCTCCTCCCTCTCAAGGCCTCTCCAATCAGGCATCAGACCAGCATTCCAGCAGGACTGACCTTGTTAAGGTCACTATGACCTACACATGGCCAACTCCTCCTGTTACTCATCTTCTCAGTAGCACTTGGTGCCACCCTGAGACCCCTGCTCCTCGGGACCAGGTCTGCACTTGGCCTTCCTGGTTTTCTTCTAGCTCATCAACTGTTATGCTCCTCCACCTTTGCTGGACCCCCTTCATCTCCCTGACCTCTGGATGATGTGGATGATGCACTGTCCAGTCCTTGGATGTCCCTTTTTCCCTCTCTGTACTTACTATTGGGGATATCATCTTGTCTCATATTATCTATATGTTGTTGAATTGATTGATTGATTGATCAATTGAGAGATGATAGATATAGAGATGCAGGCTCAGCCTCAAAGAATCTCCTTAAATACACACTCAACTACATACAAAGCATTTCTGCTAGATGCCCCCCATGCATCTCAAATGTAACAGTGTAAAGATTCATGTCCTTATTATAAAATGTGCCCCTTCCCTAATCTACTCCTATCTCAGTTAATGACACCTTGATTCTTCCAGGTACTCAGTGAAAACTTTTATAATCATCCTGAATTCTTCTCCTTTGCCCTCACCTCCCATTCAATTCATCGGCAGACCTTGCCTTCTCGACTCTTCAAATATATCCTGATTCTAAACACTTCTCACCACCTCCAGCCCTGCTGCTCTGGCCCAAGCTCTCACCAGGATTATTGCTAATGCAGCATGGCTTCTAATTAATCTCCCTGCTTCTGCCCCTGTTTCTCTCAGTGGGTTCACAATATAGCACCTAGAGAATTTAGCATAAATCAGGTCTAGTCACCTCTTTACTAAAAGCCTTGCAGGGACTTGCCATTTGACTCTGCATGAAAGTAAATGTCCTTATAATGGCCCACAAGGCCACCCATGACCTGACTTGCTGCCTCTCTAATTTCATCTCTAACTCTTCTACCTTCTGCTAACTCCCTTGCTCTCCACTGGCCTGACACTAATCTGCCCAGAACGAGAAGATAAACTGATGTGGAGGCAGGATACAAGGACAATTGGGCTTTTCTCAGGGGGGACACCTAACACGACTTCAGGGAGAGGGAGCCACCGGGTCCCAGGTCAGTTGGATTACTAAGCTCATTGTTGGGAGCTGACATCAGTAGGAACAATAACCGTCTCCCAGGAGTATCTGGGATATTGGGTTATGAATGCACAGTTGCTCCATTTGTGCAGATGAAAAAAGATTTTCTCAGGGATATAATTTTCATGCTCTCTTCTGTCACACCATTGCCTGAGACCAGAGGTGGGTAAACTTTGCTGGGGGAGAAATATTGTTGCAGAATGGATACTCTTCTCATAACCACAGTCAACCACAGACTCTTCTGGGGACTGATGTGGACCTTGCAGCTGGATCACAACCTTCTAGCAGAAGAGCAGCTACCTATCCTGGTTCCTGGAGGCTATAGACACCATTTCAACAATAAAGATGGTCACGGGTGGCATGGCCAGCATGCCCAGTGTTGTTCAAATTTGTCCTTTGGCTTACAGACTAAATTGTGGCAGCCTGCTTATCTTTGTGTATGTAGTGTTTTCAAGTGGTCTTATGTACCAGATGTTTCTGTCACCCCACCCCGTGACTCCTCTGCCCGCCTCTGAGTTCACTTGTGGTTTTGTAGACAGGTTGCAGCATGCTGGCACGTCCATTGGCCATGTCTCTCCACTTCTCTGCCTAAGCGCTTTGGCATTTCGGAGCTTGCTCATCTGTAGCACAGGGAAACCTGATAGAGTAGGAGATTTAACACCTCAGGGGCAACCCTCAGCCATGGAAGAATGGGAGTCAGTGGATGAATGCCCCGGATTCCTGTTGCAAAGTGGAATAATTCTTTGGTACATTTCACATGGTTCTTATGAGGTTCCTGATAGAATTGAGCCCAGATACCTGAAGTATTATTGGTTCATTCTTTATTGTCTTTTCTTCCCCCTGTTCACTTTCCGCACTCTCTCAGTTGTGTTTCCTGGGATCACTTTTCAAATAAACTCCCTGAACCCACCATCTTGTCTCTATTCTTCTGGAAACCTAAATTAAGGCAAACTGGTATGTGGGTACCGCTTTTGGCTGTCACTCATTGAACATTTGCTAAGTGCTAGATCCCTCGCTGACTTCTCTACAGATATCAATTCAAATTCCCCACTTTCTGGATGATGAACTAGGGCATCAAAAGGTTCAGTAACCCCCAGGGTTTCCCACTCCAACTCTATTATTGCGAGAAAACTTCCTTTTCTACTTATTGACAATAGAGAGGCAATCTGATGTGTGCTTTCCCACTTCCTCCCCCATGGCCTCACAGTCCCCCTGAACGACCCATCTGTTCTTCCTCCCACATGGTGTAGGAGGTGAAACTTCTACAAAGCAAGTAGCACAATGCTTGGGGGTAAGTGGTCCTACGTTCTCATTGTGATTCTTCCACTTATTGGGGGGTGACCTTGGCCAGGTCTCTTTATGTTTCTGAGCTTTGAGTTCCTCATCGATAAAATGGGAGTTGTCATGTCTTAAAACCACGAAGACTGGATAATATTTTAGTAAACATCGTTCCTCCAGCCTTTGTATAGTGGTTGTTTCTGGGGAGTGTGATCCACATGATGTGGATCCAAGAGTAATCCACATCACGCTTGACACCATCATAGTTTCTTTCTTGTGGCTTTATCCTCTCCCTCTCAATTGTTTCTTTCCTCACATTTACAAATATGCTTACGTCTCCTCTTTTACCCCTTGTCCCTCCATGTTGCCAGTGAGGCAAATAACACTCTATCCCATGATCATTGAAATGTCTATTTATTAATAAGTGGTGCAGTATTTGTTTTAAGATAGAACATAAAAAATCAGGTAAGAAGTGTTTGCATAATATATATGGAAATCAACTGATTAAAGTTGTTCAAATATTGGCCAGAGCCAGAATAGAAATTACACATACAGTTTAAAAATTACAGGAAATCATATTATAAAGAGCACTAAAGGCCACTTGTGGAATAGTTGTGTTCCCGTGTAAGCCAGAATGTGAAGAAAGCCTACTTGTAGCATGGAGAAAAATTCAGGGAGCAAGGCACCAGAATTCTATGCCATTTTAAGGGGGTTAAAGAAAATACAATCCAAAATAAAATACAATGGATTCATGTCATTGGAAGCGTCAATCTGCTCTGCAGAGACTGGTGTTTTCCATCACTGCTACATCAGAAAGGAAAAAAAAAAAAGGAAGAAAAGCCATATCCCATTGAAAGCAATGTAGAGAGCATTTTTCTCTTGAAAACATAAAATGATTGACAATCTGATGAAGTAGACCCATCTTGCTAAGGTGATTTTTAAGATGGGGCAGAGCCTGCCTCGTGTCCCCAACAGCAAAATCTCTGACACTTGAAAAATGGCTGCCATCCATCTTGGAGATTGTTCTCGCATGTGGATTCTTAACCCTCGAGGAACGTGGAGGGTGGAGTTGCTCTCTCTTCACATGAAAAAGTATTCAGAGGAGGAAAAGGGTCCAATTAACAGATCAGGTTGATTTCCACTGGGACCTGTGATCTTTTTAATATTGAGGAAGAGAAACACAACTGTTCTGAGCGTTTGGCCTCCCAAAGAATGTTTTTGCAGACTCATGTGTTTCTGCAGGATGTCAAAGCCCTGACATAAAGGTACAGTCTAGAGATAAATGACCAGAGTCAGGAAGGACATTTGAATTTGGATAAAGCAATGACAGAAGATGCTCAGGATTGGGGGAGAGAATAAGGGGTGTTTGCAGGATTATCTCCAGCCACACCAAGCTCTAAGAACTAATGGCTTCCACCATGAACAAGGTGAAGAATTTATGTGGCATTATTTTCTGCCACTAACAGTTGGATTGTGAGCCCACTCAAAGGGATAGGCAGGACCCACTGAATAGCCAAGTGGAGCAGCTGACACCGGATCACTACTCTATCCAGGGAACCAAAGGGCTTGATTGTTTTCCTATAAAGTCAACTGGACATAGGAGGGCAAGTCATGGTACAGGACCACAGGGCATGATGTGGGAGCATTTCCATCCATGTGGGAGACTCGGTAGGGGGAGACATGAACTTTGAAGGTACATGAGCTTTGGTTACAAACCCAGCACTTCTATAATGAGTGACCTTTGGCAATGTATTTCCCTCCCCCTCCCTCCTGCCCCCAGCTTCAGTTTTCTCAAATATACGAGGGAGATAATAACACCACCTACATGGGGTTGTGGTGAGGACTGCAGGAAGTCAAGAGAGATCACCATATCATATGCCACTCAGAAAGACATTTTGGGTAAGTTCCTCTCCCTTTCCCAGACCTGTCTTGTGGGCAGAGGGAGAGAAGGGAACACTGGAAGAAAACACGTTCCGTTTTTCACTCCTCTTAGCCATCAGATTATAGTCCATTTGACAAATCTAAGAGGAATTACAAATATATTCCTAAGCACCAGGCCAGGCTTTTGACTGCTTAATTATAAGCACACTCAGGTTACTCTTATATAGAGCCCATTTTTTACTTATTTCCCCCTGAAACTTATTTAAACCCCAGAGCAGGGCTATTTAGAGGCTAAGAAGACAGGTGGAATGACAGTCTAAAATTACTGCCATCTTTCTGACTTTGTCTTAGGAGTTTCTGGTTCAGACTGATTCAGGAGACCTGAACATCTTTTTATGAGGTTTAGCATGGGCTATCAGGAGGCCTACCAAATTCTGGCAAATCTATCCCAAGCACTACATACGTGGAGACTGACTATGTTAATCCTCATTCGAGCCAACAGAGGCCTGTTTACTTTCTAAAATAGTTTCCCAGTTACACAAACGTAAGGTATCTTAAGTTGGATCCTGTATGCTTCTTTGTAACTTTTGGTGACAATCCTAGAGTGCCATTGTGACGCGGCCACCATGGGTGTGCTCTGGGACAAAGCAAGAGACAAAGATCCCACTGCAAAGAGACATCTTAGTAGAACTAATAACTTGGGGTCATGTTGATCCCCAAAGAAATCACATTGTATATCCTAAAATCAAACCTACAGATTTTTTTTTCCCAAGGAAGAATCGTGTTAAATTGCTTCTGGATGAGGATACAACCTGAGGCATGGCTTTGGAGCTGTATGAGTTCAGGGGAGGGGGCCAAAGAGCAGACCCAGTCCAGGCTTAGCAGGACAAGGATGGGACAGAGTGGTGGAGGTCTGAGAAGTGACAGAAAGTGATCGCATGGCCACGAGGCTGTTCCTTATCTCTTCTCTCAACTGCACATAGCAGCAGTAGGTTTTGCCAGGCCTTCTGAGAGTCAGCGCAATCTTGGGAGAAGGAACCTTGTCATCTTTCAAGGCATGAGATCAATCACATTCCAGACATAGGGATGAGTTCCATCAATGCATCTGGTTTAGCAGTTTCTTGAGTGAGCCAGGAAGTTCTCATTCCTCTTCTGGGCCCACCTGTAATGTTTTCTTCTAGGCTGTTACTTTACTGTCCATGTCTGATCTCTAATATCTGGATCAGGAGTTATGAGACCTGAGTTCCTGATTCACTCTGCTGCCCAATCACTTATTCAGCCACTGAATGACTGGTGTGACTCCCTTTACTCTGGGCCTCTGCTTCCTGATCTGAGAAGAGAGGTGGTTGTTCTTGAAGATCAAGGGCTCTTCATGCTCTGAGCATCAAGAATCTGTGAAATTGTATCTCCCTGCATCGATTATAATAAAGCAAACTACTAGTCACACTTTTCCTACAGGGATAACAAAGCTGAGGTTGTTAGAGGCTGAGAACAAATCCCCCTGGGGAGAGTCTGAGTAAGCTTGAACTTTTTCTTCTGGAAGCTCTCCATTCATTGCCAGGGTGTTGTCTGACAGACATCATGGCTTGATTAACTTTCCTCATTGCAACCACTAGTTCCTTCATGTTTAATTATTCCTGCTAGTTGGCATTGGGATGGTACAACAGGTGGTACTGTGTGTCCAATGGAACGGCCACAACCCAGTCAACTGCAACCCAACTGTCCTGCCACCTTCCTTCCAACATTCCTGCCCTTCCTCATTTCACTGGTAGAGATGTACTTAAAAAAAATGCAAAAGTGCCTGAATTGGGATTGTATCTCCACCATTAAAAAAAAAAAAGATTTCCTGGGGTAAATTTAGAGTTCATAAATAGTACCAAAGACTGACACAATGCTGTCCACTTACAGTATTAGAAAAAGCACATGTGTAAGAGTCCCCACATGTGTAAAAGACCATTTTACTAGAGGCTTTATATATATATATGTCGATTGTCTCATTTGAAAATCAAAATAGACTCGGAAAGCTAAACACTTTTGAGTGTCCTGAAACTCAAATTTTCTTCCAGGTCATTTTTAGATCCTTCCTATCTCTTTGAGATTTCCACTGCTGGTTTCCCAATCCATGAAAGCTCTGGAGATAGCCTGGTTCTTAACATCTTCTAACGAGGGCATCAATGAGGTGCTATCTGCTGCCTTGTTTTGGGAACTGTTAGCTCAGTTTTGAGTAGTGTAATATCAGTAACATAGAAACTTTGGGTGATTTGGATGCCAAAAAAGGACTTCTAGTCTTAAAAAGTTCATCTCCAAATAAGCAAGCCTCCAAGGACAAGTGATGACACGAGGCAAATTCCTAAGGAAGGCTGGGTTTAGAAAGCAAAGAAAATCCATATGGTCCTAAGTGCCTTGGAAGCATATTCACAGAAAACAAACGCCAGCCACATGGCATCTTCTGGGAGAAGCCGGGGGCATGCTTGTCACTACTGTCCAAAGTGCAGTCAACTTCTTAGACCACTGAACAAATTTCTTCTCTTGCTCCAGGACAATTTGATTAGCAGAGTCCCACAGGCAGAGCGACACCTTTCTCTTGAATTATATGTGTCTTGGCTAGAACCATAAACTTCTCTTGATCAACATAATGAAATGGAGGTAGCCCAGCTTCTTGGCTGGACTCAATCATTGTAGGGATTTGGAGAGGAGGAGAAAGCTGATTTTTCCCCAAGGACCTTCTAAAATACTCTAGAGCTTCTTTTGTATCCAGCTTGTCTGGGGCTATAAAGCCCAACACATTAAACCCAAACTCAAAGTCCTTCAACCACTCACTCAGTCTTCCTTGAGCTGATGAGATCATTACCATTTTGATGGAGAATTCTTGCTCTTACTTTCCTCAATCTCCCACTGATTCCACATGAAGAAGTGTTCCTATCCGTACAGTTGTCTTCAGGGATAAAGTCATATACTTTCCATTCCTGGGAGACATAATTTGTAGGGACCTCCAGTATTTGAGACCACTGGATTCCTAGCCTTGTGGTGGCAGAAACTGTTGTTTTCTTAATTCTGAATTTCCAGTGTGTTGCACAGTGCCTAGCAGACAGCAGTGCTTCATAAATCTTGTAAATGAGTAAACAAATTAATGTTCTTATTACATTCTCCGTAGAGTGGCATGGATTTAGGAGAACTGGTCTTGCAAATTATGAGCATATCCTATTATATTACGATTTTCTACAAGTAATTATTCTTTCAACTTAGTGTCTAGAAAGTGCCTTGCACAAAAGTGGCAAGGCATAATACATTCATTGTTGACTAATTAGATCATTTTGAACTATAGTATATCTTGGTGCTTTCTAGATGTTTTCATTGAAGCCAGAGCTTTATTATATCAATGTTATATCTACGAAGTCCAAGCTCTTAGTTTCCAAAAAGAGAATAGTCAGTGAATAGAACTTTCTCAATTTGATGGGTTTTTTTCTTTGCCTCTCACAATTTTTTTTTCCTTTAAACTGTTTGTGTTTGCTTGTGTGCTGGTGTTTGATGGTCAAAACACACACTTGATCTCAACTGTTTTCTCCTCAGCCTGACAGGATCACCTCTCACCTAACATTTCAAAGATAGATTTATCTCATTCATTTTGATTCTGCTAAAAAATGGCGTCTTGAAGTGTTCATATATCATAGTATGACACACATAGACTGAACGCCTATAATGGGATTAGGTTCCACTTGAAATAATTCCTAGTTTTCACAATGGAATTAATTTGCCATGATTTCACGATTTCTGCTAAACGATTGCAGTTTCCCTGGCAAGCTTTGGGACTACCGGTGTATCTGATATAGGACAATCTTGGACCATGTTATTAGCCAGTTCTACTGGACTTTTCCACCAGGATGTTGTTTTGTCTGACAAAAAGGTCTTTGTGGAAGCACACGTTATTTCTCCCCATAACTTAAGTTCAATGCTACACCTTGAATTTCTGCTTCATCAATGCCAGCCATGATGATGATGTGGTTTGTGAGCAGACAACTTGAACAGACTTGGCTTGCTTTTCTGGAATGACTATTTTTTAAAAGGGATAGCAAAGCAGAATATTCCAGAAGATCTTTTCTTTCTCTCTCTTTCTTTTTTCTTTTTTAGATGGGAAAGAATGGCTTTTTAAAAAGTCTTATCATGTAGTCATTCATGAAAAGTATGTTTTATATTTGTCTACACTGATAATGACAGTTCACTACATGTTGGAGACATGATGGTAATTGACACAAACCCAGTCCCTGTCATCCTGGCCTCATGACCCAGCAGACGAGGCTAGGCTATCCTCCTGTGGTTTAAGAGATAATACAAGCTCTTATCCTTTGTAGGTTTTTAAAAGAACCTAAGGCAGTCCTCTGACTTTGGGTCCATGGTAACTATTTTTAGCTTGAGGATGAGAAAGTGTCGCTTGTCCTGTTGAGGATGCCATTGAGTTCCTGGCAAATGCATCTATTTGTAAGATACTCAGGACAGTCAGTTTCTGCAAGAATATTCATTCATAAGGTAGGTAAAAATAATTGGTGCATATGTGGAGAGTTGGACTCTCTAGGTTTTTTTTTGTTTCAAATAACTCATGTACATAAAGAAAACCATAGTAGTGTGTCAGATGATAGTAGCTCAATCATTTGTAGTAAAAGATTCCAGGAAGGTCAGAAGCAAGAACCAACCTTAAGGAAGGGGCACAGGGTATCTTAGGTCATTAACTTCAATGGCCCTTTCATGCATATGATGCATTCCCTTTGCCCTAGAGTGCTAGAAGGTCAAATGGCACACCATGGAGGAGGGGGTTCATATCTGAAGTGTATGAACATTTCTGTGTCTTTCCCACCTCAGACCTCAACGTCAACACCACTCTGTTTGTGAGATTCTCCATGCACAATCCCATCTACCTCTGACAATGCCTGCCCTGGGCCAAAGACTACAGGCTTTGGTTGTGCACTGCTCAAGTCAGGGACCAAACTTTCCTTATTATTGTACTCTGAGTCTTTTGCACGGTACCTGTTGACATGGGGGTCGAAAGGAGCCAATCTCTGAGAAACTAGTTCTTCCCTCTAACACAGTACCAGATTCCTGCCATCAGGTCATGATGAAACCATCGACCGGCTGTCTGCCACAGCCACTGCAGCTCTTGCCGAGACTGTAAGGAGAACATCAGTGGCATTTGCAGGTAGATGGTTAGGCCCTTTGGATCGTCTTGACAGTCACCATGGTAACCACCCACAACCAATGCTTAGATGTGGGATAACAGGGAGACAGCGACATTGTGGCAGTCATTTAGTGAATCCAGCCCAAGCCTAACAGAAACCTTGTTCCATCAAAGTGTTTCAGAGAGTGGTAACATCTCATAAGAGGCCACAGGAGACCTTGTGCTTAATATGGAATACCTCTTCACTATGGCAGTGCTCTCGGGGGGTCTGCTTGCACTGTGCCTAATCATACGGCTACGTGTGGTTTAAAAAATCTGGAGTAGAATTGGATGATTCTGAAAAGTTTGCCCTTTTGCATATTAATAAAGGTTGAAGCTTGCTTGTAGTGTTTTTGTTTTTCTAGATCCAAAATGCAATGCATCAGGCACTCATTTTGCAATAAAAGCAAACAGCCCCCTCTTGCTGGATAAATTGTGTTGTGGGTGCTTTCCACACGACACAGAGGACAGGTGTCTTGGCACAATTTCTGGATCCCATTGTATAAAGAGCAGAATGGTGCGGTAGGAGGAGACCAGGGTGTGGAGTGAGTCATCTGACTGGACTTGAAGTCCTGGATCTCCAGGGGACGAAGGACCAACCCTGGTGTGTCTCTACAGGAGTCAAAGGTTTCTCATGTCTACAAAGGAGAACTTGGACCAGATAATTTCTGGTTTCCTATTTTCATTTGAGATGGATATTTTGAACAAGTATCAGGGGGAGGAATGTGAGCTGAAACCTCATTTTGAAGGCACTGAACTTAGCTCCTGCCCAGAGGGGCATCCTACTTCTGGTACATTTCATTATCTTTGGCTACATAAATTGGAAACTATTTGAACTTGTGTGTGAGTGTGCATGTGTATGTATTTTCTCCCCGTCAATTCATAACTCACTCAAAATGCTACACTTGGGATTACCACAGATGAGGAAACTGAGGCATGATACCAGACAATGGCAGACCAAGTGAGGTCCCTTTGAGAGCTTTGAGATGGTTTTGCTAGTTTTTCCTTAATCAAATAACTTTTAAAATTCTTGGTTTTGGATAGGTGATGACTATCTTGTGCCTTAACTCGCGTTTTAGCTCAGTTGGCCACCTCATCGATACGCAATGCATTTTTACCGAGCAAATTAGTTGCTTGCTGTAGAAAAGAGTTAATCACTGAACTGTGTTACACAAAGGGGCCGTGGTTCGAGAAATAACTTAAACTACATTCCCTGCTTACCAAACCAAAACCCGAGCAGACAAATAGCACGGCTTGTCGATAATTTCTCCCCGTACTGGTCCGATCATGATTAAAGTAAGAACAGCAGATAAATGTGTATCCTAGAAGAGATTAGCAGTACGATTTATATATTGTAAAGTCATGCAAACCATGCTTAAAAGGAAGCGGCTTCACTGTGGTGACCTGGGGAGGAAGAAGGCCGTGAGAAGCCCCTGCCTGGGTGGGAGGCCGCCACGCACATGCATGTGTTTGACGCAGCCACTGGTGGTCTCACTGGTAAGTGTCGGGTGTGAGAGCAAGTGAGCTATACAAAGTCTGTCTACATTACAAGGAGGACTCAGTCCATGATCCCTTTTAAATGGGCTTGTTGGGAGGGGTCCATACGGAATCAGAGATCCCGTCCCCTGTGGATGACAGAGGCATGGAGCCACTGGGTGTAAAGGGGTCTGTGTCTGTGTCGGTCTCACCCTCGGCGAGGTAGCGTTTCTCCCTCATCCAGCTCGACCCCCCGTTCGGGCCAAACACGTAATCGTCTCTGTCTTGGGAGATGCTGAAGCCACTCGGAGACCGCTCCAGCTCCTCGTGGTTGACCGACATCAGGGACAGGGGCGTGTCACTGTCCCTCGTGATGCTCCTTCTCTGCCGAGGGGACACCCGGTCTGAGCAGGGGCCGTGCAGTTCAGCCTGGGAGTGACAGGTCACTCGGGAGTCGAGAAGAGTCAAGATGGGCAGGACGGTGGGCCTCTCTGCATACGGTGTTGCTGAGGAGGCAAGCGTCGCTTGGACCTTTCCAGAACCAGGTCCCCCTCGGGGAAGGTTCACTGGGTCGTGGGCAAAAAACCCATAGGGGCCGACCTTGTCGATGGGCACCTGGTGGAAGTTGTAGGGGGCTTCGGGGGGGCCTGTCTCGGAATAGTTGCAGATGATGGTTTTCAAACCAGAATCTCTGTTGTTCTCGATCTTCTCCACCTCGGCTGGCGAGGAGGCCCCCTTGGTCGGGTAGTACTCTGTGACGTGCACCTGCAGCCTTTCCATGTGCTGCATGTGCATATCCACGAGAAAGTCCAGTTTCTTCCCCATGTCGTGAACCTGAAAAACACACGGACCTGGGCATCACTGCCTTTCCACGGCGGGACTTGTGACCAGTCGGGAGGAAGTACCGCGGCATTTACTTCTTGGAAAGCAAGAGGGTTCCTGCAAATCCTAATCCCAACCACAGCAAATTGCTTCGCGCCTCCTAATTTTGAGTCTTGAGCAGGTAAACCACTTGGCAGGGGCTTTGTGGGAAGGGTAGGCTGGAATCAGAAAAGTGGCCTGGGGACAAGTTTTACCCAAGAAGCAGGTGGCCTTGCTGCTGCCATTTGGGTCAAGGATCGGGAGTTCTTGATTTGCAAACATTCGCTTAGACAGAAACCTGTGGAGTTGTGAGTGTCCGTTCTTCCTACATGCGGTATTACCAGACATACAAAGGCAGTGGGTAGCAAGAGCTGTACCCCTCAGAGCTGAAGGTCCTTACAGGGGCCTTGGCATGTGAGCTGCCCTGAGGTGAGCTGTCTCTGCTCCTACCTGCAAAACCGGGAGCCAGCGCTAGCTTTGTGCATCTACTGTGCACATGCGCATGTGGGTGTGGTGACGTCCTCTCCTAGGCAATTCACACCCCGCCCCAGGAAGCAAGGAACCAGATAGGGGTTGAGATGGAACCAGATAGGGATTGAGAGGGTATCAAAGCCTTGATAGTAACTAAGACTGAGAGCAGCTAGGAGGTACCTGATCTGCTTGATGCCCATTAGCGTTATTAACTCATTTCATTTCATAACAACCCTAGGAGGTGAAGACCGAGAGTATCCCTGTTCTGCAGGTGAGGAAAGAGAGGCACCGAGAGAGGAAGCAGCTTGTCAAAGGTTATAGAGGTGAAAAATGGAAGAGCTGAGATTCTTAAGTTAAAATTTTTAATGAAAATTCTTGATATGCCGAGAAGGAATAATCATTTGTTTCCTCTCGTGTCTCTTGCACAGATCCAACTTGGGGTAATGAATAAAATAAGAGGGTTGGTGGGGATCCCAGTGGGAACTGTTGATGCCATTTATCCGGTGTGACCTTGAATGGACTACGCTCTGGTATAAGCCCTTTGCTGCAGAAATGAGAGGTGAGCTCCATGGGATGTTGGGTGTGAGTGGCTTTTCCTTCTGCCCTGACTGAGCACACCCAGAGCCTGCCCCACTCAAGGCCCCTTTGCATGGGCCACACACTGACCCGGACTCTGAGAGACGGACTAGGGACACAGGACATGTGGGGAAGGGAACTATCACTTCTTAAGGGAGCACCTTGAGGCACGTGAAAATAGCAGCTACATTTGCTGAGTGTCCATTACGCATCGGCTACTCTTTGACACAATTCACATGTACCAACTCACTCAATCCTCCTTATGAAGGGAGGCCACCTTATGAAGTGTTACAGATGAGGAAACTGAGGTTCAGTGCAATTAATGAACTTGGACATGACACCAAGCCAATAAATGCTAAATCAGAAATTAACTTCCATACACATCCTTTTTCTGAATGGTAGATACTCAACTATGATACCTACTGATGGAAAAAAAAAATGACATTTGAAAATAAATTTTATAGGCTTTGAGTTTTTTTGTTTTTTGGTGAGGGAAAGGAAAGACCTACCTGTCTTTCGACTTTCACAAACTTCCCCATCATGCTTTGGTCTTCGATTTCTGATGTCGATGTTCTGGCTACATATGGTTCGTTCCTAGGAAAGAGCCAACAAGTCTATAGGATTGTTGTATCTGTCTTTGCTTTGCCGGGCTGTCTCAGTCGAGCGGGCCATGGTCCCTGGAGTTATCGTTCCCATGTTCATGCTTATGCAGTTTGGAAGAGGCCTGCTCAACTCTGGTGCTGAGTCAAGAAAAGCTAGCATTTTCCTGCCTGCAGCTTTTGCAGAGAAGGTGTCCTAACTTCTCTGCAGCAGATATCTGAAGCCAAACAGGAAACTGTCTTAGGAGGCTTTGGGTCGAAGTTAATACATCAGCTAACTGTGCCTTGAGGGTTCAGTGCCTTTAAATTATAGTCCTTTGGCTTTTAGTTTGGACTAAGGTGAAGAGCTTCTACTCCAAGGGGTGTGGTGGGGTAGGGTGGGGTGGGGTAGGTGGGGTTGTCTACTCTCTGAAATCCTACACACTGGGTATCAATATCTGTTCCAAACAGATGCTGAATCTGAAAATGATGTGAAAAAGGACACTGGCAGAGAATGAGGTTGAGACGTGCCTTGCACAAGCTCCATGCCGGTGCAGGTTATGATCTACGTAGAAGAGAGTCTTCAGGGAGCCTGGCTGTTGCTCAAAGCCATTGCGTCAGGCACTTTGTAGGTAGCTGGATTTCTCTCTCATAGGCTACTGACTCCTGCTACCTCCCTGGCCTGTCTCTGGCCGAGAGTTCTTGAATTAAAGCAGATATCAGAAACTCATGGCCCACACACTCATTCTAGCCCACTGGTGTTTTCCTTGGCTCACACAGTTTTAAAGACATTTCAGTCATTTCAAAAATAAGGAATTTCATGTGACATCTGGATAGTCGGCCTTTCTTGACAGATTAGACTATCCGGAAACAGAGGATATCAATTCTTCAAATTAGCAACAGCAGAGCAGAGTGACAATGACCTCTTCCAGTTATGACACACAACCCTCCAGGTCCTCAGGGCTCACCACCCCTTTGTTCTATCCCCAGGACTGAGGCCGAAGGTCAGATGCCTTCCAACATCCCACTTATGCTCTTGCTTTGTTTATAATAAGGAACCTTGTTATAAGGTGTGTGGGAGCTCTTATGCCTGATTCCCTTCACTCGTTATGAAACCCTCTGGGAATAAAGAAGGTGTATACTCAGACTGTGGCCTTTCAAGAAGACTGCTCCCGGTTCATCACAATCTGGGCAAGGAACACTTCCAAACACTTCCTGTGGGACAAGCAGAACTGCCCTGTTGAGGCACACGTTCGGCCCGTGATGATGTGGCAAGAAGCCAGACATCTGATTTCCTTCCCTGGAACTGGAATCGGTCAACACAGCCAAAGGCTGACCAAACCAAGAGCGCCTCAACTCTGCCCACATGAGCTATTCTTTCCATTCCCATAAACTCACTGGTCTCCTCTCATTTTATAACACAGACATTGTTACGTTTGTTGTCATTAACCATAGAAGGGAGTGTCCCGCACACGGTCTGGGATGAGGAGCGGGAATTCTTTTGTTACCGAAACCTCACAAACGGCCGCAAACCAGAAAAGGCTGCAAGCTCTTTCTTTCACTTTCCTGAGGGGAGTGGCAGCCCACCCAACCATGAAGGGAGCCAGCTGAGGTTTGGGGATGAGGATGGGCCACGTCACCAGGCAGTCCCTGTCCCCGCGCCCCACCTGGGAGATTGCTGGGATGGGTAGGTGAACGCTGTTCCTCTCTGAGACTTCTTGTGTTTTGGGGTAGATGGAGGTCCAGGGGTGAAAATCATGTCTATTCTGGAAGAGACACACAAGGAGGGGATTGCATTACAAAGAGCATTACAGGTAAAGACAGGAGAGCAATGCCTTCTATTCCCCCTAGGCAGGAAAGGTTTGAAATACATAAGAGAAAGGAAAGAGAAGTAGGGGAAGAAGGAGAGAGTGGGAGTGAAGAAGAGAGAGAATGTTTAATTTCCATATATTATTATTATTATTATTATTATTATTATTATTATTATTTTGGGCCAGTGATAGTGAGCGTATCTCCGCATCCCAGGGGAGACAGGCAGCTAAAGCACAGAGACGGGGTTAAGGTCACATCCTGTTAGTTCCTATAGGAAATGTCATGTGTGCTACAAGCCTATTTAATCTTCCAGCTCTTTAATTCTTTCCTCAAACATCTGATTTAGGAGTTTTCTCGCAAAACTCCAGGCTTTGTTTTCAGCTGAGCACATCTCCTCTGTTCTGTTGGCTTTCTGGCCATTGGAGGGATGGATCCACACCTGCCCTGTACCTTGCCTCTGTGTCTGCATGAGGCACCAGCTCCCCATCCGTTTCGCTCTGAACACAAAGGGAGACCACTGCCCCCACTGCCCTGTGGGATAGGGACAGGTGTGGGAGCGACCCTGAAGGCTCATCACAGGCCCAGGAGCACAAAGACCATGCACTCAGAAGTAGCCATGGATCACCTGGTTCTCTGCAAACCCAACTGCTCCTCCACTGACACCACCATGTCCTCAATCGCCCTTCTTTTCTCTCTGCCACAACGTCAGCATTTAGCTATCCAGATGGGCAACCTCCAGCCACGACTCTTTGGGATATGTGTGCCTAACAAATATTGACAGCAATGGCAGTTGAAGGTCCATTCTGCATGCATTAAGATGGGCCAATATTTCTGGGGCACCTGGGTAGCTCAGTTGGTTAAGCATCGACTTCGGCTCAGGTCATAATCTGACAGTCCGGGAGTTAGAGCTCACAGCTGACAGCTCAGACCCTGTTTCGGATCCTCTGTCTCCCTCTGTCTCTGCCCCTCCCCTGCTCTCTTTCTCTCAAAAACAAATAAACATTAAAAGAAAATCAAAAGATGGGCCAATATTTTTGATCTGGTATGTCCTAGACTGTCAGGCTCCCTCCATCTCTTAGGGGGACATATTTACATAAATAACAGCATGGCTCAGACCTCATTTGCACATCTATTTGTGAAGCAGGCATTGAGCACTGACTGTGTGCCCACCACCATGCTAGGAAGTCCTAGTTGATGTCCCAGGTATGGATAAAGCAAGGTCACAATAAGTGTTCCTCCAACCCAACATCATGATTAACTTCCAGCTCATTCCCTCTGATGGCCCTGTTAACTCTGCAGGACACCTCAGCAGAGAATCATTATTCAGATGGGAAAACCAAGGTCCAGGTAGGACTGGACTTATGTCCACTGGAAATCTTAGAAAGGCCAGGGAGCGAGCCTCACACAGGGCTTTGGTTTCATGATGTCCATTCTATGTCTTGATATCACATTGTCCTTCAGTTTTTTAAAATGGTTTTCACTAAATTCTACTCCTGAAATCATTATTACACTATACTTTAACTAATTTGGGTTTAAATAAAATTTTAAAAAATAAAATAAAATAAACAACATATGTGAATATTGAGTGAAGTTGTAAAAGTATGTAAAAATATTAGCTATTATTACTGTAACATCTACATTCAATAATTAGGAAGCACACACACAAATAAAATGGTTTTTCTTATTAAAAGAATATTCTTCCAGTTCATTAAAGATTTGATAAATTTAAAAACTAAAAAAAAAAATCACATATGGACTCTTCATCTTGGTACAGAAATGTAATTCCTTAGGGGAAGACTTAGTTCTTTTCTATAGGTTCCCTTTGGGGAGTATATATATATATTTCTTAGTAAATGTATGTGCCTATGTTTTTGTAATCATATTGTATGTATATGTTATTAGTAGCACAAGATGGATGCAGAGTATATCAACATAACCATTTGTATATATTTACATATATGTACGTATATATGTCTGACTTAATATGAGTGATCATACTGTGCATATATATATTCAAAGATGACATAAGTTTTTAATCTCATCTACACATTTTGTAAATGTCATTTGATGGTTGCATAACTTTTTAATGAGAGCAGGCAGTTTTTTTCTTAATCAGTATTTTTATAATTGGGGAAGTGGGGTATGGTGTTTCAGACAGAACAGTAGTGTGTAGTTGGCTGGATTTGGTGTGACTTCCAGCTCTGACACTAATTAATTTTGGGTAACTCCATTGCCCTTTGAGCTTTGATTTTATCATCTGTAAAAGGACACCTACAATGTAATACCTTAAGAGGTTATAAGAGAGTAGGGGCATAGATGTAGGGCACTCGGGTGCTCAACAAAAATGGTGGCAATTATGAGCTGCACATTGATGCAGTTCCATATTTTTGATATTAGAAATAATACTCATTTTTTAATATCATGAACAATTTGCATTTAGAGTTGGACATTTGGACTCAACTGATATCCTCTCAATCTTGTTGGCAACATCCAAAGTATAATAGACAGGGGCTAGCCAGACATATGCTTTTTCTCCACCAGGACTGATTGGAGTGTTGACCTTGGCCAAGGTCAATGTCAGAGATTCTTCAAAGGCTGTTTGGTGCTTGTCAGCCTGGGCATCCTCAATGCTGGATGAACAATTTTGTTCTTAAACTTTCTCCCTGGCATTTTGGATAATTTCTGAATGCCTTTCACCCGAAGTTATACATTCATCTGACTTTGACTCCTTAGTGGTCAGGAGAGCATCAGTCCTCCAGATGCAACTGTCTCACCTTGTCTGAAGGTACTTGATCCTGGAAAGCATGTCGAGATGTCCCGCAGAATACTGCTCAATCACATCCTTCACGTCGTAAGGCCTCAAAGTCTCCTTGAATTTTTTTTTATAGAGACGGAATTGTAGGATTCTGCAAGGTGAGGGGGAGACATTTGTACTTCATGAGTGGAGAGAGAAGGAAACTATAATTCAAGTCTAGCAAACTCAGGGACAGGGAGAGAAAAGAACAAGAGAGAAAACGACTTGATGGTGGGAAGTTCCAACTCATGGTCTTCGTTCTACCTCTTTGAGCCACCCAGAATGAGGCTGGCTAGTGCCTCTTGTTTTCATGACTATCTCCCTTCAATCATCTGAATAATAATAAAATCATAGTAACACTAAGAGCTAACATTTATTGGGCATTCAATACAGGGCAGACACTGAGCTAAGTACTTTGTGAACAATCTGCTAAGAGATCACCTCATAGACGACAAGGCTGTGGTCCAGAGAGTTCCAGCAGCTTCCCAGGGCCATCTGGCTAATAATGTTAGAGCTGTTCTCAAACCCGGGTTTGTGTGCTGACAAGTGTCATGCTCTTAATCACTGTGACACACTGCCTTCTATTTGAGGACAGCTGACACATTTCTTCTTCAACAGCCTCTTTAATTATTTGGCTTGTGAGTGCCTAGAAAAGAGAAACTAGCTTCTGTTCTGAGGTTTCCTCAGTAAATCGGGGCACCTGCAACTCATTGATGCCAAGCCCTCATCTTCATATTCCTGGGAACAAATAGAGGCACCCCAGATGGCTAATGTTCCTTGAAAATCCCATCATGAGGTCAACCCCTACTGAGCATGGCATCAGTTAAAACCCCTACTCATAGGCCAAGGCTGGGAAACATGGCCTACCCCACCCTCCCACCCCCCACCCCAACTTGCATGGGTCTCTTTCCACAGGGCATTCAGAGTTCCTTGTTTGTTACAATCCACATCCAGCCTCTCAACACTATTTTGGCATATTGATTATGCCATCCAATTTATGTGCCGTCGTTTCCAACTGGGCGTCATTTGATAAGACCACCTTTTACACAGCTCAGTCTAAGGTAAGCGTCAGCAGGCTCGAAGGCTAAATATGCCCTCTTCCGTGTTTTTGAAAATAACATTACATTGGAACACAGCCACCTTGATTCACATATGAACTGTAAATGGCTGCTTTTGTGTTACGGAGTCAGAGCTGAGTACTCGAAAAAGAGATCACAAAGCCTAAAATATTTACTGTTTTCTTTAAAAAAATTGTTTAATGTTTATTTATTTTTGAGAGAGAGACAGACAGAGCATGACCAGGGGAGGGGCAGAGAGAGAGGGAGACACAGAATTCGAAGCAGGTTCCAACCTCTGAGCTGTCAGCACAGAACCCAACATGGGGCTTGAACCTGTGATCATGACCCAAGCCAAAGTTGGACGCTCAACCAACTGAGCCATCCAGATGCCTCACTATCTTTCTCTTTACAGAAAAAGTTGGCCAATGCCTGAACTAAGGCATCAATAAAAATTCTAAAAAGAATAAGGTAAAAGCCAGGCCATGGACCATCGTATCAGAGACCTCCCTCTGACTGACACAGATTCATTCACTGGTGTTCTCTGAGTAAGCTCATTCAGGCAGTTATGAATCTAGCAGCTGTGTTTTTGTCCAGCCGTGTTTCTGTCACGCTGCCCATGTGGTGTCACGAGATGACAGGTCAGTGGCTTTGCTGAGGCTCATGTATTGTAACGCTGTCATGCTTCCCTGACCTGCTGGGCTAGGAATCTGACTGAGAATATCCCAACTAATTCTTGGAGAATCCAACTTAGTTTCTAGAATTCACTGCCACCATTATAGAGGGCTTTATAAGCCCAAATCCTGATCAGTTTTCTGTAAGTAAGCATCTTTTTATTTTCTTGTGGATTTCTGAAGCGGAACAAAAACCGGTCAGGGTAGATTATAGTCTTGTATGATACACCCACAAAAATATCCTATAATTGACTATTTTGTTAAAAATGCTAATGGATGAAGACAGATAAGAAAAGCTATTTTGGGTAAGAAGCTTATAAAGGAAGAAAACTCCATGTCAATATACCTGCCCCCCTCCTAGACCTGGCCAGAGCCAGACAAAAGCATGACAATTAGAAATACTGTAAGGAGCCCGTGGGAACATTTTTATGAAACAGTGAGCAAGAGTTGCCCATGATGCCTTGCTATTGTAGAGATCATTTTTCTTCGGGTAGCATCTCCCTTGGAATACTGACATACTCTTGGAACGGATTCAGGAGTTACTCAAGGGGCTTCCCACCCACTTTCCCAAAGCCAATATCCTGTGGGAATTGAGCTGGGGCCTAGGGTGGCTCACCGTGGGGAGGAGGGGGTCTCACCTGACAGCGCGGATGGCGGCCTTCAGGGTGGGGATCATCTCTTCAATGAGGAAGTCGTTCCCGTAGGCTCTGTCTTCTGCCATGGGATCACCTGTCCCAGCATCTGGAAGGGAGACACACATATCAACTGCAGGCCATGGCACTTGGAAAGGCTTGGGGACCCTGTTCAGTCAGAGCCTTCTAAGCTCAACCACCAGAGTCCTTGTCCTCACTTTGTAAAAACATGTGGTGTTCTCCAGTTGTGAGACCGTTCAGGTCTTCTTAGCATCTCCTTTTCTCCAGACATGAGTTGGAGATGCCCGCAGTTCAGGACTGTTGACTGGGGAGAAGGCTAGGAAGGTGGTGACGTGAGTTCTGTGGTACCCGAGTGACCTCTCAGAGGCAGCAGAAGGCATACTCATGGGGGTTACAGTCAGACAGACCTGAGTCCAAATTCAGTCACTACCCTTGAGACCTTCTGGGATCACTTTCTGAGCCCTGCTTATCCTCCCTTGTCATAAGTACAAGGGACACACTAAGGTATTTCTCCCACTGACCCCAAGTGGGCTCATGTCTATTACCTCTTCCCACCCCTTGGGAATGTTGAGGCCCCTGGGTCTCCAGATCACTCTGCATGTGGCCCCCTATGTCTTTCAAATAGACCTCCATGGAAATGTACCTCAATATGGCTACCCATTGGCACTACGGCAGGGAGCCCCAAGGCTCCCTGGAGGCGTGTGTATGGATGAATGTAGGGATCCTGGCCCAGAGAATGGATGCTTTGGAACCCCATCCCTGCTCCCCCAACTGTGGGGATGTATTACAAGTGCCCCAGCCCAGCGGACATGAATGGGATGAAGCCAGAAGTTGATTCAGGAAGGGAGGAGATGGGCTACTCTGCAGACTGGGCAGTATTCAGCCGGGGAGGGAGGGAGGTAAGGAAGGGGCAGGCATGGCAGAGGGACAAGTGGAGGAGACAGAGTGAGGGAGAAGACAGGCCTCACCTTCAGAGCTCTGCCAGAAAGCGTAGGCTTTCATGCGGAAGGCGGTGCGGAAGCGTTCTTTATTGTTTAAGCCAACAGGCTTTGGTTCTTTAGAAGGACTTTCTTCTATGGCATCTACATTCAGAGGGGTAAATAGCTTTCCTTTAGTATTGCTACCACGAGGATTAGAAAGGCGAACCCGATCCAAGAGACCCAGCTTTTGGCTACAAAATAAGCAAAAGTGAACAATTTTCCTCCTTGAGTGCAGGCTTTCGTAATCACCCGGCCCTCTCCATAAAGACTCACACATTGACCTCCACGGAGGATAGGGGAGGTGTGCCCTCAGTGCTTGATCTGACTTAGCAGCTCGGGATGGCACAGGGCTCGGCGATTTATAAGCTATGACACCGTGGGCACATTTCTCAACCTCTCTGCGCTTCCTTTTCCTCATTTGCTTCAGTGGGGCTCAAATGACGGACAGGACATCGAATGTCCAGCTCCCAGGGGCCAGTGCCTGAGCTTTCGCCTTCCCCTGTCCCATCTCCTCTGCCTCTGTAACCTCCTGTACTCTATGGTGCCCAGGAGTAGAAAAAGAAAAGCCTTTCGAATGGTCCTCCAAAAGTATAAATGACACAAATTATAAGAAGTAGGCACTCTAATCTGGTGGCCACAGATGCCCCCAAGGATCAAACATGGAGGGGAGGTGGTCCCCAAGTGTGGATGGGAAAACACCCCATCTATACTAACTAAAATTAGCATATCTTTCAATTATGACTGTAGATAATAAACCCGAATAATGTCCTCAGGGCCCCAGTCTTCTGTGTCTTCCACAGCACAGATAACAGAGCCTTTGATAGCCTGTTCTCTCCAGGGACCGTGTGCTCATAGTGTTTCAGAATCGTGGTGGTATTCAGCTGGCCCCAGGTCTCGTCATTAAATTCATCACTGAGAAGCACATATATGTGACTGCATTTCAGATGTTCACTTATTTTGATAGTTATCAGTATAATCAGTTTCTCTTGGAACCGTATCCACTTTTGAACTCATGAACCATGAGATCATGACCTGAGTCAAAACCAAGAGTTGGACGCTCAACCAACTGAGCCACCTGGGCGCCCTGGTTACCTCATCTTTAAAATAGGGATGATCACTCCTTGCTTTACCCGGCTGCTATGAGATGATGTTTGTCAAGGATTTGGCACAGAGCTTGGCATGCAGTAGGTGCCCTATAAATATTAATTTCTTCTATTTCTCCACCTCCACCCCTCACCCTCATGGACATGAGGACAAAGGCCCCCTTCGTGTGGTACCTACCAGAGAAAAGCCACCCTACAAGTTTTCACACGTGGATACACTCTATCCGGTGGCTTCCCCTCATTCCCCCAGGCAGGGCTTGGCACACAATGGTCGGCGGGCCTAACAACACCTGGGGGAACATTACTCATGGTAACACCCGTAATGTTTCCTGCCTCCAGCCTGGCATAGAGGAAGCATGAGGACACACTTGGTTAACAAATACATGGATGAATGTATGGATGGGCAGTAGTGACCCCTGGCTCCCTCTAGGCGGTTCTGTCTCGCCCAGCATTGTCACCTTAATAACCCAACCAGGGTAGATTCAGGGAAACTCTAGGATGCAGATGGCTCTGTCCTCCTGAGTGAAAGACAGAAATTTCAGAGTGGTTTTCCAGACCAGGTCTAGATGAATGACTGATAGGACAGGGTCCGTGGGCTAGAAATACTGGACAAGGCAGAACAGACAAAAGGCTTTCCAACCATGAACTCAGTAAAAAGGGGACTTCAGGACAGTCTCTTGCTAGGTCTGCTTCTCCTTGGCCTTTGCCTACTTGCTGTGTCTCCCTCTACGACCAAGCAGATCTGTCCTTCCATCCACACCAAGCCTCTTGCTCGGCCCTGAGTCCCTGCAGCATGCCTCGGTGCACCCACCTCCTCTAGCCACTGTGTGCCTGCCCTCTGGGTGCCCCTCATTGCCGACTACCTTTAAAACAGCCTGTCACCCACCTTCCCTTGGAAATCAGGTACTCCCCATGTGCTCCAACAACACGCTGCAGTGTTCTGTCACAGTGTCTAACACCCTGTGTGTAGACCATATGTTTCCACGTCTTCCCCCCAGTGCCCGGAATGTGTGGTCCCAGCAAAACAAAGACTCAGCTTGGTCATCTTTGAGCCCACAACCTGCACTTCCTGTTCAGGGTAGTGGTGAAAATCATGGCCTTTGGGGCAATTCCCATCCAGGTGGGAAGGTCCTGAGGAACAGATGACCCAGGATGCCCAAGTTGTCTCTGGCCCCAGCTCCTCCACGCAGTGATGATGGCCCTCACTGCGACGGGCTGCGTGAGGGTTAAGTGGGGGGACACACGGAAAGCACTTATCCGACTTCTGGAATGAGGGTTGGAGAAGCCTTCAGTAAATGCTGGCTGTCACCATTATCCCGGCAAATAATCCTCTTCCCCACAGAAGCCGTAGAAGGCTATTGGAAGGATGGATAAAATTTCCTGGGCCACAAAATAGCATGTGTGTTTTTTAAATGAACTGAGATAAGTTCTCGGGATTTATGTATTATTTTACAGAGCTTCTTAATGCCAGTCTCACATACCCGCCACTGTCACTGAACTTGACCTCAGCAGGAGAGGAGGATATGGGGAGCTTAATTCCAGATCAACCAAGCAAGACAAAAGTAATGGCAGCCAGTGAGTCCTGGCTCAGAATCTCAGCATAAACGCCTGAGTGTTAGAAAGTTAATGAGAGGGCCCTCTTGGTTCTATCTGTGTAGGGATTTAGGGTTCGCCCGTTTGACATTTCAGTGTTTCATGGCAATCTCACAGTGTGAATTGCTTTAGCTATGTTTACTTGACATGTTGCGGCCACAGAGGATGGTTTACAAGACAGAGTCCCACAGTGTTTGGAACCCAGAAGTATCACGTACAGCTCAGGAAACTCAGCTCCGATATACCCCCAGCCACCACAACTAAGAGGCTTAGGAAATTCTTCTTCCAGCAAAGTGAGTGATCAGCTTACTTCTTAATTGCGTTGCCTGAAATCCAAGACCCCAAAAGATAATCAGGTGCAAGGCAAAGTTCGATCCTGAAACTCAAACCCATCTCTACCCTTCACTGTATGGATTTCTAGCATGTAATTCAAGCCTTGTGCTTGGAGGGTCTTAGAGGTCTTGCAAGAAAAGCCTTCCTCAGGGCTGATATCAGGTTTTCTTGGACAGCTGGGGCCCCTGATTTTTCAAGTGCAGACAATTTTCAAACATGAACTGTAAAACAGGAAAGGGACAGATGGGGGACAGAAAAGTCAAGTGTGCCCTAGCAGCCATTGCCCTGGGCTCCTGCCTCAGGTCATCACAGCCATGTTAAACCACCCAGTTCCTTGACACTCAGCTTCCCAGCCTTTGCACATGCCATGGCCTGTACCCAGGAAAACCTTCATCCTTTCTTTTATCTAAATGATAAAAGAAAAGTCAGACTTTTCGTCTGAAACTTGATCAAAGCCCCAAGGCTTGCTTTCCCTCTTGGATAGGTCCAAATACCTATCCAGTCACTGTCCTTCCTTCCTTCCTTCTTTAAAATTTGTTTATTTATTTTGAGAGAGAGAGCCCAAGCTTGGGAGAAGCAGAGAGAGAGAGAGAGAGAGAGAGAGAGAGAGGGAATCCCAAGCAGGCTCCACACTGCCAGCAAGTACCCTGATGTGAGGTTCGAACCCACAAACTGTGAGATCATGACCTGAGCCAAAATCAAGAGTCAGGTGCTCAAATGACTGAGCCACCCAGGCATCACTTGGGTGTTCTACAGGCTTTTCTCAACCATGGCATTTAGCCACCATCACAAAATCTCTGACTTACTAAGGACTCTCTCACCAAAGCAGTGGTTCTCAATCAGGGACAATTTTGGCCCCCCCCGCCCCCCCCGCAGTGGACATCTGGCTGTGTCTGGAGTCATGTTTGGTTGACGTAACTTGGGAGTCCTCTTGGCTTCAGGCAAGTTAAGGCCAGAGATGCTTCTAGACATCGTACAAACACACTCAGGGAAGCCCCTGATGACAAAGAGTTATCCCACCCAAAATACCCACACTGTTGAGACTGAGAAACTAAAAGGTAGGCTATTTGTCTGCAACTCATACTTTGGTCAGTTTTCCAGCATCTAACACAGCACATTGCCCATCATAAGCCTTGAAAGCATTATGATATTGAATGGATGAAGGAATAAAATATTTGATCGTCTGTTAATAAAATGCATCCAATCCCAGCTGAGAGAGGGAGTGCTGCGTAGTGGAAAGAGCAACCTGGGTTCAAACCCTTGCTCTGTAGTTAATAGTTCAACTTTGGTTAAGTCATTATCTCTTTCTGGTTTACTTTTCCCACCTGTCATATGGCAATGTTACTTATTTATCCAATAAGAAGGTATTCTATACCTTGTAAGGGTTAGGCTCTTCGTGACTTGCTGGGGATACGGTGGTAACTGAAACAGACATGGTTTTCAGCCTTCAGTGAAGTTATGATGTGGTCAGGAAGACACACAATAAGCAAATGATGCTAGAAATCTGACCGGAAACAGAGAGTGCAGTAATGGAGAGTAACAGGGAGTCAGCTTAGGTGGAGCGGTCAGGGAAGGCCTCTCGGGTGAATGGAAAGACCAGTTAAGTAGTCAGTCTCCATAGTCTGGGATTAAAATAATGGTGGTCCAGGTGGTGAAGCTGAGACCTTATGGGAGAGAAGAGGCCTCACAGAAAAGGGGTGAGCATTCCCTGGGCAGAGGAATCACACACAAGTGCAAGGGGCATGAGCACTGGGTTTGTGTAACAGAAGAGAGGCACATGATCAAAACATGGTGAGTGAAAGGCAGAGTGGTATGAGGTCAGAGGCCAGATCAGCAGGGATTCTAGAAATGGGATTCAGAATAAAGAATGGAAAGTAGAAATTTATGTTTGATTTTAAGGGCACTTGGAGGCCATTAAAAGTTTTGAGAAGAGGAGAGTATATCAGCTTTGCATTTTTTCAAATGTTTATTCTATTTATCTTTGTGGTGGGGGGTTCATATGCACATGAGCAGGAGAGGGGGAGAGAGAATGCCAAGCAGGTTCTGTGCTGTCAGACACGAAGCTCAAAGTCACGAACTGTGAGATCATGACCTGAGCTGAAACCAAGTGTTGGATGTTTAACCGACTGAGCTGCCCAGGTGTCCCTCAGTTTTTCATTTAAAAAGAACACCCATGTTCCAGCAGTGCTATTCATGTTAGCCAGAAGGTGGAAACAACCCAAAAGTCTATCAAAGAATGAAGAGATAAACAAAATGTGGCATATCCACATAATGGAATACTATTCAGTCTTAAAAAGGAAGGAAATCTTCTGGACACATGCTGCAATTCATCTTGAAAATATTATGTAAAGTGAAATAAGCAAGTAACAAAAAGATAAATACTATATGATTCCACTTATTGACTCTAGAGGGGTCAAATTCAGAGACAGAAAGTAGAGTGGTGGTGGCCAAGGGCTGGGAGGGGCGGAAAATGGGAGTTATTTTTAATGGGAAGCATTCCTGTTTTTCAAGACGAAGGAGTTCTGGAGATCGGGTGCACAACAATGAGAATATACTTAACACTACTGAACTGCATATTTAAAAGTGGTTAAGCTCGGAATTTTTATATTACGTTATATTACCATAATAAAAAATTTCAAAAAAAGAGAACACAATGCCTGTTTGGTTGTGGATTGGAGAGGAATAAGAACATTTAAAAAAAGACCAATGCAGAAACCACTGATGTTTTCCAGGGAAGAGATGCTGATGGCTTGGACCAGGGTGGTTGCCGTGGGAAGAGACTAGAACTTTGACTTGGATTTTGGAGCCCAACCACAACAGACTTCCCAGATGGATGTCATGTGGGAAAGAGATGGTAAGAGAGCCACTGCTAGGTTAGTGGCTACACAAATCAGTAGATTGTGACGCCATATTTTTAACTGAGTGAGATGGGACCAAAAAGAAATAATGGGATTTGGAAAGAAGTCAAAAGTTGAGCTTGATACATATGCAACCATGCACATACACACCTTATACAAAACTGTTGTGCAAGGCAGATTTTAGTAAATGGTGAGAATGTCCTTCATGGCTCGAATACCTTAAACTGAATAATAGATATCACTACTAAAATATTTTAGGAAAGTGGAAATATAAAAAATAAATTAATTTTGCTTTGTATTTGCATAAGGAAACTAGAAAGAAAGATACTCTAGGGAAAAAAAAAATGACCTGTAAGGGGCGGGACAGTGGAAAAGGGTTGATGGGGACAAGAGTCAGACTATGACATTTCACTGTATGGCTCTAATATTATTTTGATTTAAAAACCATGCAATGTTTTTTCTTTCACAAAATTAAAATTAAAAAATTAAATTAAAAAGTAATTTAGCACTCTCCCCTGGGAATTGCTCAGTGGTTAGGCCATCCTGCTGAATTTTGACCCATTTCTTCAAGTTGAGTCCTTTCCTGCTCTAGTCTAGATTTTTCTCACTCCCAATTCAAGTCTCTTTTGTCCGTATTCTCAAATTCATCTCTACACCCATTTTTGCACATTAAGAACTCATAGAAGGGTTCCTATGAGCAAGGTATGGAGAGAGACCTAGGAGTGGCACTTTTATTTATTCTTATTTTTTTAATTTTTCATTTGAGAGAGAGCATGTAAGTGGGAGCAAGGGGAAAAGAGAGAGGGAGAGGGAATCCCAAACAACTCTATGCTCAGTGCAGGGCCTGACACAGGACTTGATCCCATAACCCTGGGATTTTGACTTGAACCAAAATCAAGAGTCAGACGCTCAACTGATGAGCCACCCAGGTGTCCCTAGGAGTGGTACATTTAAATACAATTCCTCCCCTGTCCTCCTATCCAGATATGGAATAAGATGGGGATAGCGGGGAGTAGGTGTCAATGAGGCGGTGCTGTCATGGAGAAAACTCAGCAGGTAAATGGAAGAATGTCAAAGGCAAATTGTGCATAGTGAACGACTTCCCTTGGGACCAAGCTGTCTGAATTCTCCACTCTCCTTGTGTCACTTTTGCTGGGCATGTGTCCTGGAAAAGCCAGTGCAATTTCATTAAGAAAAATAGAAAAACAAAAGTTGAGTTTGGGATGTGTTAGGAAGGAAGGCTGAGAACCATCTTGTTAAGTAAACACTTGCAGACCTTGTCTTTCTTATCTGTAGCGATAGTCCCTAAAATGCTTTCTGGGACACAGGAATGCCTAACAAATAGTTATTGAAAACAAGGATGGATGGGGGCGCCTGGGTGGCTCAGTTGACTGAGTGTCTGACTCTTGATTTCAGCTTAAATCATGATCTCACCATGGGGTAAAGCCCTGTGTTAGGCTCTGCAGTGACAGCCAGAAGCCTGCTTGGGATTCTCTCTCTGTCCCTCTTCTTCTTCTTCTCTCTCTCTCTCTCAAAACAAATAAAGAAATAAACATTAAAAAAAGAGGCATGGATGGGTGTGAATGGATGGTGGATTGTGGTGAACAAACAAAGAGTACGGCATCATTGTAGTGAAGAGAAGAGTCTTTTGGAAGAAGTGGTCAATTTGCCTTGTGTTATTTGCTGTGAAAGCCCCATGAGCACAGACTGAGTGACCAGCACAGAGCAGCCAATCCCACCTACAGGGGTTAAAGCCCTAATTTTTTCTCTTCTTCATTCTTTCATCATTCCATCTCTCCAGATGGAAAGGATGGGGCCCAACACAAGATAGTCAGCCCTCTTTCAGAAGCTTCCTTTAGCGCCACGGTCTGCCCCAAGAAAGAAGACAAAGAGGTAACAGAACAGAACAAAACAAAACAAAACAAAACAAAACACCTATCACCATCCACGTGCCAAGCCTTTGAGGCTTTGGTGTCCTATTTTTTCTCTCTGAAAAAAAGACCATGAAAGAAAGTTGCTATCTTGACTTTGTTTCTTTTTAATGAAATGATAAATCTTAACTAGGGATTAGATGACAATGAAGGTGGAGTGGCATTAGGGGCTGGAACGTGATGTGCCCTCCATTGCATGAACATTGAGGAAGACAATGGCAATTCTCTAGGCTGTCACACTGTTCATAGCAGAGCTGGGGGAACAAAATAACTCATACTTTGTAGCTAGCTACAAAATGCGTTTTCCTGAAGAGAAATGAAGACTCATTTATTTATACCTTTTGTAAATTTTCCTTGGGACACCTGCATGCCAGTCTTCTTTATGGAGTGGGCATTCCTAGGGATTTCTCATATAGAAATAGACGGCATGTGGAAAGATCATAGGCCTAGGGACCCAATGCTTGTTCGTTGGAAGCATGAAAGCATGAAGGAGGTAAGGGTCAAAATTAGGGTTTTTTTTTTAAATTTTTTTACTGTCTATTTATTTTAGAGAGAGAGAGACAGCATGAGCAGGAGAGGGTCAGAGAGAGAGGGAGACACAGAATCGGAAGCAGGCTCCAGGCTCTGAGCTAGCTGTCAGCACAGAGCCTGATGCAGGGCTCGAACCCACGAACCGTGAGATCATGACCTGAGCTGAAGCCGGACGCTTAACCAACTTAGCCACCAGGCGCCCCCAAAATTAGGGTCTTAATCTTTCTCTTAGGCTGATGGAAAGCTACTACCCTGACAGACAAAAGCAAAGTGCCTCTGTGAATCCTTTCCTGACCTCCTGCTATAGGTAGAACTCAGAGCTCCCTTCCTTTGTTGTTCTCTCTACCCCTGTGTCTGTAACATTCCCATACCAGCACCCTCCACACTACATGGTTGAAACATCTGCCTCCCCATTAGACTATGAGTTCCAATTTTCTGGGAACCTCCAGAGTCTGACATGGATCAGGGTTGTTAAAGAATGGAAGGGAAGAAAGAAGGATGGAGGGTAAGAGGGAGGAGAAAAGTATTGCAAAACTAGCATTCAAACCTATGTTGATCTGCTTTCTAAACCAGGCCTGCACCTTGTGGAAAAGACTGTAGACACAGAAAACCTAGAAGTGTGGATGACAATCAGGATAGTAACAGTGATAATAATAAAAGCAAATCCTATATAGTACTCATCATGGGTAAGGCTCTCTTTTTTCAGCATCTAATTCTTACAATAGCTAGGAGGTAGGTGCTCTCACCATAACTATTATACAGACGGGGAAACTGAGGCATAGAGGTTTGACAACATGTTCAAGGTCATGTACTCAAGATTCTTAAAAGTGACCCACAACTCACAGTGTCCAACACAGCAAAATAACATGGGTCCAATTCTGTTGCCATGGCCACAAACTCATAGCACATAGGACCTGAAGTGGCTTAGGGATCCCCTATTACAACCTCTTCCTTCTAGTGATGAACAGTCTAGGCCAGGTGACTGGTGGTTTCTGTCGAGGTTGAGGAAGAATGGGGACAGAAAAAGCAGGGACAAGGAGGTAGGATCGTGATCCAACTGGCTGCTGGACTACAGGAATAGCTTCATGACTTGGAAATAACCCTGGTGTGTTCATCTGGTTCTCTCTCATCTGGAGAGGTTTGCCCAGTTAGCTGGGCAAATGGCCTACTTGGATTCTGATTCAACGAATCTGGGAAAATCTATGAGCATGACTCCAGGATATTTATAGCTGGTACTTGGAGGACACAAAGACTCATACACTGATGTGAGTGAGAAGCAATACACTTCTCTCTGTCACTCTCCTAGAAGAATCATTTTCTCCATGTATCCAAATCTTATGTATGAATAACATACCAATTGACCAGCACTTATCTCTAGGGAGCATTTGCTATGTACTGGGTCACAGTTATCATTTCAACCAGTCTATGAAGAGGTTCCTATTATTATCCCCACTTCACAGATAAGGACATGAGAAGCTGCCTGAGTTGCCCAAGATCATACAGCGAGTAAGTCGGGCAGCTAGGCATTGAGGTCTGATGGTCTAATTCTGGAGTCTGTTCCCAGCTCCTGTTGCTAGGACTACCTCCTAATTCCATCACCTGGTTATTTTTAGTCCCTGATGAAAGAGGAGAGAGGACCACACAGCAGGAGAGAGCCAGGTAGACATAGGATCCAATCCTATTTGTGCGATTTGATGCTGGGATTTGAGTAAGTTGTTTCACTTTGCTGAGGTCTCGTGTCCTCATCTGTGCAGAGAATATTGGAATCTAACTCTAATAATTGTACCTCTCAAAATTATGGATCCTGGATCTGCTTAGACTGCTTTCTACCTTGCAGGCAAGCTAATCATGCTTGCCTTTGGCAAGTGTGTAAGGCTGAAATGTGTTCCCCAAAAAATATGCTCAAGCCCTGACCTGATAGCTATAATGTGAGCTTATCTGGAAACAGAGTCTTTTTGGATGTGACCAAGTTGAGATGTGCTCATAATGGAAGAGGATGAGCTCTTAATCCAACCATTGGTGTCTTTATAAGAGAAAGGAGAGGAAGGTTTGGGTACAGAGACACGAGTGCACACAGAGAGAAGAAGGCCACATGGAAATGGAGACAGAAAATGGAGTGCTGGGTTCACAAGGATAGGGAAGAGCAAGGATGACAAGCAACCACAAGAAGCTGAGAGGAGTCAAGGTAAGGGTCTTCTCTACAGCTACTGGAAGAATAATGCTCTTGATTCCTTGATTTCTTGACATATTGATTTTGGATGTCCATCCTCCACAACAATGAGATGATCCATTTCTATTAATCTAAGTCACCCAGTTTATGGTCATTTGTTATGGCAGCCTCAGGAAACTAAGGCAGCAAACAATGAGGTAACATTGGGTACACAAGGACTCTTTTCAGACTGATAGCCAAGCCAGAGAGCTGCGACACATTTTTGTGTGCTAAGGAATGATGCACCCATAGGTAGACAGGCTCACAGGTAGACATGAAGGGTAGGGAGGACCATCTTTTTGCATATTTTAGCAAAGCCATAAAAATGCAATTTCCACACAATTAGAAGAATTGAGAAGAAATCTCTGGTCCTCTGCTGGCCTCACCTTCCGGAAGTGGGAGAATTATCTGATTATGGGGTGTGTGAAATAGCCATTGACTCATCTTTTCGACTGGGTGAGTTTCCATATTGAAAGTCAGTTCGGTATTCAAAGTCATACATGGTTTCTCTCTGGCTGTCAGTGCTCCATGGGGTCAGACAAGGGATGGCCCCATGTGCCTGGCTGGGAGAGCGTCTGCTCTGTGTGGCTGGTCCTAAGGCCAAACATAGTGGGAAGTGTTAAGATACTGTTTCTATGAAGCTGATCCCATTTACCCAGCAAAGGTGGCCTATATTTCGATCCATTTCTGCTTCCTATTTCTCAATTCGCTCATATTTCAGAGGCAAAGGGGTACTATAAATAGGTACTCCCTCATATTCCAAAAGGAACATTGAGACTAAGCCCTCAGGGCATATTGGGGATCACTCTGAGGTTAAATGAAATTGGTCCAAATTTTATCTCTGCATCTCAGCTACTCTATAGCCCAGGGCCAGTGTTGCAGGGACTGCATGGCAGGACAAAATATTACTAGCTATGGAATTGTATCCTGGTCTCTTATTTTGCTCCTAGGTAACAGTTTTCCCATCAGCAAAATTAGGGGATTGGATTAATTGATCTCTAAATTCCTGCATACCTTTAACAGTCATTGATTCTAGGGCGTGGAAAGAGATTTATTGCCAATGTCATCTGTCACCCTGTGAGATCAATTTCATGGGGCCAATGTCACAGGGAAGAAGTAAAGCATGAATTATACCTCCTCTCATAGCAGGGACTCCAGCTACAGAGAGCCAAGGAGGAGTAGAAGGAAACAAAATAAGCCAAAGGGGACACCCGCAGTTACTGATTACAGTCACCTAAGTGTTCCCGAGGACTTGAAAGGCACAGCAGTGTGGCTGGGTCCACACATTACAGAGCTAGATGAACCAGATCCAGTTTTGTTCTTGCTACCATCTAGCTGCAGGGCCCTGTGCAAATCACTTGCCTCTATAAATTATTGTGATTATATTTAAAGTCTTTGACCCAAAGAACGATCCTCTGCTAAATATGAGAGCTCTGCAGTGGGAAGGACATAAACTAGATAGGACAGAAAAGATGCTCGGATGAACATCTTCCCTCTCCAAAGATCGATACAGAAGAGCAGAGTCCTGGATGCTGCTGTTAAGATTGAATTGTTTGAAAATACAAAGTATTAAATAGGGCTCAAGCAAGCAGTTACTGTCAACACGTTACCTGTTTTGAAAATTCACAAAAACATGATTTTCTATCAGACAAATGCCTTTAATTACCAGCTCTGCTGCATGTCTACTGAATAGTTGCAATTGATGTTTAAAATGGTGTTCCTACCATAAATGATCAGTCTTTTCTGGTATAATCTATAGCTAAGTGAGCCTTGGTATGGTCTATTGTTGATGTTCTTTAATGCAGTATTATTTTTAGGCATTTTAAAGTTTTCAGGTGGAATTTTTATGCCTGTTATGGGCAATTGACATATTTGTCTGCTTTATGTTTCATCCCCGATACTCTGGAGAAAAGGACACTGTTCCGCTGGGGCACTGATTCCTCCCAACTTCAACCAGGTGACTCTATTGCGAGCTGTCAAATATAGCATCTTGAACCCACACCACTCACTCTTCTAACAGGTGGACACAGGACACAGAGTTTGGCCAGTAGTAGCCTCTTTTTCTCTGGGTCATACAGATTGTCCATTGTGACCCCGTATGGGTTAATCTAAGTGCTTCCCTGGGATTTCTCAAACTAGAGTTGCGTGAAGGACAGATAAAGAGGGAAAAATAAGTGACCATATGGCTGCTTGGATCCACATCTTCATCAGTATGCAGAATGGCAGCAAGAAAATGAAACCAGAAAGGAGAAGTGGAGATGAGAGAGGAAAAGAGAAATCCCAGAAGACTTCCATTCCTCGTTTCCTGGGGATCTCACCCTCTCTGTTGGGTGACTATGTGAGCCATTACATCTCCCTCTTAGTCCAGGGTAGTTTAAGTTGGGTTTATGACACTTATAAAATAAGAGTTTGTCCATCCACCCACTCACCCATCCAGCCAGCCACCAGCCAGCCAGCCACCCACTTTTTTCAGTAAGTTAATATCTCCTGAAAGCTAACCATGCCTCAAGCTGTGTCCAAGGCACTGTTTTAGGTGCTGGAGATAACACAGTGAACAAAACAGAGTCTAGCCCCTCAGAGGCATTTTATCGAGTATAGAAGGCAAACGAGAAACAAATACATAGTATATTAGATATTCATCAATGCTAACAATGATAATGAAGTAGGAGTAAGGGCATAGAGACTGATGGAGTGTGGGTAGAGGGTCCAAGAAGGGCTCTCTCAGGAGGTGACATTAGACAGAGTCCCAACTGAAATGAAGGAATGAGCTATATGAAGAGGTGAAATAGAAGTTCTTGGCCGAGAGTGAACAAATGTCACGTTCATGTGTTTGTGAGACTAACTGAGCCCACTCTCTACTCCTGAGTACAAGGAGGGCATAGCAATGCTGCAGTGGGCACCAGCCTGACATGATCTGGTCCAGTCAGAAAGACCCAAACTCGAAATCCCCACCTTGGTTACTTCTGTGCTTGGTTCAGTTACTAGTTAACTAAATGCTTGAGTTCAGTCTCCACACAGGTAACATGATGATACAAAACTCCCTTCATTAAACCACTTATTTATTCATTCAGCAAATATTTGGGGCGGAGGTACACCCTACCCTTTAGGCACTGTGTTAGCTCATGGTCTAGAGAGGACAAGAGATCAAGTTTTGACTATATACAAAACAGAGGCCGTAATAGGGAAGTTTTGAGTCTTACCGAGGTCACCATGAGGGGTAAGAAGGGATGAGGGTGTGTGTGTGTGTCGCTGCCTCTGTTTTTATAAGAATTAACGAAGACAACCTAGGAAACGTGCTCAGCTCCTTGTAGGCCCACAAGAGAAGCTGGTTCTCTTCCTTCTGATTAGCCTCAGAATCATAGGTTCTGAGAAACATAAAATGATTGGAGCCAACCTCCCAGCCACTGTAGGAAGTCAGCTGGACTGAAGTTCCTCAAACAAGTCTGCATGAATCAAGCAGTCAATGCAACCCCATCCTCGGGACTAGAGAAGCTTATCTCTCTGTCGACACTTTGGGGTGCAGGATGGGGTAGGGGGAGGCAGCAACAACTTTGTAAGCAACCATGGGTTTGAGATCTTTCCAATAACTTAATGAAATTTCTTTTTCTTATCCCAACACAGAACTGAGATATGTTAAGACACAGAGGACAGAACACTTACATCAGCCCAACAAATAAACAGAAGTGTGGACCACCCATGCTTGGAGGGGGCAGGAGATGAACCCCAATCTGACTCCAGTTATTTAGAAGATAATGAGTATGACTGGAACACTAGTTAGCTGGCAGCTTGTTGAAGAAGCTAACACAAAAGTGGAGAATGGCCATCGGCAAGCACACATCTAATTCGAGTGGCCACTGCTGACCATTCTCTCACCTTGCTCCCAGCCCTCTTGGGTAAAGGAGTCGATGCCTCGGTCGACAGTTCACCCATAACTTCTTCCAGGTCTCACACCCTGCCTCCTGGTTGTAATCACACCTGGTATCTCACCTGCCAATCTGTCAGCCAACCCGTTTGCGGAACAAATGCAAAATACTTGCACCTGAGCCCGGACGAGGGCGACTGAGTGGCTTCTGTAACTGACCTTGTTCTTCTTCCCCGGGGAATGGGGAGCCAGCCAACACCAGGAACTCCTACCCTGAGAAAATGTGAAATGTGTTTTCCTTCTGCACCCCTAACAGTTCTTGAGAGGTGCATGAGCACCTTGCTGAGATTCCTGACAGCCCCTTTCCGATAACCATGGCGGCATCCCTACCAAAGCCTCAGAAGGCATCTACCAGGCTCTCATGAAGCCAGAAGTGCATAATCCAATGCACAGTGGTATACTGAGCGTACGTTCCAATTTGCCTGAACTTAATTCCTGTCTGTATAGAAAAGGCTCTCAAGTAGATGTGGCAATTCACTTACAGCGTCAATGCCCGCATGATGCAAAATCTTGTGGGTCATAAGAGAAGGAGAAGATGAGGTACCCCCTCGGCAGTCTTGAGACCTGCAGTTTGGGGTGAGTCTGCCCTCTTTTATGGATGCCTCGGCTTCTATAGATGTATCTGGGAGAGGATATCTGGGGTGTCTTCCCACCTGCCTCTGTGAGCTGCTGCAGGTCCTCTAGCAAAAGTGCTCTGACGTTGTCTTTGTCACTCATTCCTGCCCTCCTCTACCATCTCCCCAAATGCCCCGATAGTCCAAACCGGGTCCAGGCAAGAAACGCTCCATCCATTTGAAAACACGCACAAAGCAAGCCGGAAGTCCTAACTGTTCTGTGCGTGATTTAACTGGTGTGTCTGTAGCTGTTTCTTCCAAGAGGGATGATGTACGGGACGGGGCCCCATCATGGACTCCATTCAAGAGGACTTGACTCAGTTCCCCAAAGGTCACTGTCTTCAAGTATTTCACCTACGATGTGGCCCAGGGTCTTGCTGCACTCTCTGCCTGAATTCTGTCAATTCTAGAAGGACAGTTGTTGAACTTTGTGTCCACGAGATGACAACAAGGCCTCACAAGTAGTTGCCCAACATAACAGAGTAAATGCCATCTGTATTTATAGTGATTTATATTTATAGATATATAAATAAACTGATGTTTGTGAGAGTATCTTTTTTCTTTACAATCTCAAGCAGGGTCCACAGTGTCTCCGATACTGTGACATCTTCTTGAGAGGGAGAGAGAAGGGAGGGGCAGCAAAGTGCTCACAATGCAGAAGCCCAACGGTCGTGTTGGGCTCTGCAGCAGCCTGTAGTGAGCATGGCTTTCTGGGGATCGTGAATTACAGTCCTGATTCACTTTCTGGGAGCCATCTGTGAACCCAAGAAACCAATAAAGCAATATATAATGGAAAGAAGATGGTCTTAATATTCAGACCTGAGCCTGAATGTTGGTCTTGCCACTCAGTCACTGCATGACCCAAGGGGGATAACCCAAACTCTCTCAGCCTCAATCTGAATCCGCAGTTGGGAGTACTTGGGACTGTCTCACACTGCAGTAGTGAGGACCAAAGGAGATAAACATACACGGGACTCTGGGCACAGAACCGCGTCCTGCTCTCTAAGTGGCTGTGGCCATGATCACAGTTGACGTGTCCCTGAGGACATTAACATGAAAATGGCAGAGGAATATGGTGGTCAGCAATAGCAGTGAGCCCCAAACTGTCTCATGGCCAGCATGCTGCCCCAAGACCCTCCACCATGTTGAAATGGACCCTCTGTCCCGACATGGTGGTGGGAAGAAGGCAATTTGTGATCAGAAACGTACCTGGCTGCTGCCTCCAGCTGCTCTTTCCTAGGAGGGGATGAGAAAGAAAAACATCAAAAAAGTATAAATTACATGAACAGTTTCCCCTCTCCCCACAATGTGCCTGAAGCTTCCCTTTCACAAAGATGGCGGGGCACAGTGGAGCTCTAAGACAAGATGGCGAGTGTGTCTGGGAACCAGCGCATGGGAACGGGGTTCCCCAGCGAGAACCGAGGCCCTACTGCAACGGCATGGGTCCACATTCTCAGGGCTCTTCCGGGACACTCATTCATTTACTCACCCAGAGAATGGTTGCTGAATACCTCCTCTGGCTCAGGCCTTTGCGCTGGGCTCAGGGGATTAGTGTAGCAGTGGGAACAGACCGGAAAACCAGGAATTTCATCACTCAGCAGCCACACACCCCATCACTCTGTCACCACTACATCATTGTAGTCAACATCACTACCATCATTGCTAATATTTATTGAGCAATAATTATTAGGCAGATACCATTTTGAGTTCTTTTCATAGATGAACTCACTTAATCCTCAAAACAACTCTGTGCAGGAAGTGGTATTATCATTCCCATTTCCCTGTGACAAGTCTAAGGCATGGAGAGGTTAAGAAAGTTGCTCAAGATCTTACGGTTAAGAAGTAGCAGACTCAGGATGCAAACCCAGCTGATACGCCTCCAGACCCCACTACCCCCCGACCTGACCACAAGGCCACATGGGATATGCACACATTCTAGACTCTGAGATTTTGCCCAGGCTCTTCCCAGAACAAGACTGGTCATCCTTCGAGTTTCAGCTGGAAGGGCCCCTGCTGGAGTTTCTTATCCAAAGCCCCAGGGTCTAGGCTGAGCGCATCCCTTCCCTCGAGGCACTGTACTAGGATCACACTGTTTTATAATCACGTGTGGGAGGCTTGGGGCAGGCCCTCTATTGTTTTCAGCTCTGAAATCTGAGTGCCCCATGCCCTGGTACATGGTAAATGCACAATAAATACTGAATGAGTAAGTGGACTATTACTGGGATCTCTCGGTGGGAGAAATGGGGAGAGAATACGAGGCATCATGATGGAGAAGCAGAGGGACCCGCTGGGGCTTTCCAGCTCATGGCTCAGCTCCCCCACTAGTCCCAGGTGGCCTTGGGTCACTTCCTCCGGGCCTATCTCTCTGCCTGAAGCATGCACATAGAAAACGCACCACTTTTCTTGAATGCTCTGGATGTCTGCCTTTGGAGGTGAAGAGAGCACTGAGAGGAGAAGAAAACGGTAAGGGGTGGGTGGAGGGCAAGATGTGCACTGGGGTGTCATAGGGAGCAGTTTAAAGAGTTAGAGCCCCCTCCCACCCCATCCCTTTCTCTCTCTCCGAGACAAGGATTCTATGCCATCTCCATCATCATACTTCTCGCCTCTGGCTTCCCCCACCCCAGGCTATGAATTTGACTCACTTCTGAAAGAGATCTGTCCCACCAACAGGTCAGCAGCCACATACACCTGGCCTTGCCCTTCTGAGGGCCCCTTCTGAGCACGCTCCATCTGAGCAGGATCCATGATCCTGACGCCTATCCTCCACTTGTGCTTCAGAACCCACACTTCTGGACGCTCTCTCCTCCAGCCCTTCTCCAGCCCTTGTCCATATTGATCCCTCTCCATTAGAACCTTCTGGTCAAGGAAAATGCCCTGGCCCCACATTCCGCTCCAGCTGTCCCATGCACTTCCTGTCCCCACATGCTCATTTCATGTCACTCTTCACTCCTTGCGAGCTGCCTTCAAGGCCCCAACACAGTCCAAGCGATAAACATCCAGTGGCCACTTCACTGTTCGTGTCTCCACCAACCTTGTGATAGGATCAGCACAGTGGTCCCTCTTCTGTTCCCTGCCATGCCCTCAGTGCCCAACACAGTATTTGCCCATGAGAGAGGCTCAGTAAATGCATGGTGAATGAATGGGGTAAAGAGATAAAAGATTTGTAACGACATTCCAGACAGGGTGTTGTCACTGACAGTGGTTTCCTAGGGTTCGTAGTATCTTCTTTTCCTGCAATGACACCAATACTTCCTTCCAGCCCAGATTCAACCAGTGGAGACTGGACACCTGCTGTAAGAGGTGTTTCCACACATCCTATCTGATTTGACCTTTGCAACAATAATCTTCAGAAAGGGGTATTCTTATCCCAGTAACCCTTGCCTCTTCTTACTTTTACTCTATTTTCTCCCTGAAAAACTCTGTCTTCCCAGGGATACAATAGGCTTTGGCATAAGACCTGGGTTCTCCTCTTTACTTACTGAGGGCTGTGGGGCGACATTAGGTGAGCTAATGAATCTCACTGATGCTGATTCTTCCCCTCTAATGTCTGGCCTATGAAAATAGATTTACCTCTTCTGCTGCTCTTTCAGAGGATTCTAACAATTCAATGAGATAGCATGTATGAAAGCAGGTCCATGTCACATGGCCAATGGGAAGGATGACTGGATATGTCCTCCTTCTCCATTGCTAAGCACTCCAATAACCTTGAGGCTGGTCATAAAAGGAACAGGCTCTGGTGATACAAAAAATTACCTGGATCTTCTTGGTCAAGAGGCTTCTACCTCTGGGGCCTAAGTCTTATCTCCATTTTAGTTCTAATGTCTAATAATTTCAGAACCACGATGTCCAATATGGTAGCCAGGAGTCATATCTGACTATTTAACTTGAAATTAAATAAAATGGAAAAGGTGATTCCTCAACTGCATGAGTAACAGACAGATGCTCAAAAGCCACATCTGGCTAGTGGTACCACATTAGACAGCACAGGTGTTCTGTAGATCATTCTACCACCACTTTTAGGGAACTGAATGGCATGCAGGTTCCCTGTCAGTGGAAAGCAACATGTAGGGTTTTTTTTTAATTTTTAATGTTTATTTTGGGAGGAGGTGGAGGTGCAGAGAGAGGGGGACAGAGAGAGGATTTGAAGCAGGCTCCATGCTGACAGCAGAGAGCCCAATGTGGGGCTTGAACTCTGAACTCACGAACCATGAGATCATGAGCTGAGTCGAAGTTGGACGCTTAACCGACGGCCCCACCCAGGTGCCCTGACACATAGTTTCTAAGGTCTGCCATCATCAGTGCTTGCACATAACAATGTACAACTACCATCCCCTGAGGTCCCCCCCATACTACCTGCCAATAAATCAGAAGATCTGGGCTTCGACTCATAGCTCTCTGAAATTCCTTGTAATTCAGAAGCGATGAATTTATAATTTTAAATAGTAGCAGAAAATAAAAACAAAAAGGCGACACCATCTTCCATCAGCACTAGGCCTAAACAGATACAGCCTGCGAATTCACAAAGGACTGCACTGAACTCTGATATGGCCCCATCCTCAGGCTGGGCTACCCAACGTCATCCTTCCAGATCTTTGAGCAGAATATAAGATGATGCCACCGCCACGGAAAACAGTCTGGCAGTTATTCAAAAAGTTAAACACAGGGTTACCAACTCTACTCCCAGGTATAAGCCCAAGAGAATCGAAAACTATGTCCACACAACGTGTACATCAGCATATCAGCCAGAAAGTGGAAACAACCCAAATGTGCATCACTTGATGAGTGGATAAACAAAATGGCGCACCTATCATAGAATATTACTCATCCATACAAAGGAATCAATATCTGATACACGGGACCACCTGGATGAGACCTGAAAACATGCTAAGTGCAAGAAACCACACATAAGTGACTAAATATTACAAGATTTCATTTTTCTATGAAAAGTCCAGAACAGGTAGAATAGAGGCAGAAAATAGGCTAGGGCTGGGGGAAAGAAGGAGTCAGAAGCAACTCCTAATGGGTGCAGGGTTTCTTTCTGCAGCAGTAAAATATTCTGGAATCAGACAGTGGTGATGAATGCTCAACTTTGTGACTATACTAAAAACCACTGAATTGTTCGCTTTCAAGGGGTACTTTTTGGTGTAAGTGAAACCCTCTTACAGTATGTGAAACATGCCTCAATAGTTATTTTTTTAAGCATAAACAAAAGAAAAAAACCTGGTGAGGACACACCAGTGAATTATCACCTTTACCATTCAATGTATGGAGGGGGTTGGCATTTGGAGACATTCTTTTCCCGAGGGACAGCGTGTTTCGGAATGGTTGCTAAGTGACTCTGGGTGGACTTGGTAAGTCTCACTAGTGACTTTATACTTTTGTCCAAGAAAAGAAGGAAAGAAAGAAACAAGCAAAGGAAGGAAGGAAGGAAGGAAGGGGGGGAGGGAGGAAAAGAAAGAAAGAAAGAAAGAAAGAAAGAAAGAAAGAAAGAAAGAAAGAAAGAAAGAAAGAAAGAAAGAAAGAGAGAGAGAAAGAGAGAGAGAGAGAAAGAAAGAAAGAAAGAGAAAGAAAGAAACAAGTGTTTTCTCTCAGTTTAAAAGCCATCCCCCTATGACAGCAGCCCTGAACCACAGGGTGCAGTCTCCGAGTCTCTGACAGTCAGGACAATACCTTATTTATAATAAATCACCCCAAAAGAATAGGCCTACTGCCAGGACCTTGGGCCACGTAGCAAACAGAAATCATCTTGGTTCTGAGCTCAGAGTGGTTGCACATGTGTTTGTCCAAGGTCCAAGGTCACTCTGACCTTTTCAAGGGAGGTCACCTGCCCCTTCAAAGGCTCTTGTGACTGAAAAGAAGATTGACATTATCGCCAACCCCAAATGATTATGGCAAAAACGGAATTTAGAATCAAAGGGAACTTCGGAGGCCATCATCTGAGCCAATGAATCTAATGACCGGTAAGAGAGGCAGTCTAGAAACCCAAACGTTGTCACTGGGTTCCAGAAGCCTTGATTCTTCCATCTGCTTGACTCCTCCATCAGCCACAACTCGTTGAAATACCCTCTCTGCTTATTCCCTTTCAGGTCCCCCCTCCACCGCCTTTCTCGAGCATCTCCCTTGGGCTAAGCACTGGCTGGCTCTCACCCTGAATCCTGAAGTCATTTGTGAGCTGGTCTCCTTGCCTAGAATCCTAAGCCTGTCCAGTCCACCTCCACGCCCTTCCCATCCAGTCCGCCTCTGTGCCCTTCCTGAAACACACATCTGATCATGTCATACTTGGGTTCAAATGGCTTCTCTCTGCCCTGGGATCAAGGTTCAATTCCCTTGCCAGTCACCTGTCATTGGCGGATTGGATGCCTTGAGTAGAAACAGCACCTGCCACTAGGGTCTCTGTGGGAATGAGACGGGAGAGGCAAGCAGGGGCCTAAGCTTTCAGGGCCCTGTAGCTCACGGTCAGGATTTGGACTTTATTCCCTTTGTCACGGTCATCCATTGGAAGGTTTGATGCAGTGAAATGAGCCAGAAGAACCCAAGTCTCTTGAGTTTCCCTAAATCTGTACCACAATCTGGTGATGGGGTGGAGGGATAATTGAGGCTGGGTTCTGAGACTGGTTACCATTGGGTGGATGGGGAGGGGGGGCCCCTTGGCTATGATCGGGTCCCCCTAGGATCCCTGAAACCAAAGGGCTGAGGCAGAAACAGGCTTCAGAGCAGGGCTCAGCTCAGGTATGAGGCTCAGGGTCCCTCTATTCTTCCTCCCAACTAGGAATCCGACGGCAGTTCCGCATTCCACCCACACACGTAAACTCCGGCCCAGGACTGCGGCGTCTAAACCTGGAGAAGCACGGCCTGTTTCAGCAGCCAAGGTCGAAACAGACCATGGGCTCTGGTGGCTTCTTGATGGCAGACATTGGCCAAAATGCCCTAAGTTTCTGAGGCCCAGCTTCACCCCCCTGTGAGAGGAGCCTGGTGACCGGACCATTCAGCCTGCCTTGGGGAGGGGACCTTAAGCCGCTCTGTTGGACTTACCCTCGGCTGTCCATCCAAGATACTTTACTGGGCCAGCACCATGGAAACTGTCTAAGGCTGGTGTAGGACCTGGGCTCCCAAAACCTTCCACTCATTTTTTTTCTATGTTTATTTATTTTTGAGAGAGAGGAGTGTGAGCAGAGGAGGGGCAGAGAGAGGTGGGACAGAAGATCGGACGGAGGCCCTGTGCACTGTGATATCATGACCCGAGCCACAGTCAGATGCTCAGCCAAGTGAGTCACCCAGACATGCACCCCCACACCCGAGCCCACTGACTTTAATGCTACTGGAATGTTTGGGACCCTCTGGCCTGCCTCCCAGGCAGCCTGGGAGGGCTGATTGGAGTATAAACTTGGATTCCTTGAATGGACTGCATGTCCAGTGAATATTAACTTCTTTCTTCCTTTCCACAGGTACTGGCCATGGGCGGTACTTTTCATTTATTTCCTGAGGCCTTTAATTTAATCTCCAAGAACACAAGACAACACCTCTGGGTGATGGGAGGATTCCCCCTGCTTCTCCTCCGTCTGCCTTTCCCAGCATCCAGAAGAGTCTGTGGGTACCGGCCACGGCCAGGCAGAAGAGGCACCCAGAACTGTGAGCGAGAGCCCACCCCACTGGCTCCCTGCTTCCTCAGACACCGGCCCTGCTCAAACAAGGCTCGGACCTTCTCTTTCCGCCCGCTCCACACTGCCCAGCTGGTAACCACTGGTGGCACACCGGGTCCCCTGGGAAGCTTTCAAAATACTGATGCTTGGGGGCCCCGGGGTGGCGTAGCGTCCGACTTCAGCTCAGGGCATGATCTCACAGTTTGTGAGTTCGAGCTCCACATTGAGCTCTCTGCTATGGAGCCTGGAGCCTGCTTCAGATCCTCTGTCTCCCTCTCCCTCAGCCCCTGGCACTCTCTCTTTCGAGCTCTCAAAAATAAACAAACATTCAAAAAATACTGATGCCGGGACTCCATTCTTGGCATTTCTGATTCAGAGAGCCTGGGGTGTGGCCATGAGAACAGAGGGCAAGTGTTTTAAGCTCCCAGGGGATTCCCGTGTGTGGCACAACAGCCTGGGCACCAGGCCCTGTTCTCCAAGAAACCACGTGGCCACAGACACAGATCCAGACCCGAGGGGGCGGGGGGTGGTCGGTCACACTCTGAGCGTCCAGATAGGGCATCACTTGCCTGAAGAAGGGGAAAGAGACGACGGATTCATAGAACCTCCACGTTGCCACAAGATCAAGCCTGTTTGGGTTGGTAGCGTAATACCTCCAGGCGGCCTGAGGAGGAGAAGAGAGGGGCTGGAATGGCCAGACGACACAGAAACCCTCACACAGAGCCCCACAGGATTAAAAACATTCGTTAAGCCCCTGACTCGTCAGGGTTGAAACAGGCACTCAAAGTCATATCCAGAGAAGCCAGGCTTCCTGGCTTTTTGTAGCTCCTCGGGGAAGAAAACCTTCCTTGACCCGCCATCTTGGAGTCATAACTGGTGCTGTGGGGTGTGGAGAAATGCGGTGGAAGGAGAGGAGGGTGCTGGGCATAAACTCCCCTGAAGGAACAGGGTTTACTCTGGCTCCAAGGTTCCCTGAGACATCTTAAACAGGTAAGGGGAGGAACACTGTCTTTGGGCCACGTTGGCTGCAGGAGAAAGCCCGAGAGGTGAGGATTTGATTCAAATATACTAGGACTTCAGGAATACTGTGATGGTCTGGGGCTTGGGGGATAATGGAACAGACCCTTAGAGCCTGGGGCCAGCCTGGACACTTCCTGATGTGGGATAACATCTTGTGCCATCTAGTGTCAGACCCCCAACCCATAGAGACCCTCAGTACACTGGACACAAGTTCACGGTGGGTAGTCATGCATACACTCGGTCCCATGTGGCTGTAGTCAGGGGACCCCACCCTCCTCTTCTCTGCGCTTCCAACAGCCCATTGCACCACAAAGCAGGGGCTCCCTCTGCGGTTTAAGTGGGAACACTTCTGCCCTTTCTCCCTGCCCCTCACTGTCCTCCTCATGTCCAGCCCACGGGGCAGGAGGGATGGAGCTGGTAGGCGTCCAACATCCTGGTGCATGACGGTCTACTGGGCAGGACAAATGGCCCACTGCCCAGTATTGGGCACACATAAGGCATCTCTTTCTCTCTTGGCTTAGGGGTTCTCCCTCCTTGGCAGATCTGAGGGACCACATCTCCTTGTAGCTGATGGGCTAAGCATTTAGACTATAGGCTAGCTCTTTCTGTGAGTCCCCAGGTCAGGAGAGGGGTGGGAAGTAGAAGGAGGAGAAGCCGAGTATGGACCCAGAGTCAAATTCTCCAATACGGTTAGTAAAACAGCAGATGCCTTGGCCCCCTTGGTCTTTGTCTCTTTCTCACTTGTCTTCAAACGTGGATGTTCGAAGAACATGGAAATTGTCATGTCCATGCTGCACAGACAGGACACCTGCAGTCCTCCACAAGCGCTCGCGGTCCTGGGCTCTGTCCCCAGTCCCAGGCACGGCCACTGTTGTGCAAACACACACAGCCCCCCCTCCCCCGCAAGACAAGGAAGCCCAAGTTCAGTCCCCATCCGATTCATCCCCAGGCAGACAGACCTGAATGAGTTCAGCGGCCGGCTTCCGTCTTTTCTCAAAGTGCTTCTGCCGGTGCTGCTCCTGCACCTTGAGTGCCAGCCCCGACCCCAGGATGCCCTGGAGGGAGAAGGCAGGCTGGGGTCAGCCCCGCGGGCCTCTCTGGGCGCCCCACCCCCACTCCCAGGGCCACGAAGACCCCCTTCTTCTCGGCCAGGGAGTAGGTTGGGGGTTACGTGGAGTCTCGGTGGCTTCAGTTCCCGATTCTGCACTTTCTAGTGGTGGAACCCCTGGGCAAGCCAGGGACCTACCGCACCTCAGCGTCCTCCACTGGGAAGTGGGTTGACTGTACCTTCCTCATAATTTTGTTGCGGAAAAAGTGAAATCAGGTACAGAAGCTGTTGAGTAAGAAGTATGACACAGAACAGATGCCCAGTATATGTTGGTGGAATGTAAACACATTTTGGTGGCTTGGAGCACCCGGGGGGCTCAGTCAGTTACACGTCCAGCTTTGGCTCAGGTCATGATCTCAGGGTTCGTAGATTAGAGCCCCGAATTGGGCTCTGCGCTATTAGCGGGGAGGCTGCTTTCGATCTTCTGTTTCCTTCTGTTTCTGTCCCTCCTCTGCTTGTGCTCTCTCTCTCTCTCTCTGTCATTTTCTCCAAAATGAGCAAACATTAAAAAATAACAATAACTATAATAATATTTTAGCGCTTGAATTGTCACTTAAGACTTTAACTGGAATTTCCCAGAATGGTGATCTGTTTTGACTTCCAGGTCAGACTCACATAAGGATCACACGGATAGAAGCCACACCCTTTCAAGTTAGAGGAGACCATGCGGCACCATCAGAGCCCCCAACCTATTCCAGATGAGGAGACTGAGATTCACGAAGGTCATATGCCCAAGGTCGGAGAGCTTAGGAAAACAGACAAGGGAGGGCTGTAGCGATGGAAGAGTATCACTAAAGATGAAGGCTGGGAGATGAAATGGGGGGAAGCACGACTTTTCCCTAAGAAGTTTCTTTCCAGCTTCATGATTAAGAGAAGAACCCACAACCCAATAGCTTATGACTGTGCAAACTTGACTCTGACCTGATTGAGCCTCAGTTTTCTCATCTGGAAAATGGCGACAGGCACAGCACGAACCTCACAATGTTGTCATGAAGAATAAATGACATGACGTAGGTAAAGCACTTGGCACGACCCGGCACACAGTAAGCCCGACAAGGCTTTGCAGGACTGTCAGTGTTACGCTCATGGGCGCCGGGCTTTGGTGGGTTATTTATCACAGGTCAAGACTCACTCTGGCAGGAAATGAATTTTTTTCCATAGGCCAGGACAGGAAATGACAGGACAAGGGAAAGGAGCACACGCAGAGGAAGGGCCCGCCATGCACAAGGCACTGGGGAGCCTGTGGGCGGGAGATATAATCCCAGTCCCCCAGACCACAGTCTGGGAGGCAGCATGGAGTCAGAGATGCCTTTGCAGAGTCAGGCCCCGAGGAGGGAGGGGCTAACTGAGCTTAACGAAGGCAGCCTGGAGACCGGACGCAGAGCAGCCCAGTGCGCAGACTTGAGGGCGGCGCAAGGGTGGAACGTCAGCCTGGAAGGCTCAGCTGGTGCCAGGCAGGCGGCGGAGGGGGTCCCGCAGGTCACACTCGGGGAAACACCGAAGGTACTTACCGCTGGAAGGGCAAAAAAGGAGACGCCGATTAAGGAAAAAGTGGCTGCAATCAGGCGGCCTTCCCACGTTTTGGGGGTCTTGTCTCCGTAGCCGATGGTGGCCAGTGTGATCTGAAGAGAGAAGAGGTCAGACACGGCCTTCGAGGGGAGAGGGAGGCCAGGGATGTGGCGGCGCCCCACCTGTCAGCCTTTCGTACCGCTTGCTGATGCTTCTCCCGTGGGAGCAAAGGCACCGAGCGCTACGTAATTGTATGGGAGCCGTGAGACCACAACCTGTTTCTAAGTGAAAGACTTCCTGCCTATAGTCAATCAGCCAACAAACATTTCAAATAATTGCAAACACGCGCGTGTGCACTCTTGGCATATTCACACGTGTGATTTTGTGTATTGCCGTGTTTCCAACGTATGCACGTCTACAAGCGTATTTGTATGCAGTGTGTGTATGTGCGCATGTCTAAAATCTGCGCACATGTATGTGCGGATGTGTGCTGTACACTCCTGTGCGTGTTTACAAGTGTAGGTGTCTGTGCACACGTACTTATGAAGGTGGAGGACGGGATGGCAGAACCATTAAGCGTGTGGGCCTTGGGAGCCCAGCTGCCTGAGTTCAAATCCCAGGTTCAACCACTAACTGGCTCAGCGATCTGTCTTGGTTTAATCACATACTTAACCGCCTCATGCCTCAGTTTCCTCATTTTATCTTTAATTTTTTTAATGTTTATTTTTGAGAGAGAAAGGAGTGGGGAGGGGAAGAAAGAGAGATACACACAGAATCTGAAGCAGACTCCAGGCTCTGAACTGTCAGCACAGAGCCTGATGTGGAGTTTGAACCCACAAACCGCGAGCTCATGACCTGAGCTGAACTTGAATGTTTAACCAATTGAGCCACCCAGGCGCCCTTCAGTTTCCCCTTAAAAAAGGGACTCATAATAGGAATGGAGTTTAAAATGTTAATAAATGTAAGGTCTTAAAAAAAATTTTTTTTGGTAACGTTTATTTATTATTGAGAAACAGAGAGAGACAGAGCATGAGCATGGGAGGGGCAGAGGGAGGGGGAAACACAGAATCTGAAGCAGGCTCCAGGCTCTGAGCTGTCAGCACAGAGTCTGACGCGGGGCTTGAACCCACGAGTGGTGAGATCGCGACCTGAGCTGAAGTCGGATGCTCAACCGACTGAGCCACCCAGGTGCCCCAATAAATGTAAGGTCTTCAGAGCAGAGTAAGTGTTCATGAACTGCTGGCGTTAGTACACGTGTCCCTGTGAGTACGGGGCTGTGGGACTGCAGGCGCGCTGGGAGGTCTGAGTGCACATGTGTGCGTCTGTTACTGTGTCTGTTCGCACATGCGTGGCTCTGCTGATCACAGCCTACGACTAAGGAAGTAAGGCCCCGGGTGGTGATGGGGGCCGGCTGTTCCCAGCCCCGACTTCCGGTAAGGACTAAGGAAAAGCCCATCCCAGCCGCCCTCACCTGCAAGCGCAGGCTGCCCACCTGCGCACCCCATGCCACGCCCTCCACCCTCTGTCTCTAACAGTCAGTCCCCATGGGGGCCCTGCAGGACGGCGACTCACCAGGCCCCACCAAAGGGCGTCTGCATACGTCTCAAATTCCTCCTTCATCTCTTCTCCTTGGGCATCTACTTCCGGCACATCTTTCTCAACCAGGTAGACAAGAAATGAAGAAAGGATGAGCGTCAGGAACCCAATGTACCAGGCGGTGATGAGCTCCTGGGAGAGCAAGCAGGGGACAAGGGAAGTGGTCACTGAGAAGTCTTGGACGGACGCTGGAGGCTGACACACCAGAGTTGTGTACACACACCAGGTTTACCAGCATTGTGACCACGGGCGGGTTCTTTACCTCTCTGAGCCTCACCTCCCATCACTAGGAAACAGGATTAGAAATACGGCCATTCTTCCCTCTTTCTTTTTTTTTTTTTTTTGATGTGAGTATAGTTGACACATGTCACGTTAGTTTCAGGTGTGCAACATAGATTCAGCAAGTTTATACATTACGCTACGTTCTCCACAAGTGCAGCTGCCACGTGTCCCACTCGCTCTATCACAAGGTCATCAGGTCACCGGCCATATTCCTTATGCTGATGTTTATTCTTGTGACTCATTCCTTCCCCCCCTGGAAGCCTGTATCTTCCACTCCCCTTCACCCGTTTTGTCCAACCCTGTACCTCCTTCCCTCTGGCAACCGTCAGTTTGTTCTCTGTGTTTTTAAAAAATGTTTATTTATTTATTTTTGAGAGAGAGGAAGAGAGAGAGCACACATGTGCGAACAGGGGAAGGGCAGAAGGGGAGAGAGAGAATCCCAAGCAGGCTCAGCCTCTAGCACAGAGCCCGATGTGGGGCTTGAACCCACAGACTGTGAGATCATGATCTGAGCCAAAATCAAGAGTCAGATGCTTGGGGTGCTTGGGTGGCTCAGTTGGTTAAGTGGCTGACTTTGGCTCCGGTCATGATCTCATGGTTTGTGGGTTTGAGCCCTGCGTCGGGCTCCATGCTGAAAGCCTGTCTTTAGATTCTGTGTCTCCCTCTCTCTCTGCCCCTCCCCTGCTCACGCTGTCTCTCTCTCTCAAAAATAAATTAACATTAAAAAAAAAGAGTTAGATGCTTAACTGACTGAGCCACCCAGGAACCCCTGTTCTCTGTATTTATAGGTCTGATTCTGCTTTTTGTTTGTTAATTCATTTGCTAGTTGTTATTTATGTGTTAGAATTAAAAAAATTAATTTAAATTTTAGTTAACACAGTGCGGTATTGGTTTCAGGAGTAGAATTCAGTGACTCATCACTTCCTTACAACTCCCAGTGCTCATTCCAGCAAGTTCCCTCCTCAGTGCCCGTGGCCCATCTAGCCCACCCCCACCCGCATCCCTCTGTCAGCCCTCAGTTTGTTCTCTACACAGTTAAGAGTCTCCTGTGCTTTGTTTCCCTCTCCTCTCTACCCCCTCCCATACGTTCATCTGTTTTCTTTCTTAAATTCCACACGAGTGAAATCATATGGTATTTGTCTTTTTCTGACTGACTTATTTCACTTAGCTTAATACATTCTAGCTCCATCCATGTTGTGACAAATGGCAAGATTTCATCTTTTATGGCTCAGTAATAGTCCGTTGTGTGTGTGTGTGTGTGTGTGTGTGTGTGTGTGTATATATATATTCCACGTCTTCTTTATCCATCCACCAGTGCATGGACGTTTGGGCTCTCTCTGTTGTCATGTTTAGATTCCCCTTATGAGTGGAATCGTACGGTATTTGTCTCTCTGCTGACTTGTTTCAGGTAGCATGTTATCCCCAGATCCATCCGTGTTCTCACAAATGGCAGGATCTCATCCTTTATTATGGCTACGTACTATTCCATGTGTATATCCACCCTATTTTCCTAATCCATCTGTCTATTGATAGAGACTTAGGTTGCTCCATAGCTTGGCTATTGTAAATAATGCTGCAATAAACAGAGAAGTGTGTAGATCTTTTTGAATTAGTGTTTTTGTTTTCTTTGGATAAATGCTGAACAGTGGAATGACTGGGTCATAGGATCTGGTTTCAATTTTTTGAGGCACCTTCCTGCTGTTCTGCACAGCAGCTGCACCACGTTGTGCCCCCACTAACCGTGCACAAGGGTCCCCTTTTCTCCACATCCTCCCCAACACTTGCTGTTTCTCGTCTTTGTGACAATAACATGGTCCTTCGGTCCATCCTTAGCAGAATGCACCTATAGCTCTAGGAGGAGAGGAAGATTCCTGTCTTCAGGGGTCCTCAACATCACGGCTCCTGAGGCTTCACGGGGAGGCAGGAAGACAGGAAAAACTGGCAGCTCCCTCTGGGACCAGGCACCGGACTCAGGAGGTTTTTTATTCCACGCAGAACTGCTCAGCTAGATCCAGGATAAAGCTCAGTGCTACCCGGAAACCGACAGTAGAGGGCGCCACCGTGGCATGGGGAACCCAGCTCGGCCCTGGTTTCCTGTGTGATCCTGGGCAAATTAATTACCCGCCTCCCCAGCTTCAGTTTCTTTATTTTCAAAATGGAGGTTCTGGATCACAGTTCCTGAAAGTGACACGTGTACTCCTCAGGGAAGGAAGACAGGCAGTTCTTAGGTTAAAGAGTCACATACTGATTGAAACTATATTAAAAATTAGCATAAATTAAAATTACCATAAAGCGCATGATCTCGTGGATACTACAACATGATAGGAGTTAATGCACAAAAGTGAGCTGATTTAGAGAAAAATGCTAAGTAACAGGATGTTGCAGGGGGGGTTAGGGCAAAGATCGGCTAGTCATCGAAGTTTCAAGTTCCATGGCCCAGAGGATTCCCTAAGCCCCTTTCGATTTTTCTCATTCTATCCCGATTTCACAGGTCAGCGCGGTAGGCTAGGCAGAAGAACGTCAAGGTTATTAGCGACCACGGTCTGAAGATGAGGTCTGGTGCCCCTGCTGAGTCGTCCGGGGGAACAAAGTGGTTCAGATCAATACACTCCATGTACCTGACCTTCTGGGTCAGCAGATCTCACTGAGAGGGGAGCTTCCTGCCCTTGCTCACCTTGGTCTCACCGCCCACACTGACCTTCCCCACGGAGAGCAGCGATCATCTTGAGACTCCCGCCGCCTCCATGATGGAAGTTTCCCGAACATCCCCTTGCTCAACAAGACGGAGTTCATCTGTAGTTCCCTTAGGCCTTCGCTGTGTCCAGAGTACACTTCTCTAAATCTGTAACACTTATTCTGCTCACTGCTTAGGTCTGCCCCCCCTCCAACAGTGGCACGTGCACTTTACAGCCCAGAGAGGTTTCACTGATGGGGTGCTCAAGGGGGGGTGTTCGAGAAGAGAAAGGTGAGCTGGATGGTCCTTCCCCAGTGACGCTCGCCTCGCTGAGCGTGGCTCTCATGTTCCTGTGCTTTTTCATGCTCTCCGGCCCCCAAATGTGAGTCAGAAGTTTCATCTGGCGCTTAGCTGGGGAAATGGTGGTCAGTTCACGAACGCACAGGAAAACTGGTTTTGCTGGATTATTAAGAAGTAGCATAATGGGCCCTGAAAAGGAGCGAAAATGTGTCCCAGTTCTGTGCTTTGCAGTCATTCAGAAGGCTGTTCAAGGTAATTCTGACTTTATCTGATGTTTGCCGGCAGCTCTGTGTCACAGCCTGTGGCTGTCCCCCCTCCCCCAGACGTCCCCAGTCTCATGCACATGCCTGCGCCTCCTGCAGCCAGCCTGGGGCTGGGGGGCTGGGGTGGAGCCCGCGTGGAGGGGGGTGCTGGCAGCAGCTTCCTGATGTCCTTTAAGTCCACTGTGCAGGGGGCACCAGGCCCACACCAGACACCACATTGAGTGAGAAGACATTGGCCTTTTTGTGCTAAGTCGCGGAGACTCCGGGCTTCTTGGTTCCGGCAGCGCAGCCTGGCCTGTCCTAACTGTGAAACGTTAGCTCCGTGCAACACGTGCCTCTACTCTGCATCGCTGACACCCCGAGGAGGGAGTCGTGGCACGTGGCCCAGGGGACACCTTGTTGGAATGAATGCAGGAAGAAGAGAACCGATAAGTGCTTGTCCGCCAGGCTTCGAGAAGGAACTGTAGTCCACAAACGGGGAAGCCGGACTCGAATCTTGGCATGTGCTCGCCTCCTCAACACACTGCCTGCCCCAGAGGTGAAGGGTGGCCCGGCAGTGCTCCGCAGCTCAGGGACAGCACAAGGCTAAGATGCGCGGGACATGGGGGCGGGGGAAGAATGGCACCTACAGCTTGATAAGCGCCTACTATTGCCCAGGCACTGAAACGAATTTTTCCTTGTGTGAGCAGCGAGGATTCTCCTTTAACTGTTGAGGAAGCTCAGAAAAAACAGCACGTCCTGAGTCTTTTCGCCTTATGAGATGAGCGCATTATCACCCTCGTTTTATACTTAAAACAACTATTTATTTATTTATTTTGAAGCTTATTTATTTTGAAGCTTATTTATTTATTTTGAGAGAGAAAGAGATTGTGAGGGGAGGGACAGAGGGGGAGAGAGAAAGAGAGAATCCCAAGCAGGCTCTGCCCTGATGTGGGTCTGCAGGTCACAAAACTATGAGATCATGAACTGAGCCAAAATCGAGCATCAGACTCTTAATCAACTAAGCTACCCAGGTGTCTCTCCCCCCCTTTTAAAGTTTATTTAATTATATTGAAAGACAGAGAGAGAGAAAGAGAGAGAGAGGAGAGAGAGAGAGAGAGAGAGAGAGAGAGAGAGAGAGAGAGAGAGAGAGGCAGAGAGAAAGGAAAATCCTGACCAGGCTCCACTCAGGGCAGAGCCCATCACCAGGTTCGAACCCACTAACCATGAGATTATGACCTCAGCCAAGATCAATAGTTGGCACCTGGCCGGCTGGGCCACCCGGGTGCCCTTTTTTTATTTTTAAGTAAGCTCCATGCGCAGCGTACAGCCCAAGGAGAACCCAGATGAGGGCTTGAACTCACCACCCTGAGATCAAGACCTGAGCTGAGATCAAGAGCGAGCTGCTCAAGGGACTGAGCCACGCAGGTGCCCCATCCCCATTTTATAAATGCACAAATCAAGACCCAGGAGGTTCGATAAGATCCCCACGGTCACCCCCACAGTGTCTGGACCCTCCTTCTCCCCGGCCCCCAGTCCGTGTGCGTCCTGAACTTTTGCCTCCCGTCCCATGCCGCCTTGGCTCCGTCTCTCCCCCTCGGCACCCTGGAGGCAGAGCCGTCATGGTCCGGCCTCTAGAAACGAGGAGCCTGAGGCTCAAGGAGAGACAAGTGACTCGGCCATAGTCGTCTGCAAGTGGTGGAGCGCAGGGAGGACTTGAACCCAGGCTGGCCTGCTTCTGCTCGCTGTTGCACCCCTGCTCGGGGCTCTCCTCGCCCTCCTCCTCCATCGCCACCGGTGGTGGCACAGCAGCTGCCCTCTGGGGGCACTGTGGGGAGGGGAGTCCCTAAAAGGCACCAGAGGCGGGGGAGGGGCCCCCCGGTGGCACTTACTTTGCTGTGGGCGCAGATGGCCGAGCCCAGGAGCTTCCAGGTGCCGCCCCTGCGGTCCATGCGGAGCATGCGCAAGATCTGCAGGAAGCGCAGGCTGCGCAGGGAGGTGGCCAGCACGTTGCCCTGGTTTCCCACGGCCACCACGGGCACAGACGCGATCAGCACGAAGATGTCTGGGAGCGGGGGCAGAGGGGTGGGGGGGGGGAGGAAAAGAAGGTCAGGCCGAGGCAGTGGGGCCTTGGTAGCCGCTGGCCGCCTGCAAACAGCACATGGGGCATCGCCGGGCTGAGGCGTGACCCCGCCGCACGTGGTGGGCAGGACTATCCGCTGGTGGCAGAGGGACAAACGCGGAGTGAACATGCGCGCCTGCCCAAGGCTACACGGCCCGGTGGATGGCGCCTAGTGGGGTCTGGGGGCCGGTGTGTCACACTCCAGCCTTTCCTCTCAATCCCAGGGAAGTGATTCCCCATCCCCCACCCCCCACCCCCACAGATCAGGGCTGCCCAGGTTGTGGAGGTGACCCCGAAGCTCAGATGCCCCTGAAGGCAGGTTTCCCCTAAAAGCAGCCCAAGTCCAGGCCTTGGCCACGGCTGATGTACAGGGAGAGAGTCTCGGGAGCCAGGGCAGGAGAAAGGCAATGCGAGGGAAGGTGTTAGCAGGCTCTGTTCTGCAGGCAGGACACCTCAGAGGCTGCTCTGTTAGATGGGAGCTGGGGCTCTGTCGGTGGGCTCCTGCCCCCTGCTGGTGGATGGTCGCCCCCCCCCACCCCGCCCCGCGGTGGTTCATGGCCCCACACTTCTAAGCTGCGCAGCCTGGCAGTCTCTCTTGGCTTCAGGGAAGGCCCTGGGGTAGGTTCATGGTAAAACATGAGGTCCACCCATGAAATCCGATGTTGGTATGTGGAAATGTCTATCCCAGCTGTAAGCGAGAGCAGAGGGGCAGAGCAGAGGGAGGGGGTGGGGGGGTGGGGGAGGGCTTCTGGAAGGGCCAAGCTAGCTCCTGGAGCCAATAGCTGAGGATGGAGGAGTGTGCCCCATCCCTTCCTATCCCTTCAGTGGCCCCCAACGTCCATGAAAACCATCTCTCAACTGCACCGCAGACAGCAGGTAAAAAAGACCCCATAACCAAGTACATTTGGAAAAAAAAATCCATTAAGCAGGTTTTGTTTCTTTAGGACCTCCAGAACCTTCAATACGCTAGCATGCACGGTGGCTCTGGGTCATACAAATGAAGTACAGCCTCTCTCCAAAGATTTCGACCACAGGACTATTGCTTTGCAAGAGCATCAGGTTCTAAGGACCGCACCGGAAGGAATGTTTATCCACTGGGTAACGGCCAAGTCCTGAAAACTCTGTGGCCTGGCCCTTAGGAGCCTTCCGGAAGCAGGTGCGGTTGCTGAGCACACAGCGCTCTCTCTCCCACCCCACAGCTTTGTACGCATTGGCCTCTTGGTCCCTCAATTCACCCCAGGCTACGTTTGCCATATCAAAGCGTTGCCTAAAGGTGCTTAGCTTTTGGGAAGACCTCAGTGTCGAACATCTGGCTGTATATAAAGAAGTCTGAATCCTCGGCCAGGCATCTCAGGTTACCTGTGTCAAGTTGTCCACTTATAATGTTTGTAGAAAGCCGAGCGTGACAGAACCTGGATGCGTGGCAAATGCGAGTCAGGTCTATGATGCTCAAGGAGAAGGGAAGATCCCCGCCTGGTTTGGATCCATCCACACCCGAAACGGCAGGGTCTGAAGCTGCCCCGAATGTGAAAGCCATGAGGTTCACCGACAGGACGCCCACCCTCATGTCAGACACGGAGAGAAAAGCGACATTTCCCACAAGAGCCGTGTGATGGGAGAAGTCAAGATGAGGGGAGCAGGAAACATGGGCACCCCGGAAAAGAGTCAGCAGGGATGGTGACGCTGAGGGCTGGGCTCTCCAGGGGAGGCTGAAGTGGAGCACGACCAGGAGCTCGGTCAGATCAGCCCCTCTGAGAATCGTGGAGATTCCTCCCCGGGGAACACGCGTGTCCGGGAAGGGTCCAGGCTCCACACAACGCTAGGATGTTCTCGAACTGGGCAGGAACCTCTGAATCTGGGCACGAAGTCACTTCCCCCGCCCCCTGCCAACACACACACACATGCACACACGACTTCCAGCGAGCACTTGCATAGATCTCTCCAGAGAAGAAAAAGAAGTCAGCTTAACACCTTGCAAAAGACTTGAAAGGAAGATAAAAGAAGGGAGGGCAAGCCGGCGTTGCTACGGGCTGAATGTTTGTGTCCTCCCCAAATTCTATACTGAGATCCTGTCCCCCAGTGGGACAGTCTTAGGAGGTGGGGCCTCTGGGCGATGATGAGGTCATGAGGGGGGTTAGTGTCCTGTAAAAGAGCTTCCTAAGAGCTCCCTCACCCCTTCCCTGGTGTGAGGACACAGCAAGGAGACCAAGAAGTGGACCCTCTGTGACCCAGAAGAGGGAACCGACCAGAGCCCGGCACCTTGGTCTTGGGCTTCCATCCTCCAGAACGGTGAGAAAGACATTTCTCTTGTTCATAAGCCCCCAGTCTGGGGCACTGTTCTAGCTGGCTGAATGGACTAAGGCAGGGCAGACAGGGGAGGAGGCCAAAGAAAGAGAGGTGAAAAAAAATTAGTAAAAAAAAAATCAGTAACTGCAGAGTCCTCCAAAATCACGTGCACGAGCATGCACACACACACGTACGCCCACACACCCTCTCCTTGCATTAAAGGTTCTGAGTCAGAAACAAAACCCGCAGGGATGGTGGGCAGAAGGAAGTCGCGGGCAGGTGCTACTGGCAGCCGTGGTGACAAGGCAGTTCACCCTTGGCTGCACGGAGAGGGGGTGGCATCGAGGACCGAGGAGGGGTCCATCTCCGCTTCCCGGAGCTGGCCATCTGTACCCAAAGGGCTGTGTTCAGCGCTGGGGGTCGCTTTTTCAAAGGGCGGTGGACATGCTCAGAGAAGAGGTGGTATGATACAAGGTGCAGCTGAGGCCACGAAGCACATTTTTCCACTGCTGGAGTGGAGACGAGGACTAGAAGGGCTGAACTCAATTATCTGAAGACACTCAGAAGACTTAAGATGGCATAAATACCTTGTAAGGTGGTGAGCTCCCCGGCACTAGAGGTATGCAAGCAGGTGACGACTTGAAGCTTGCTATAGAGGGGGCAAGAGCATCTGACGGGGCAGCACATTGGACTAAGAGCCTTTGGAGGTCCTTTCGAGCCCTGATGTTCTGTGATCTAGGAATTCGAGGCTCCCCTCTCCTCCATCCCTGTTGCTATGTGATTTTATATATGATTATACATATATGATTTTAGTGGGATCTTCAGATGGGAATATAAGGGTCCATGCTGTACCAACAGGGGTAAGCGAAAGTGACCACCGTCTCTGCTATCAAAATGCCCGCACCCAGAGGGAAAGGTGTCAGTGACATCCCCCCCAGAGCACCTTCTGGGTCAAGGCCCAGCCACGTGGTAAGGAAGGAGGGCACAGGTGCTAGACTCCTGGGTGTCAGGATGGAAACTGCTGCTTACTACCTGTGTGACCGGAAGGTGACTCAGCACCGTGAACCTCGGCCTCCCCCGCTGTCAAATGGGCATAACGCGGACCTACAGAAGTAATTCTCAACCATCAGTGGTGCCACCCCTCCCCCGCCCGCTGAAGCCAGTCCGGAAGGCTGAAGGCAGTTTTGGCTGTCGCAGAGACCGGGGGCCACCAAGTTCAGGGACTGCGGATGCTCACCATCCTACAACGAGCTGCTCTTTCACAGCCCACGTGCCAAGAGTGGCCCCCGCCGCCACCCATTAAGAACCACTGCCCTGGGGAGCATTAGGGCAAGCCACGGACAGACATCGGCTTCCGGCACATGGAGCCGCAATTCCTCATCGAGGTGCGGTCGGTGGCCACGCGGGCTTCCAGAACACCACGTGATCTCCCAGAAGCACAGCGGCGGCTTAACATTCCCCCGGGGAAACGGTTGCACCCAAAGCAGGGGACCAGGGCAGCACGTGACCCGGGCAGGGCTTACCCAGCATGCATAGGGGCTTCCTGGCAAACTTCAGTCTTCCTCGCCAGCCTTTGTATCGGCAGCAACATCCGGCAGCCCAGATCCTCAAAGCAAACTCGGCTCCGAAGATGAAAATAGCAAATGTTTCCTGCGTTAGGAACATATGGAGAGACACTGATCGAGCGGGGAGCGGGACCCAGTCGTCTGCAAGGAGCGATTTCCGTTCCGAGGTTCTGAGGAGCGGGATTTCTGGCGGTGTTGCTGTTTTGGTGGGCACGGGGGAGATGACCACATCGTCACCTCCGTTCGGCTGGGGACAGCTCTCGTGTCCACGCTCATGTGCTAACCGTCCCCACTCCCAGCCTTGCAAAGTGGTTTCCTCTCTATGTTTCGGTTCCAATGGATCTTTTTTTTTTTTTTTTAAGTCTCTTTTCTCCTACTAAAAGCTCCTTAAGCACAGTTAAGCAGACCAGAGAAGTATCAGTGCAACACACTACTCATCTCACCCGGGGCCTGGCCCCCGCTATTGCTAACCGTGGCCAACAGTTACTCAGCGTGGCTCCAATGTTTTATAATATTATTCTCATTTTACGTTTTGAGAAACCAAGGCAAGGAGTGAGCAAATTTCTCCAGACTAGGAAGTGGCAAAGAAGGACTCCCTCCCAGGCTGGTAGTGAGGCTCAGAGCCCGCGTCGTAAGTACTGAGCTGTGCTGCCTCCCTGGACCCTGGGCCTCCTCCTTCCTTCCCGCCTCTCTTGTCGATCCGACACAGACGCCTTTGCCCCCTCCCTTGGGGGACCTCCTGGGACCCTCGGAGAGTCGTTGCTCCTTGAAAATCCCTGAAACTTAGATGGTTTCCCAGGCTTCACCTGCTAAGGTCTCAGCATGAGAGTGTGTGGACTGAAATCACCTGAGAAGGAATTTGCCGAATCTGGTGTTGCGGACAGCAAGCTCAACGCAAGGCGGAGGTCCTGCTGTTTTGTTGACCCTAACTGGGGGGCTGGCACCCCTCCCCTGTGCAGATGGTGAACATAGAGAAAAAACAGGCAGAGGGCCCAGGAGGGAGGACGTGGAGTTTTAATGCACAAACGGGATGTTGTACTTGGCCTTGAAGGGAGTCAGAGATCCTCACGGTTCAGGGAGGAAAAGCAGAGGCAGGTTTTTGAACAGAGCGTGTGTTTGTGTCAACTCTCAGAGGGTTAGGAAGCTGTAGTTTATAATATAACTAATGTGTGCTGGTTTTTGCTTTGATCTTGTACGTGCCCTCTTATCTCTAGAATGAAAACGTCACTCCCCTCCACCCATACCCAAGGCAGACCTGACCAGTTGATCCAGGCATTGGTTTCTCTTGGGGCTGGACTGGGTCAGAGACTCCAGGAAGCCAACACCAGATGTGCCCAAGGGCAGCCCCTTTGCGCTGAACCGTGGCAGTCCAACCCGAGGTGTGTCCCCCAGACTAGCACCACGGCGGGTGCACGGTCTCACCAGTAACAGCAGCCAGTCCCCCGAAACGGTCTCGTACTCCCTGAAGGTGGTCAGCACGGCCAGAATCAAGCATCCCAGGACGATGAGGAACCTGGAAGGGAAGAAGGAGGGAGCATGGAGTCCTGGCTTGTTCCGGAGAAAGGTGTGAGACGGGTTCCATCACACACTGGCATTCGCCTCTCCGTTATCCCACTTAACCTCACAATGCACCCATGAGGCAGGGAGGGATTATCATTCCAGCGAAAGCAAACAGATCGGAGAAAGTGTAAGGCATGTGGATAGTTTTACTTTACCAGATAGCTGGTGAGAGGAATCCGTTGGGGGCAGTGGGGCTGCAGAATTTTTCCGACCAAGTTACACAAAACTTTGGTAAAGCAACAGGAATATAAATGAATTAATAATGTCTCTTAAACATAGAGGACAATGGCTTTCAAATACAGAAGACGTTCTTAGTATAAACAAATGACAAATTCGTCTCCCAGATTGAAAAATTTAGCAAAGGCCTCTGTCTCTCATCACATCTTCGGATTATTCTTTTTACAGACAATAGTTACTAAAGGAAACAACCTCTTTTATTCCGGGAACTTCAGAATTGTTTATGAAATTACAGAGTGTCCTTCCTGCTAGAAAGAATAGGAGCCACCCCAGGGAAGGACGCAGAGGGGTCCTGGGGAAGTCACAGAGGGGTCATCTTGTTCATGCCCCTCTGGCAGGAGCACACTGCAGACAATCCTTTGAAACTATCATCTACATACATTCAGTGGTGGGGAGGGTGGGGAGCAGGAGAGTGTGTGTGCATGGGTGTGCGTGTGTGTGCAAGTGTGTGCATGCTTCATTGCTGCAGCAAACAAAAATGGCTCTTGTGCTCCCTTGGCAGGGAGTTTTTGGTTCAGTGCTCAGCACCAGCCTCCTTAAGGTCCATGGGTGAGTCTTGATCCTTCCACTCTATGTGCTCTGGCTCTCCCCCCTGCTGGGTTCCCATCCACACTTTGGTGGCTTACTTGTGTAAATGGGGATCCACTTGTGCATTCATTCACTCACTAATTCACTCCATTCATTCATTCAATACTTATATGGTAGTCACCGGGGACACAGAGCTAGGATTCCACGATGAATAAGCTGGATCTGTCCTCCTGAGCCCACAGTCCAGCCAAACTCAAAGCTATCTCATGCCATGATGTTAAGGACCATGATGTTAGGAGGTTTGGAAATGTCTGCTCTTGCCCTTGGTTGGGGACCTGAGACCTGGCTCTGACCGTTGGTGATCCAGATGACATTTTCTGATCAATAATCCTGGTGATCTGCAGATCTGAATATCGATATTTCCAAGCTTGCCTAGGAACCTAAACAAGAATTTTTAACTCCTTCCTGTGTTTCGCCATTTTATTTCAAACTATAGTTCCAGACCCATGCCTGGAATCTGCTTACCCTGAATCCCAAGTCTTCTCAGGTGGTGATGATGATGATGATGATGATGATTGTGGTAACACACAATTCCCACACCCCCTGTTAGTGAGCACCTTCCAGTGGCCACTGTACATCTATCAGCTCATTCTCACAAACACCTCCCAAGGTAGACATGAACTCCCACGCCAGAGATAAAGAAATTCATCGGAAGGATTCATTACCATCTGGATAACTGTGTTGTCAGCAAAAAGATCACAGAGTTTGGAGTTCAAACATACAGGTTCAAAGGGAAGCTCTAGTTCTTTCTCTGTGATCTTGAGTAGCTCATTGACCTTGGGAACCTCAGTGATCACATTCATAGAATGGGAATAATGGACCAGCCTAGAGATCATGGCTACTGTGAGGACCACAGGAGACAGTGGATGGGGAGTGGTTTGGTCAAGTGTACAGGATCATGCACAAATGATTCCTGGTGTTTTCCCATTCATGCATCATCACTGGCTGGGTCTCCAGCAGGCCCTGGGGAATGTGGTCTGCCAATCCACACCCTAGTTCTCTCAAGACTTTATTTCATTCATTCACAGGCTCTGGAGATAAGCTCTAGATTAGAATCCCTTCCTCCTTTATGCTGTGTCATCTTAGGCAAGTTATACAACTTCTCAGGGTCTTGGTTTCCTCGTTTATGAAATGGACCCAATAAACATGCCCACATCCTCAACCATTCAATGATGTAATCCGTGTCAGGGGCCTGGAAGAGCGCCTTCGTTAAATGTTAGCTATTAGTTTATTGTGATTTAATATCAACGTATCAGGTGCCTCTTCTGGCCCAGGCTCTCCACTGGTTTTAAAGACACAAATAGGAATAACACCTAACCCTCATTTTTAAGGACTCCTAGTGCAGTGGGAAGACAGAGAGTGTCCCCCACATGCCTCATGAGTACAAGATTGAAAGCATCCCAGAGGCAGTGGTCAAGGGGTTGGAAGTATACCTGAGGCTTAGCTAGAGTCGGCTGCATGTCCCCGTTTATCCAGGACATGGACTACGTTATGTGTGTTGACCCGGAGTACGGCCCCCGAGGCATCATGAACAACACGTGCATGTGCAGAGTGCAAAAGTTCAATCTTCTCCTTTAGCAAGGGATGTGGGCCTTTGGTGATCTGGCCTTGCTGTGTTCATAGCCTTATCTTCCACCGCTTCCCCATTCCCCGGGAAGCCATCCGGAATGAGAGCATCTCCTCCAAACCCCTCAGTGTAAGTGTGCCTGCCTCAATGCTCTTCCACTCTGCCCATTCCCCCCAAACCCTTTCACTCTCCTGTCGATGCTTGGCAGCACTGGTCACACCTTGCCTCCAGAGACTTCTATCACTTCAGCTGCTCTCTCCCGGTTCCCCTGTGTGACCTCTCCCTGGGATCCCGGAGCGCCCTACTGCATTCCTATTCCAGGACTGAGCATAAGCCATCATTACTTCACAATCATTTGCTTTCACTGAGTATTAAATAAAACATATTACATTAAGTACGTTGTGGATCGCTTGAGTTTGAGGTTCAAGTGGAAATACCCAGCAGGCTGATCAAAATTCAGATCTCGGGGCGCCTGGGTGGCTCAGTTGGTTAAGCAACCAGCTTCGGCTCAGGTCATGATCTTGTAGTTCATGAGCTCGAGCTCCACGTTGGGCTCTGTGCTGACAGCTTGGAGCCTGGAACCTGCTTCAGATTCTGTGTCTCCCTCTCTCTCTGCACCTCCCTTGCTCACACTCTGTCTCTCAAAAATAAACATTAAAAAAAAATTTTTTTAAGTCAAGTATAAAGCTTAGGGAAGAGGTTGAGGCTGGACACCTAAGCTCCTTTCCGCTCTTAACAGACTGTGATTTTAGAGCCGGCAAAGACGATCCTTTGGCCTTAACCAGCCACAGAAAGGCAATTTCAGCCTGACTCCCATCTGCAGGGAATGTGCAGAACCAGGCTTTCGCCAGCAGGGGGCAACAAACACCCGCCGGAGCTCGGCATTTTCTCAGACCTCAAGGAATTCAAAGCACCTGCAACCTCAGGAATTTAAATCCTGAGATTGGAGAACAACCATTTATAATGCTAAGAGCATCTGGAAGCCCACCTTAATCGGGGAAGGGGGAAATGCTCTTTGGTATTTCACACTTTTCAATTTACTCTTAAGATAGGCACTTGGTTTCAGACACACAGACCAAATTACCAGTCTCCCTGCGGAAGCCAGATGTGTGTGGCTAGGCAGTCTTCCTGCTCCTACTGTTGTGGCTCTCACTCCCCCGCATTTCACCAATGATTCTTTTACTTCCTCTGTCACTTTTTAAAAGTTTGTTATTTTAATTCCAGCAGAGCTAACACACAGCGTGGTACTAATTTCAGGTGTGCAAAATAGTGATTCAACACTTCCCTACATCTTCCAGTGCTCGTCCCAAATATGGTCCCTAATCTCCTCCCCCCTCCCCCCACCCACCTCCCCTCTGGCAACCCGTCGTCTTTCTCTAGTTAAGGGTCTAGTTTTTGTTGTCTCCCCCTCTTCACTTTGTTTTGTTTCTTAAATTCCACATATGAGTGGAATCATATGGTATTTGTCTTTCTCTGACTGATTCATTTCACATAGCATAATATCCTCTAGCTCTATCCATGTTGTTGCAAATGGCACAATTTCATTCTTCTTTATGGCTGAATAACATTCCATCACACACACACCTACACACCACATCTTTATCCATTCATCTACCCATGGACACTTGGACTGTTTACATATATTGGCTATTATAAATAATGCTGCAATAAACATAAGGGTGCATGTATCCTTTGAATTAGTGGTTTTGTATTTTGGGGGTAAATACCCATCAGTGTGATTGCTGGATCATATGTTGTTCTATTTAAAAAATTTTTAAAAATTTAAAAAATGTTTATTTTTGAGAGAGAGAGAGAGAGAGAGAGAGAGAGAGAGAGAGAGAGAGAGAGAGAGAGAGTGCGAGCAGGGTGGGGCACAGAGAGAGGGAGACACAGAATCCCACGCAGGCTCCAGGCTTTGAGCTGTCAGCACAGAGCCCAATGTGGGGATTGAAGTCAGGAACTTCGAGATCACGACCTGACCCAAAGTCTGTTGCTTAACTGACTGAGCTACCAAGGTGCTCCTTTGTTTAATTTTTTGAGGAACCACAGTACTGTTTCCCACAGTGGCTGCACCAAGTTGCATTCCCGCCAACAGTGCACAAAGCTTCCCTTTTCCCCACATCTTCGCCAACACTTGTTGTTGTTGTTTCGTGTGTATGTGTGCATCTCGTCGATTTTAGCCCCGTCACTGAGATCCCTGCTCTGCAGTCCTGTCTCCTTTCCCCGACTTTCCCCTGACTTCTCCTCTTCCCTCTCCTTCTGCCCTCTGCTCCTCACCCACACTCTTCCTCCTCCCGGGACCTGCATGTCCGGCCAGGGTTTGTGGCAGTCGAGTGGGAGAGAGCCAACAGCGCCCTCCTGTCTGCCAGGTCCCGGCTGTCTCCGCAAACAAAGCGAGTCATGATCAAGGATCTCAGACATGCCCCTAAATCTGAGACCACCTCCTACAGGCTTTCCCCCAGGCATCCTCTGCATCTCCCAGCCCAGCTGGCTTGTGGAGGGCAGGAGGGAGTCTTCATTGCTCCTGCACTTGCTGTGTCAAGGGTAAGGTCCAAAGATTCCGGTCCAGGCCCCTTGATACCGGACCTCTGTGGGACCGCAGCTCTGCGCCTGCAAAAGTGATGGAGGACCTGCAGCGGCTCCCAGGATTCCTGCCCCCTCTTCCCAGTCCCGCCTGGCCTCCCTGCAGAAACAAGGCTGGGTCCTCTGGGAATGAGAGATGAGGCCTAACAGCTCAGTATTACCTCCCAGTTCTCCTCGCAGCGAGACAAACAGGTGCCAAAAAACTCCGGAATTTATCTGATCACTTTTTTGTGCATCATTTTCTCTTTTACTCCTGCGAAGTGGGGTCCCGGTCACAGTTGTATGTGCATCCCCACTTTACAGGTGAAGAACTGAGCCTCACGCTAGGAGGAGGGGCAGCACTGCTGGGGCCTGGACCCCACGCTGACAGTGGTGAGGGGCCTGGAGGGAGAACCTTCGGGAACAGGCAGGAACGGGGAGGGGGAGGGGGAGGGGCCAATGGCAGCAGGAGGACAGGCCCCTCCTCCCTCTTCCTCCTCCGGACTCTCTGGCTGGGAAGAGAAACACTCAGGTTCATTTCCAGGGAGTTCCCCGAGATCCCAGCTGCCTCCCTCCAATTACAGTTGCTCCCTGGCAGCGCTGGGAGCGCCTAACTCGCCCAGGGTCCTAGAGGGGGAGAGGGGCAGCAGGTGACTCTACTGGACTCTCCTCCTTATCATCCTTGTCTGTCTGCCACTAAGTGAGAAAGAGTAGAAACACCCTCCTTGGTCAGGGGGTGCAGAGCCGAATCCCCTAAGGAGCAGGGGTTGCTGGTGTCATAGAAAGAAAACTCATGTGTCCTGATCCTTAACCAGCACAACTGGTTCTTGCTCTTGTGCTGAAAATCCAACTCCTCAGACTACATCAGAATCCTACTGATCTTCAATTGAGAGGCCCCAAAAGTAAAGCACCCACTGTGTGCCAGGGATTTCCTTATTCCCTAGGAGTCAGCCCAACAGCCTCTTAGAATCACAGTGACTTCCAGCTTGCAGGGACAGTCTCTCTCTTGCTGGTGTTGAGGAAGCAAGCGGCCGTGGTGGAGAGGCCCACGTGGCCTGGAACCGAGGGTGGCCTCGCTCAGTGGCCAGCAAGGAAGGAGGACGCTCCATCCCACGGCCCTCAAGGAACTGAATTCTTCCCACAGCCACAAACGGCAGCCTGGGAGAGGATTCTTCACCAGTCATACCTTCAGATGAGACCTCGGCCCCGGCCAACAACTTCATTGTGGTCTTTGGGCGAAACCCCAAGCGGAAGTCCCAGGGAGGCCATGCCTGGATCCCTGCCTCACAGAAACGGAGATAATAAGCATGTATTGCGCTAAGCTGCCAAATTAGTGGTAGTAGTGCTGTTAGGCAGTAATAGGTAACCAGTACTGGCTAGCCAGGATCTGCGCCCTGGCTCACCACCTCGAGCCTAAATGACCTTAGATCAGTTTATTTTTCTGAGCCTCAGTTTCACACCTCAGTTTCATGAAGGAGGAACAACACAAGGGATTTTTGTTATTTCACTCTTTATCCCAGCCTTTAAGAGATTGTGCAAGGGGTCAAAAATCCTCATGGCCAAAACCCACTTCCCTGATGAGGCTTCCATGCTGACATCCTTGAGGATTTAACAACAGGCTCTACCCTGCGTGTGCCTGGCAAGAGGTCAGTCCCTGCGTCCCCATTAAGTACAGCATCTGACAGTACAACGTGAACCATGTGCACCGCGAAAGGCACAGCTTACAAAAGATGCAGGATTTCATGAAGCTGATGGACACGACAATGGAGAGATGTTCTAAATAGAGCAAAGCCATTAACAAGTGACAACCTCACTCCAGCGACTGAAGACCCATCAATTGATACTTCAAAGGAATAAAAATCCCATATGATCCTTCGCTCCCCCCAATGTTGAGAAGATAAAATGCAAAGTCATGCATTGTATTATCAAATAATCTGAGCACAGAAAATATACCCTCAAATTAATATTCAATTCTGTCTTTGTTCATTCTACAAATGAGAGCACAATTGCAATTACAACCTATGTTCTGTTAAGGATGAGATACAATAAATGCATTTTTGTATTTTATTTGTATTTTATTTGTATTTTCTAATGAGGTATTTTGTTCACTGTCTGTCTGGTATGAGGTTTGGTCCCATTTTCAGCAGATTCCCTTTTCGTAGATTTTCACCGATTCCCATTAACTGTGGACTAAAGGGCCTCTCTCAATCTGCCTCCGGGGATGGGCTTGGCGATCAGAAGAGAACCATGTATGTGAACAGCCTAGAATTCTGTGAAACATCTGGCATTCAGCAGGTGCTGAAGAACCGACCTTCCTTCTTATCTGATGCTCATAGAGCAGAGTCAAAAAATTGACCTTAATATATATAGAAAAAAACCACTTTGTTTTTAAAAACTTCTACGTTCTTGAAACGAGGCAACAATATCTTGCACACATAACCACACACACATCTGTGTCTGTATCTAACTACACCCTACCCACCCGACCAACCGACCCACAGATGTATAATATAGTAGATGCACATTTTGACCACGTAAACCAGGAGAGAGCAAACTATGGCCCTCGGGCCAAATCCAGGCTTACTGCCTATTTTTGTAAATATAGTGTTTTAATACCACAGTCACACTTATTTGTTTATGTATCGTCTGTGGCTGCTTTTGCAGAGTTGAATAGCTGCAGGAGAGACTGGCCCGCAAGCCTGAAATATTTACTCTCTGGCGCTTTAAGAAAAAGTTTCCCAACTCCTAACCTACACTGACGGCCAAGGGCAATGTAGCTCCCTCAGGGTCACCTGAGAATATATTCCACATCTAGACGCGGTGCAGAGAAAATATTTTGAAACTTAAAACGTTTGGAATCTAACCTTAAAAACCCCATTTGTTGAGATCAATACCAGAATATTTAACAGGATTAGAGGAATACAATAGGAACATACACAGGCTTATGGAGGAAAAGAAATACACGTTTCGGGAAAAGAATATGAATTTTGGGGGGACCGCAAGATCACGACCTGAGCCACAGTTGGACGCTTCCCCGACTGAGCCACCCAGGCGCCCTGTCTTATTCATGGTTTATAAACAAGGCAACAGGGGCGCCTGGGTGGCTCAGTTGGTTAAGCGTCCAACTTTGGCTCAGGTCATGATCTCACGGTGCGTGAGTTCAAGCCCCACATCGGGCTCTGTGCTGACAGCTCAGAGCCTGGAGCCTGCTTTGGATTCTGTGTCTCCCTCTCTCTCTGATCCTCCTCTGCTCGCTCTGTCTCTCAAAAATAAATTAAAAAAACATTAAAAAAATTTTAATCAAGGCAACAGTCCTGTTTGAACTCACTATTGCTGCCCCGGAGGCGTATTTGTGGATGGTACTAATTGCATTACTTGGGACCATGCAGGTCCATGACCTGACTGAGTACTATGCGGACCTCCTGTCAGCAAGGAGTGTGGGCCCTGGAGCCAGTCACATCTGTCTCTCAAGGTCACCTTGCCACTGGGCTTCTGGCTTCTCCTCTATAGGGTGAGAATGAAGCAAGGGCTATCTAAGAGGGTTCAAGGAGGTGACAGATACAAAATGCTTACAGCAGGCAGTGGGCACCCCGTAGTTGATAGTTTTCTCCAATTTGCTGACATCCACGCTCATTTCCCAAATATGTGTAACTGGGAGCATCAATGTGGGAATCGGGCATGCAATGAGTTTAAATTTTGACGATGCTATTTAACACTGTGTGACTTGCAGTAAATAACTTAACCAGTCTGACCCTTTAATCCTTCAAGTTTGTTGTGGGGGTAGTTATTCAACCTCACAGAGTGGCTGTGAGGACTGAAGATTCTCAGTTTCTCCATCTGTAAAATGGGATAATAAAATGTTAGGCTGGTGCTGAATAAATGTTAGTTATTATTATTTATCAGTATTCCATAAAATACAATGCCTGGGAAATTCCTAAGTTCTCAATGGGAAGAAACTGTCATTACTACATTTGGAATTCATGACACATGGCATCTTTGGTAACAACTAAGCAACAATATTAATTGTAAGACATGTAATTGTATAAACTGCTGAAAACAAGAAAACTGCCAAATAAATTGTGACACCATTGATTGTACCTCACAGCCTCATTTTAGAGATGTTAAGATGGGGGGAAAATGTATACTTAGAATTGATGAAACAGAGGTGGGTACCACTGCTGCATAACCAAGTCCTCAGAGACCCTTCCAATGGGACAAGGTGTTACCATAGGAAGCAGGTGTGTCTGAGGGGCTGGAGGCGGATCCTATGGCCCCAGTGCGAGTGGGGCACATGCATTCAAGGCTGGGTCCACGGTTTATTTGGCCTAAGCCCTTCTGTTTACATCAGAGCTGTTATAACTCTGAGTTTGTCTGAATCTCCACACATTTCCCTGGAACTAAAGCTCCTTTATTTTCATGGAATGAGATCCCCTGGGGCTCAGCTAAGCTAGCCCAGTGACCGGGGCAGGTGCCAAGATTCAGGAATCCCACCCATGTTCTCCAGTATGACAGGCTTTCCTCCGTCCTCGGACTTGACTCTCACAGGCACCCCTGTTGATAATGACCTGGGTTTGGATCTGGATTCTCCTTGTGAGCCGCAGGACTTTCAACAAGACTGCCTCTCTCTGACCCTCAGCTCTTTTATTTGGAGGTTTAGAAATGATGATGCAAAGGGCTTCCCACAGGGCCGTGATGAGGTCTCACTGGGAGAAGGCGTGCAGCTGGAGTGCTGAGCGTCCTTCTGCCCCCTTGCCCCGCAGGCATGCCTGACCCTTCAGCAAAGCATGTGCATTCTTCCTCTGATGCGCTACCACACATCTGGTCTACTTTCGTCTCTGACCAATGCCCTCATCAAGCTGTATCGTTTTCCCCTCCAGTCACTCCTGTGGTCTCTGGGAGCACTCCTGCAGCCCTCCTCTCCAGTCCTTCCTGGGAGGACCCTTCCCTGCCTTCTATCCATCACTCCCCACCCATATACACCCGGTCAAGCATCATATGAGCAACTTGGTCTATTAGAACAAGGGTCGTGGGGGTGAGGTGCAAATCTCGGTTTGGATTCTGGATCACATTTTCCAGCCATGTATACTTGGTCACATGATCTTGCCTTTGAAAACCGCAGTCTCCTTATTTGTATGATGAAGCTAGTAAAACGCCAGTGGGGACACCTGCTGGGGCGCTTTGATCCCAGTGCAGGCGAAGAGGGGCCATCAGGGAACACCGGTAACTTACAAACTCCTTCCCACCATTCTTAGCGCCTGGAGTGCAGACCCCACCCATGTTCTCTGCCAACTTTCAACCACGCCAAGTGGACCGTTTCATCTCACAGAACTTCCCTGCACATACAGCACACACCCAGAAAAATAATGGTCGTATTTCTTTTATGCCCATCAAGGAAAGTGGATCCTGGAAGGCTAGAAAAGATGCAAGGCTACATTTCCAGCCAGGGCCATTTTTATTGACTTTTTCATAATTTCTTCAAGATCTTATCACAGGATGCATAGGATCCAAGAGCTGGATGGGGCTCAAAAGAGATAAGGAAGAAAACCTGAGACCTCAGAAGAGAGAAACAGCAGGGCTTAATTTCCTTTGTCGCAGGATTCTGAACGATGTTACAAGGTGGGAAAAACAAAGGCAGGATTAAAAGTCCATAAGCTTCAACTAAAAGTCCAGTCAGCTTTATCTTGTTTCACACTGTGGGTGGTATTATTTGAGGTCTGAATCTGTCCTTCCAGAGACATTTACATCACCATAAGAATGATATTGAACAACCTCAAGAGGATGTTTAATTTAACAAATAGATCTGCAGGGCTCCTCCTATGCTCTCATGACTGATGATAAAATATACACGGTGGTGTTCATCTCAGTTTCTGCACGGAGTTCCCCAAAACCCTGTCATTTCCTAAGTGATAAGAACAACAAAGAGATCTTTTGTTACATTAATGAGGTGACTTTTGGACCCATCTATGGATGGAGGCTGGTGGCCAGGAGAATGAATCATGTGATCAGAGAGATAGAACTTTCAGTCACTTCCCCCCCCCAACCTCTGGGTATGGCAGAAGGGCTGGAGATTGAATTCAATCACTAATGGCTACTGATTTAATCAAGCATGCCTATGTAACATGCCTCCATGACAACTCCAAAGGACTAGGTTCAGAGAACTTCTGGGTTTGGCCAACACAGGGAGAGCCACATGTGTGGAGAAGGCATAGAAACTGTGGCATTTCCATATATCACCCTATACATCTCTGCATATGGCTGCTCCTGAGTTATACCCTCTTATAATAAAGCTGTAATCTAGGGTCATCTGGGTGGCTCAGTCCATTATGCATCCAACTCTTGGTTTTGGCTCAGGTCATGATCTCATGGTTCCTGAGTTCAAACCCTGTTGGGCTCCACACTACTGATGCAGAGCCTGTTTCAGATTCCCTCTCTTCCCCTCTCCCCGTCTCTCCTCACCACCTGAGAGCTCTCTCTCTAGCTCTCTCTCAAAATAATACACTTAACAAATCCTGTAATCTAGTCAAATGTTTCTGTTTCTATGAACTGATCTGGCAAATTAATGGAGCCCAAAGAGGGAGTCACTGGAATCTCTGATCTCTATAGCCATTAGCACAGAGAACAACCTGGAGTTTTGGTTGGTGTCTAAAGTACGGCCAGGAAGCCAGTAATATAGGACTGAGCCCTTAAACTATGGAATCTGATGCTATCATCAGGTAGATGGTGTCAGAAGTGAGATAAATCGTAGGACACCAGCTGGTGATAGAGAATTGCTTGGTACTCTGAGAATCCCCCCCCCCATGAAACAGAATGGGGTGCATGGCTCTTATATGTACATTTTTGAAGCACCTACATGTACAAAGCGCTAGAGGCAGTGTGCCATCTTGGGGAGACCATGCACTGTCAGAAACTGCCTTCAATCCCCTGCCCTTCCTCTTCAAATTTTTGCCACCCAGATGAAGTTATTTAATTCCTCTTAGCTTCCTTACTTGTGATTGGTAACACCCATGTCCACCTTGCAGGACTGTAGTACAGACTGGTGATAAAGGCTGCAACAGTCCCCAGATGCACACTCTGGTATGTGGGAGGTTCCAAATGTGCTCAATGGTAATGTTGCTGTGACTGTAGTATTGGGCACAGCACCTTCTTCCAGGGAGGCCAGAACATCAGCTGTCTAGAGTAACTGTACTGATAGGTGTTGCCGTGTAGGTAACTGCTCTCTCACCAGTGGGATGGGAGGGTCCACTGAAGGCTCCCCAGCTGCCCTTCCCCAGGCCTGCATGGAGAAGGTCTTTGGTCTATGAGGGTGGAAGGTGCAAAGGTGATGGGAGAATGGCAAACAGACTGCATGGTTCCCTTTACCCCTCCTTCCAGAAGGAAAGGGACATATCCGTCCCAGGCTCACAGTAGATGCCAGTATTGTTTCTCCAGCCTGCCTCATGTATCTTCGACTTAACATAAGGACCCCCTGAGAAGACTTGGAACATGTAGTCCAGAGTCTAGAGTCCAGAGCATGTGCTCTAGGGCACCCCTTTCCTTTCTCTGTCACTTCAGTTCCGAGGGTCTTCCAACCACCCATTGCCCTCTGAAAGCCTTTTCTTAAGCATTTTTCACCACAGATGCAAAGGGTTCCAGCCTCTCATCCATTCCTGGTTACCTTGCTTACCGTCAGATCCCTCCATCCTGTGCATTTCACAAAAGACATTCTAAAGAGGACAATGGAGACCAAAATAAAAGAATCCTAGCATATTTAGGGACACTCGTGTGACTCAGTCGGTTAAGAGTCTGACTCTTGATTTTGGCTCAGGTCATGATCTTACAGTTTGTGAGATGGAGCCCCACACTGGGCTCTGTGATGACAGAGCAGAGCCTGCTTGAGATTCTCCTTCTCTCTCTGTCTGCCTCTCCCTCAGGCTCTCTCTCTCAAACTAAATAAATAAACTTTAAAAAATCATCATATTTAATTCTAAGTCTAATCAATCAATTCTTTTCTTTCCCCCACCCCATCCCCTTCCCAGCTCAAGGCCACTGGCATATACAATTTTTACATATTGCTTTGTCACAACATTATGTTCTACATTTTATCTTATTAAAGCATGCATATTTTTCCACTTAGCAATAAAATATTCAAAACAATCATGTTTAATGAAAGAGCAGCATTCAATGACATCAGCACACTGAAATATATATAACTAGTGTCTTATTGATGGATATTTAGGTTTATATTTCTTCCAGTTCTGTGCTATTATAAATAATGCCAGAGTAAATATCTTTGTACATGTAGATTTCTTGTTGAGGACCAATTTTTTAGACTAAATCTGCAGCATATCTTGACTTTGAACATACGTATGAATTCTTGATATATTTTGCCAGACTATTCTAGAAGATTACAGACTTTACACTCTCCACGGGAACATATGAGGACCCAATTTTCACCCAGTCTTACCAGGAATGGTTATTATTAGTTTGACTTGCTAGTTTATGAGGTGCAAAATGGCAGTTGGGATTTACGTTTTAAAGGAGAATAAAGTCTTGTACCTGAAGATCAAGGTACTTCCTAAGGGACCACCAGCTGAGGGACAGAGGTTTTAGGAGAAAAGGGGGGCAAGTCTTCCCAGCAGCTCAAAAATTATCCCAAGTAGGCATTCACCTTCTCCACATACATGGTGGCCAACTCAGACTCCAGCCTTTTCAACTGCCTTCGGGCTGAAGACAGTGGGGAAAATGCCAATGTGTAATTGGTGTATTACTTGCTTTTCTCACCAGGCCCTAGAGACTTTTCTCATTCAGATGTAAAAAATGGTCCTCTCAGACCCAAACCAAAAGGTGTAAACATCTTAGATTTTCTTACTCCATTAGAACCTTCTTACAAATGGCTCCACTATTTCTTTTGAGAGTCAAACACAGAGACACAAAGTAGGATCTGGGTCCCATGCTGTTTTTCCTCCAGGATGACACAGCTCTGATTATTCTAGATTTTTTTTCCACCTCTCCTTTTGGAAATCTCATTAGGATGGAAACACTTAGTGGCTTCAAGTTTCGAAAATGAGAGATTTTTTTAAGAAGCGTGTTCCATGCTGGCATTAGCATGGTGCAGACACATCTGTCTGCCCAGCTGCTCTGCAGAAACAATGGCCATCACGGCTGATTGTTTGAGCAATTTCCTTCCCCTGTTGGGCTCTGAGTGTATCTTTAGATGCTCCTGGATTTTATATTCACTCACTCAGTCCTTCATTCAATACACATTTATTGAGCAATTACTCTGTACTGAGCCCTGTGTCAAGGTCCAGAGGTAACCCAAGATTCAAGTCTGCCCTTAAGATATTTATGGCATTGTAAAGAAATCAATTATTCCATTGGAAAGCGATCACCATTAAAGTGAATATGGCACGTGCTACTCGGCAGGGACAGAAGACGGTCAAGGGCACTCTAATAAATTCTTATGGGTTGCCAACTGCTAGCTAATAATATCCAAACTACACAGCATCCTGGACGTTGAGACCCCCTTCTCACCTATTTTCTAAGACCAATCACGTAGGGGGAAATGCGAATCATTCACTAGCCATGGGTGTTAGGAGTTTTGCCAAGCTTGGTTTAACTTGGCTCTGTTATTCCTAATATCTAGAACCAGTGTCATACTGTAAATTGAAGTACAATATTTATTGGGGATGCCCTGAGAATAAGGCAGCCATTGCTATGCTTTTCTATGTAGGAAATGAAGGATGGGGAAGGAATACTAGGGTCAAGAAACCTGATTTCCAGTCTTTGCCACCAATGACCGGGGAGATCTTGGGCAAGTGGACTGTGAACCTTGATTTCTTCATCTGCAAAATGGGCCTAACTGCTTAGAGCCACTAGAAGAGGTAGGCTGGGAGAATCAAGGAGCGAATGTATGCAAAATTCTAGCATGTAAAATTCTAGCCCAGTGCCTGGCACACAGCAGGTTCAGCTCAGGTTTATTCCACATCTCCCTCTCCTAAGACACCTTCTGGATCTAGAACAGGTTTGTGATTCTTATTTGCATCAGAGTCTAGAAGGTGCAGCAGGGTAAGTTTAGGGCTTCAGGCTATTGTGGAGGAGTCCAGACAAGACAGAGTAAGACTTAGAACAGACCCTTGGGGTTCAGTTATGGAGGAGTGGTGAAGGGCAGAAAGCAGACAGTCCATTTGTTAAGACCATTTACCTATGTAGGAAGGGAGAACATTTGGTGGCATTCAGGCATCCAGACACTCTGGAACTAATTCCATTAGGCCCCCTCTTCTCTGAGGATGACGGACAGTGGGGTTTCACATTCACTGGTCCTTGTTTCTCTCATTCATCAGTAACTCTCTGATCTCTCTAGGACATTCTTCCTCATCCTCTGAACCCACACAACACCTGTGTCTTATCTTTTTCTTGTCTAGTAGCATTTTCAGAGCACTTGGGGGAAATGGCTGGTGCCAGCTAAGCACAGGCTGAATGGCGGCCTCACCCTCCTTAGGCAAGAAGAGCTGGGTATAGAAAACATGTTTGTGTCAATGGAAAGCTATGATGCCTGTTATGATGTGCCTCATCCTGAAAATTGTCTTTCAGCAAAGACCTGCTCTCCAGATGTAGTGCTGATATGGGTTTTCCAGGCATCACTCTGTTCAGGAACAGTGGTCTGCGAAGTTGCAAATTAAAGTCACCCAAGGATCTTAAAAACAACAACAACAACAACAACAACAACAACAACAACAACAACAACTGCCAATAGCTTCTCCTACCTGTGAACCTCCTAATTTAATTGTCTTGAGTGGGGCCACTGCTGGTCAGGTTTTTAAACTTCTCTCACATGATAATACTGTGCAGTCAGCATTGAGAACCACTTTCTGGAAGGAATGAACCACTAGCTAACACTGTGGTCTTTGGAGTCAGATTGTATGGATGTGAATCTTGTCTCCAGCCGGTCTGTAGTCAGCGAAGAAACCTGCAGTGGACACTGCCGTGGTAGTGTTGTGTCTCCACAGTCAGAAAGAGCGAGTTCTGAATCACATCTCGAATGCTTTCTAGTAAGGATGCACCAGACAAGTACGTGATATCTATAGCCTCACTATGTATATGAATTTTCTAACAAATTATTATAAATCTAGCAGCTTAAAAGACACACATTTATCATCTCACAGTATCTGTGATTCAACAGTCTGGGCATAGCTTAGATGGGGCTTCTGCTTTAGGTTGGAATCAAAGTGTGGGCCAGAGCTGGGTTCTCATCAGAAGCTTGACTGGGGAAGTTCAAGCCACCTTGAGTTGGCAGCAGAATTTATTTCCTATGTTTGTAAGGATTCGTGATGGCAGCTTGCTTCTTCAAAGCCAGCAAAATATATAGAGATAGAGATAGAGATAGAGATAGAGATAGAGATAGAGATAGAGACTAGCAAGACGGTGTTATACTTTTACACTATCATGTAGATCAGAAGGCATCAAGGGGTCCACCTTAATATCTACTCACTACATCACTTTCATGTAGACATGGGGGATATTATATATACCTAATGGGTCATTGTGAAAATTAAACAAGACAGTCCATTAAAAGGCACAGCACATGACCACTCACTGAATGCTGTTATTGTCAACAGCCTGGACGGAAGTCACTGCTGCCCAGCTTCCCACATCAGAGGCCATGGTGTCCTGCTCTGCCCCCCCGCCAGCACATTGCACAGATCTGCCCTATGGCAGGTGGGACACATTGTGGTGTCATCAATCCACCCACCAACCATGCTGGGCTCTTCACTGAAGTCTTGCTGTGCGTCAGTTGCTGGTCAAAATGTAAGACATGCATCATTTTGTCTAATCCTCACAGCAAACTACTGATACACAATCATTATCATTTACAAGATGGGCAAACAGAGGCGTGTCAAAGGTGTAAAGAAACTGCTTTGGTGGAAAACTGTGCTTCCTTCAGATCACATCTTTCCAGCTTATCTTAAGTCCTTCATTGTTTTTATTGACTTTAGTCTTTCCCTGTCCCTGAGCCACTTTATAACTGTAAATTGTAAATAACAGATAGCAATGCAAACTAATGCAAATCCTGTCCTGTCTAGTCAAGATTCAATTGACCTCTTTCCCTTTTGTCTTATGAAAAAAACCAATGTTGTCTCCCTTGCCCATTCATTTCAAAAATTCCTGATCTATAAATGTGTATGTTTTTCAAATTCCCTTTTGAGCTCTTCAGAACATTTGTCTTGCCAATGACTGATAAAGAAAATCCTTAAAACATATTTTATACCTGTGTGAGAGTCATGAGCTTACTTTAAAAAAAGAATCTTTCAACGAAGGTTACATATATTTCCCCGGCCACATGGCTACTAAGTGGTAGAACCGGCATTCAAACCTGCTCAGGTTTGCCTGGCATCAACCCCCACATTCTTGACCACACACTTTAATGCCACACATGGGGTAAGTGCCCACTGATGTCTTATTTGCCCATTTGGTCATCTGACATTCATTTACTAATCACACACACAGTGGAGCCTCCCGTACTCACTTTCCCACCTCCAGGAGTTTCCCTGATGCTGGCAATTCCTGGAAAATTCCTGCAGAAGTCCCGTCCCATTGGCTTCAGCCCCAAGGGCTTCTGTTAGTCTCTTCTCTAAAAAAATCAACACCCGTCTCCCCATAAATTCTGACTGATTGTCCTGTTTCTCCCTCCTGAAAGTAACACCACCCCTCTTCCACAAGTGGCTCTTCAAGCATCGAATGGTGGCTTTGAAGGTCCCAAATCTCTCTTTCTGAATTGGGCTCTGTAAACCTGACCTATGATAGACCTTCAAGCATCTTCGGCATTCTTCATTCTCTTTCAGACACCTCCAACTCACTTAATGAGTGATCTTTAGATCTACACACAAGGTGGTCTGACTGCATGAAGCGAAAGGTCCCCCTTCTGTAGGTCCAGGCAGAGTGACTTTAAGAAGAGGACGTTTCTTGGGTAGAGTCCCACATCTGGTACCTTGTCATGCTTTAATTCTCCAGCTGCAGACCATGTGCTCTTTGTGCAGACAGGTTCTCCTCATGTCACTCTGACGTTACCATTCACCCCACACCCCCACCCCGGGCTGTAATGCTGACTTTTCTCCTCAGAAGCATAAACTACTTGGGGTAACTCTCTCCTCACCTGAGTCCTCCTGGGATGCTCCTCTCCATACACAGCCTTGCAGGCAGTCAAAAGGACTGCCCAGCACCGTGGACGGAGGAGGTGTTCTCCTTCTGGTCCCACCACAGCCTATTCAGACAGCTTCTGAATTCACTGGGGTTGGGGCACAAGAATGACGCTGTTGGCTTTTCCAAGTGAACTTACGGAAATACAGGCTTTTTTGCACAGTTATTGTTAGGAAAGCACAAACCATTTATCACTGCTTGTGGAACTGACTGCTTCTTGGACCTAAGTAAAGTCTTCTTATCTTTATCTTTCCTCAAGTTTTTCTTCTTAGGTCCAGCCATATCTCTAGCCACTGCAATCATTTTGGAAACTCTGTTCTGTTGCTGGAGCATTAACGTCTCCCTCAGCCTTGGCATCTGAATGACAGTCCTGTTGGTGGCACAGTGGACATCACTAATGGAGCCACTATTCTTCTACAACTTTCCATGACTTCCCCACCCTTCCCTAGCCAGGCCCTCCCAGGGGAAAGAAGGGTTCTGGCTTAGGTTTCTCAACCACCTCTGTTCCCAGAGCCCATCTCTCAGACAGCTTGCCAACTTTCACTTCTCCGTTATCCGAGAGTAGCTACGGATAGAATGGGGCTCAAAGACCAAACTGACACCAGTTACACTCAGCTCCTGCAAGGCACACATCATCCCCTCCAGCCCTGAGTGAGTGGCAAAGCTTGTCCTTGGTCTGTCCCCCTCTTACTGACAGGCCACAGGCTCAGAGGATGTGGAGAGAGAGAGAGCTTTCTGAGTGGGCGGGTCTGAAGGCCAGCTACTGCTTTGGTAGGCTATTGCAAGCTCTGGTTTGAAAACCATCCTAGCCACAGCAGTGAAGACCCCAGATCCATTTATCAAGGTCCCTATGACCTCATGGGGCTCTAATGGGTACTGAGTAATAAATGCTCCTTGAGGCCGAGTTCTGGGGCTGCATGGGAAATGTGTTATGAGTACAGCATTTCAAATGGGATTTCTCTCTCTCTCTCTCTCTCTTTAGAGATGAGGACACTAAGTTTTCTCCTTGAAATGAGGACAATGAAAAAATACACAAAGAGAAGGAAAATATGCAGAATGACTCAGATCTGAGGTGCTCAGCAAATGCACTGTACATATATACTTGTCTTCACTATAAAGCAAGGCATGGAGGGAGGGGCAGTGAAAGACCTCGGACTGGAGTCAAGGGACTTGGGTTCTAGTCTTGGTTGTGCCCCAAATAACTTTGGTGACCTAGGGCAAGTCACTTTGCTTATCTGACATACAGTTACCTCCTAATAACTAGATAATTTCTGTAGATCTGTAACTAGTTCTAAAACCAACACATAGACCACAATTTAAGCAATAAATGTGCTTCTGAAAACACAGGGGCAAATTTCGTCCCCCCAACTGGAGTTAATTTTTAATGAACCAGGACATATTTCTTTCTCTTTTTCTCCCTATCTTCCTCCTCTCTTCCTTATTTTATTTTTTTTAATTTTTAAAAGTTTTTTTGTATTTTTTAAATGTTTTTTATTTAATTTTGAGAGACAGAGAGAGACAGCACGAGCAGGGGAGGGTCAGAGAGAGAGAGAGAGAGAGATAGAGAATCCGAAGCAGGCTCCAGGCTCTGAGCTAGCTGTCAGCACAGAGCCCAATGCGGGGCTTGAACTCACAATCGTGAGATCATGACCTGAGCCGAAGACAGATGCTTATCTGACTGAGCAACTCAGGTGCCCCTAATTTTTTAAATTTTTTAATTAATAGTTTATTACCAAGTTGGTTTCCATATAACACCCAGTGCTCTTCCCCACAAGTGCCCCTCCCCATGACCATCACTCCCCCTTCCCACTCCCTCTTCAACCCTCAGTTTGTTTTCAGCATTCAAAAGTCTCTCATGATTTGCCTCACTCCCTCTCCCCAACTCTTCCCCCCTTTCCCTTTCCCATGGTCTCCTATTAAAAGACCTTATTTCAAAAGCAGAATCCTTTTTTTCAAAAGCAAATCTTCTGCAGGAGCCCAATAATTACAACAGAAAATGTGTAGTGACTTTATGCGGAGGGATTAGGCATGTCCTACTTATTTGCCCATCTTGGCACCTCTCATATCCCCCACTTTCTTCCTTCCATGCACACATGAAATGGGCACCATTTGTGAAGCAGTCAATTAGGCTTTTTTTTTTTTAATTTGAATGAGTTCTCCTTTGATGAATACTCTACCTGGGAAAACAAAAATGAAACCACCACATGGAGGGGGGGGGATGCGGCTAACAAAGCATTTTCATGTCATTGGCTCATTTGTTCTTCTCTACCAATCTGCTGGGCTGGGTGATTTATCCCTTGCTATAGGTGAGGACACTGTCTCAGATAGGTGAGAGGTGGAACACGTCATTCCAGATCACTGCTGTGCCCCAGGTACCTGGGGACAGTGCCTAGGGCTTAGTCAATGCTCCATGAATAGTTATTGAGTGGATGGCAGAAGAGCCTGCTGACCCTCTTCAACCAATCCCTGCCGAGGCTAGGCATCCTAGTCCTTTTGACTTCTGCCAGTTCATAGGTTGTTGGGACCTTGTGCATGAACTGCCCTTATCGGACTTCTGTTCTCAGTACACTGGGAACAAGGGACTTGATGAAGTCCCAGAAAGATGTGCAGGACAGAGCCTTCCTGGTCATCAGCCAAGTGGCATGAACTTCCCTCATTGTATGAATAAAAAAGGAGCCCAGTTTGACTGGGTAGCGGATCCTGCTCAAGCGTCTTGTGTGTCTATGTCTTTCTTGTGTCTTTCTTATTTGCCATTCCTTGGCTCTGTCTTAAGTGTCATTCCTTGGCCTAAAGGAGTTGCAGAAAGCAAACAACAGGTACTGATATCCTGTCTTTGGAACATATGATCACGTGTCCAAGTATCACCTTACAAATGTGGACTGTTGGTTGGGCATGCCTACTCCCCTCACCCTGCTAAACAACAGCAATGTACGCTCTAAGAGCCATGCCATCCATAGCAGAGGGAAATAAATCTCTATCTTGCTTTCTTCTCCTTGGAGAGACAATTATGGAGAAAGAAAGAAAGATAGGTATTCCAAAACCTTGAGCAGTTTTACTCTAAACAATTATAGCAGATGATTCTCTGACTAAAGATCTTTTACTGCTTTTCAGGCTTCTGCCTCCAAGGAGCTAAATCTGCTATTCTTCTTTGGAAGAAGTAGGCCACGGACTGCTGGAACTGTTTTCTCTGTGGGTGGGAGTAGAGGGCAGGAAGTGCCCACCAGATGAGGGTGGGGGTTGCCCAATGACTGATGGGTCCCAGATCAGGAAGTTCTGAGCTGCAACTCATATTTCAGAGCTTCCTGTGAGATCAGGCTTAAGCTTTTCTCCATGGGGCTTTGCTGAAAGCATCCCTTTGTATTCTGTAGCTTACAGTGGGTTCTGGGGAACCTGAGGTAAGATTTGGACCTGAGGGCCCATGATTATCAGTAAACATTATGAGACTGGGAATATGCAAAAAGGCATAAATAGCCACATTTCTCTGTGTAATAAATTCTTCTCATGATCCATGGAGCAAAGGAGTTGCATTTTGTGAAAGAGTTGTAGGATTGGAGGCTAGAGAAAGGAAAGAGTGAAAGCTTGAAGGAAAAAAGAGGGCCAAGCCACATGGGAATGTAGAATAGTAATGACAACAACAATACCAGAAATAACAAAACACAGTCCTGCAATGGCCCTAATGGCCCAGAAGCTCAGGAATGTTTGCTGCACGCATTATCATGTGCACGATATTGTGGGGGACATCAGCGAAAAGGGGCTGGTGTCCCAGGTCCGGATGCCACACACACATCTGTGAGCAAGTGCTGATCACTGGACGATATCATGCAGATTTCTCAGCCAGAGGGCAACAGACAAACACAGCCGTGCTCCAGCCTGGTGCTCGAGGGGACTTGGGGGAGGGAAGCAGACTCCCACTGGCAGTGTGATAAGGTTGGAAGCAACTCCACTCAGATCCCATAGGACAGGGCACTTCAGTGAACATCTGGGTTTTAAAGTTTGGGATTGCACAGACCCCAGGGAAGGGACAAGTATATGAATAGCTCTTAACACCCATAGGAGAAGGTGCAAAATGCCACTAAGGGGCACAAGCAGGGTGCTGGTGAAGCCTCATGGGGGGACAGAACACACCTCGGCACTTGGTTTGTTGCGCATCAGGAAGTTCTTATGAGCCTTTGGTCCTCCTTGACAGGACACAGTGGAAAGAGTGACAGCCTTGATGCTTCACAATGTGCACGTGTTAAGTGGGCAGGAAACAATGGTTTGCTGGAGTCAGTTCACAGGGTTCCTGAGGGCCCACTGTTAAATTCTCAGCCGTAATTAAACACAACTGTTATTAACAGCCAGTGAAATATATTATATTAAAAACAAAGGTAATAAAACCTCAAAATTCATCACTACCTAATTTTTTTACAGTTTGTTGTTAATTGTCCCCTTGGGGGACAATGTCTTTTGTTTTCTGTATGATAGAAATATCCTGTAATGGTGCCCATCTCTTCCTTGTGTTCAGTTATGTTGCCTTGTTACTTTCAAGTTTACCACAGTGGGATTATTTACACCCCAGAAATCAGCAAACACTGTGGATCAGGGCTCTTCTCTCCTCCCGACTCTGAGATGGGTGTTAAATGCTTACTAGCACCCCTCTGGAGAAGAGTCCTAAAAAGTGTCCAGACAGGGTGCCGAGGAAATAAGTCAGACAACTTCATTCATTCGTTCATTGAACATAGCTTACATCACCTACTATGTGCAAGGTACATGGAGTCATAATTTCTTTGTGGCTGACTGTAACAGCAGGCTTGATCCAAGTGGACAGGCTTAGCTAATTGGGAAATAGCCCATGTAAAACACTGAAAGTCCCAATTATTGAGCATCTTTCAATAAATGCATTGTGATGGCTTTCCAGTTCACGGGCAACGATGGCTCCAACTAATCGCAAACACAGAGCTGCCAAGGAGGGGTCTAGCCAGACCTGCTTCAATAAATAGATAAGGATCATTTAAAAGCAGCCCATTAAGGGTTTGCATGCAAATGGCCCTGCCAGGCTCCTTGAAAAACAGTTTGTTCTCCTAAGGAGGTTAAATATTTTCGGTCTTGTTTGTGTTATTAATTTGCTTAGCCAAGTGTGTGGTTGTGGGTGCATTTTTAATAGAGGATGCAAAGACCTTGCAAAATGAGCGTTATCCTTGAAACCTAAATCAGGGAGGTTTTATGAATCCTATCAAAATGACCACAACATAACCACAGCTATATCCAAGGAGAGCAGATCTGTGCCCCATTCAGGTCAGGCAGCCCTGCTCTAACCTATGGGATGGGGAATGAAATAAAAAACGAACAATCCCCAGGACGTTGCATGCCTAGCACCTAGGACAGTACCCAGAATCAGTGTAACCCACAGCTTGGGGGATACAATAGAAGAAGGAACAAATCTGGCCATGCTGTAGCTCCAGCACCAAGGACAGCACCTGGGCCAAGGTGGGCGTCCAGTAAAGTTCTGATGAATGAATGAATGCCCCGATGCCATCATTCTAACCCCGTTTTGATGACAAGGTTTCTTCTAATAATGGCAGACAAAAAGCAGTCACAGAAGAAGAGGAAGGAGGATGAGGGGTTTATCAAAAGAGACTTTTTGTGTATAGTATCTCATTTAATCCTTAACAAACCATCTGGAAGATTTTATTATCTTCATTTTATGGATGAGAAAAACTGAAGTTAATCCAACCAGCCAGCATCTCACAGGTTAGAAAGGGCAGAGGGAGGGCAAAATCTGGATGGTTTCAATTTAAAATCCATGTTCTTTCTATGCACTACGAAATGGTGACAATTTCCCCCAAATACTTAATTTAGACAGAAAGCCTTTCCCCTGCCCCTCAGAGAATATGATAGGAAGAAGACCGAAAACCAAAAATTCACACCAGAACCACAGTGGCAGCCTAGCACCTCTTCCTCACTTCTTTCCTGTTTCCTTGTCCACAGAGGAATGGTGTGTGTGTGTGTGTGTGTGTGTGTGTGTGTGTGTGTGTGTGTATACTGTTTTCCTTTATTTTCTTGAACATCAGCTTTTGTTTCAATAGTGAGCTCAGGGTTAAACTCTATGTACAGCATCTCTGTCCCAAAAAGAGTCTGAAAGGTGAACAGCATGGTCTCCATGGTGTGGATGAGAAAATGCAGAAAAGGAAAGTGCTTTGCCCAAGGTCAATACCAGCAAATTTGCTTGGAATCTAGCACAGGTTCATCATCTGTTTCGAAGGCATTTTTCTGCTAATGTTTCTCTGAAACTGCAATGTGCATGGGCATTTCATGGGGGCCTTACTAAATGCAGAGTTTAACCCAAAAGATCAGGGGTGAGGCCTGATAGCTCCCAGGTGATGCCATGGTCTCAGGTCACATCTGATGAGCAGGTCCCAAGGTCAAGGTTGGTTTCATAGAGCTTGTTTGTCATGCAGGATCAGTTCTCTGTTCTTCCTCCAGCCCACTGACCACACGGGGGACCTGACAAGGCTGGGGACAGCCATCTGCACCACTGGACCTGGGGGTCTACCTCCCCTTATCTCCTCTCTGTGTCTCTCCCATAGCTCTGTTTACCCCAGGGCCCCACAGCTTCCTGTTCCTCTCTCATCACACGCACATATCACCTACCTCTCTACGTGGTCTCTGAGCCTCAGTCGTGGCCCTTTGAATCCATTTTTCATAAAACCGTCATGGTGAGCTTTGAAAATGTAAATCCGATGTTCTCATTCTGGTTCTTAGACTCCCTCAAGTAAGAGAAAGGTACCACCCCTCCTGCCCTGCCCCACATCCTCTTTAACCAGAGCATCTCAGTTTTCATCTGCTGTGAATATTGTGGTTCAACACAGGTTTCATTAAAAAGAAAAGACTTTGCTGTGAAAGAATTGCAAGAATACCCCTGGCTAATTTGACCTATTTTTCCATTTCACAGAAGAGAAGGATGAGTTCCAGAGAGGTCCAACTCCTTTCCTGACGTCCCCCAGGAAGATGGCTGTGAAGCTGGCCTGAATCCTAAAACCTGCTCATATTTTCTTCAGTTTTCTGGTTCTCTTTCCATTACACCATAGTCCTTCTTGTTCTATTTTTTTCCCTTCAGATATTACTTTCCTAAGATCCATTAAGTGAGTTCCTTTATTGGCTGAGGGAGATAGCCTCACACCTGCATGCCTTCTCCAAATCTGCCTCCTGCAATTCCAAGCACGAAGAAAAGCAGAAAGACGTGCAGGCTCTGAGTCTGTTTTCATAAGCAGCCCACCTCAGACCAGACACACTGCCTGACCGTGAGATCCTAAGCTTGGGGACAGTTGGGAACAAATAAGCAACACTGACCCCAGCCACCACCTCCCTTCCAAAATTGGAAGAAGAGGTACCATGAGGTACCATGGCCAAGGTAAGCTGATTTTCAGGACATGAGAAAGTGAGTGCAGAAGCTGATTGAAATTAGTCCTTTGGGCCCTACGCTGATGGGATGTTTTCCCCTAAAACATTATTCTTTTAAAAACTATCAAGAATATTTTATGATGAGGGGAATTCCCCCCTTTAGTCACAAAATACACCAAAAAGAGCCTCTGCTTACAAAATCCACAAAGCAAACAAGGATTCCTAAAATTAGTTAATTCCCACATTGGTCCCTTGATCTCAAAACCATCCAGGGAAAATGGTTAGAAAAGTGGACTTAAGATATATTCTTTGAGTGACTATGTATATGGTATAGCCCACTATTTTCAGGAAAATAATAGATACTTAGTATATAATTGCTTGGTCAGTTGAATGGTCAAGTTAGGTCCAGAGAAGGAAGAGCTCAGAGTGGGCTTAGAGCCAGAGAAGGTTTTCTAGGTGGGCTTTGGCTTAGGCAGAAGAGAACATTCAGGAAGAGGACAGTCTGGAGGTAGGGAGGTGTGTCTCTTTTGCTAGATATAGTAAAGAGGGTGTCAGGAGGGAGGAGAAGGCTAAGAGCTCCAAGCAGGAATCTTAAAATACTGAACCAAGAATTCTACCGTCTAGAGCAGTCAGCCACAGGCCGGCTTAGGACCATGTCTTTCATACAATGTGGAATGTACTGTACGCCCGGTTGGTATAAAGGGAACTTTTGGGTAGTGTAAATATAGTTATATGTTTAAAGCGGATTTGAAAGAACATAATTTAGCACTTCGGATACATGACTTCACACACAGTATTGCTTAGGATTAAATTTATGGAGTAAGAACCACTGAGTTTCCTTAAAGAGAAAACTATTAAATCAATACCAACTTGGTTGTGTCAAAAATCATGAAGGTGAACAGAGTGGAAGCAATTGACAAACACTTGGCCAAAGCTGTGTATCAAGGGTGCACTGAGTGTGAAAGTGCTTTGTAAATTCTGTTCCTTCACAAATGTGTAAATTCACGTATTCAATAGATTAAATTAGATACTACAGACAATAATGAATAAATTCTCAGACAAAGGAGGAAGGAAGGAGGGAGGGAGGGAGGGAGGAAGAAAGAAAGGCAGGAAATAAGGAAGGAAGGAAGCTGATGGGAAGGAAAAATGGAAGGAATGATTTTTATGGACCTACTAAGAACCAATATGGTAGCCTGGAGATTCAGACAGGAGTAAGACACAGTTTTCTGTCCAGCAGGGAGGTAGGCAGTGAAGGAAATAACTATAATCCCATGTAAGAAGTATTTTCTTTTTTAAAAAATATTTTAGTTTATTTATTTCTTTTTGAGAGAAAGAGAGAGAGAGCATGTGTTAGCGGGGGAGGGGCAGAGAGAGAGAGAGAATCCCAAGCAGCCTCCGCTGCCAGGGTGGAGCCCCATGTGTGGTCGGACCCAGGAACCATGAGATCATGCCCTGAACCCAAAACCAAGAGTCAGACATGTAACCCACTGAGCCACCCAAGTGCCCCTAAGGAGTATTCTCATGGAACTGTGCGCAAAGTACAAAAACACGTTGAAGTCATGAAGTTGGGATAGTTTGCAGAGGTGGTGGTATTGGAGGTTAGCGCTTTTTGCCAGACGGGGCTTCATCTGATTCAGTGACAACTAAGGTGTTTAAGGGTTCTAGGGCATGCATCTCAAGATACTACAGTCACTGAAAAAGCATAAATGCAAGCTACTACTATTATGTTTTCCACAACGAGTGACATTAAACCTTAGTGATGGCCGGTAGAGCTCACTTTAAAAATGCAGTTTGGACCTCTTTCCTATAGGGTCTGATATAGTATGTGTGGAATGTGGTCGGGATAATCTGAAATTTTATGTGAAACCCCAGGAGATTCTGATGCGGTTATGACTAACTTAGAGAAGACAGGGATTTTATTTACTTTTGACTCCTCAGTACTGAACACGGTGGCTTGCATATAGCAGGTATCGAATAAATGTTCGGTAAATTAAAAAAATAATAAATTATTAAAATCCAATAACATACTTAAGGTCCAGAATAATATTTTGTTTTCAAAGGGATTTACTTTATTGATCTAAAATTCACACTTACGTCCTTGTAGCACGTAATGGAGATAGCCCATAGTTAAAATTCTGTCACACAAAAGCATAAACAGAATTAATTGCTTTTTAAAATTTAATTTTGTGGATTGATTAGCCCGGGCTCAGGCTGATAGTTGTTGGGCCTCCCTTCTGGCAGTGGAGACTCTGAGTGTCTATATGCCCTTGAAAGTGAGGAATAATTCTTCTGAAGAACATTCTGCCTTGTTCCTCCCTGATTCTGACCTGGTTCCCTACTAATTGGTCTCATTAGAGGGGTCTGACACACCAGCTTCAATCAGCAAGAACATAACATACCTTCCACAACCAAACCCAAGGCATGTTTTCTCATTTTGCCATTCCCTCTAGCTCCAAAAAGTGTTAAAATTAGATTCATTGTAGCTAGTCACAGGGAATAGAAAAACCCTTTTTCTAAGTAGCTGAAAAATCAGCCAATACCTAGACCCTGGTCAACTCCAAATACCTTGATTTGGAGACTTTTTGAGCTCTCAACCCTTTGTCCTAACTTTCCATTCTGCTCATTAGAATCTGCTGTTTCTAGCATCAGCTACACAATGGTAAATTCAGTTGCTGGAAGAATGAGTGAAGGAAGGAAGGAAAGAAGAAGTTAGAAATGAATGAATGAGTGAATGCATGAAGGAAAGGTTGGGTCTCATTATTCAGTATCTACTGTGTTCCAGGCATTATGCAAGACACTAATGTGATGATGGACAGAGCAGGTAGGGTCCTTGTCCTCTCCAGGCTTACAATTTAAAGGAAGAGGCTGCTTTAATCAAGTATTTATGATAAAGTTGAGACAGAAGGGACCCACCCGTCTGCCCCCTGGTTGCAAACCAGGAAGTGATCTGGAAGTTTTCCCCAGCTACACTCTGTTGGTAGAGACAACCTTGAGGAATATTGTTCCCCCAAGAAAAGACTTTATAAAATATTTTTACACTTCTCATCGAGATGGTATGAGGTGAATATCACAGTAGAAAGTGCTGAGTCCCTTTGTGAAGGCAGCGGGCACTGAGGTCTTAGCCAGAATTCAATGTATTTCAGAGAAAGTCAGACACTCAATCTAGAAAGATCACTGGTCTAGTTTTCAGGGATTGAGGGGCTAACAGCGGCTGGGGAAGCAGTGCAGACCCTCCAGTTCTTCTAGAAACTCTTCAGGAGTAGGTAGGATCAGTGCAACCCAGGACTGGACGACAGGGTGGGTGAGGACCCAGTCTTCAGACCAAAGACCAGTGATGCTATAAGAGGCCTGACCCTTCTCCATGAGATGCCAGCTGGGTGACAGGGATATCCTGGAACTTGCTCACACCGTCTGGCAAGAACCAAGAGCCAGCACCTCTTCCTGACTCTGATTTCGCTGGTTACACTGAAAGCTTGAAATTGGCCATGGCGGTGATACATCTACCAAGGAAGGCAGCAAATGCTGCAAACCAGGGATTTTCTTTAAGAGAAGAGATCACATATTTAGCAGCACACCACAGGTTACGGAGTCCAGGCGAAGGCCTACAGTACCTGCATGGAACCAGGGATTTAGAACCAGAGCAGTACTGGGGCAGCATGGCTGCCTTGGAAGTAAAGAATTTCCCCTTATGTGCTGTCAGCCAGGAGGTGCAACCAGCACACGGGGCACAGAACAGATGATCATGAACTGCTCCTTCCCCTCGGAGTCTGCGTGTCTGTGCTAGAAATAGTCATGGAAGGATTGAAGACTGCAGTGGTGATAACATGCATATGAAAATTAAATACCAACTATGGGGTGTTTCTATCCATTCCTGGTGGAAAAGGAGGTGTGTGTGTGTGTGTGTGTGTGTGTGTGTGTGTACGTGTGTGCACATGTGCACACGCATCTGCACAGGAACCTGGAGGCAGGTCCGGAGAATCATGGTTTAGTGGTTTATCTAAAATAAACCAAAGAATTGACAAGTGGCCAAGGCCCAAATTGGAATAACTTCCAAGAAATACAGAGCCGGAATGCCATTATCTTACACACAAGGCATGGTGTTCTTAAAAATAAACCATGAGTTGTAGCTATTAAGGATTGTGCCATTTTGCAGAAGCAGAAAGTGAGGCATCTTGAGGCTAGTGCAAGGTCGTCCCGGGAAGACAGTGGGGGTATCGGGTATCAATGAGTTCCCGGAGCTGCACTCTGTGACAAGCACGGATCAACAGGTTTCACTGTGGATCCCGCCAAGACCGAATCAATGAACATGAACTGGGTGAGGAGGATATCATTCCGTGCCCACATTTTGGCAACACTCTCTGAGTGATAAAAATAAGAGTAACTAACATTCATACCAGGATTTTGAGAATTTTGCATCCATTATCCTACTGAAGCATCATGGCATCCTTAGAGGAAAGTGTCATTGATTTCACTTATCAGAAGACAAACTCTCAAGAAGGTTGTCCCTTGCCCATGGTCGCAGAGAGAGGTGACCCACACAAGTCAGCGGGTAACCTAGTGCTTGGTGCATATCTCGGTGCCAGCAGATCCAAATGATGGTTCTTGTTTCTCCCCCTGAGAAAGGTCCACACTGTCATAGTTGACTCAGAACTGAGGATAGGCAAAGCCCGTCCCCCTGGGACTCAAGTATGATGCCCTGCTATGCTCATAGCTTTCCAGGCTCTGGTCACACTGGATTTTCAGCTCTAAGATATTTTCAAAGGGCTATGACTTCATAGGTGCTCTTTTCCCTGTTCTAGATCCCCTCCTACCATTCTCTGCTAATCATAAATTCAAAATTGAGCTTAACCGCTACCTCCTCCATGAAGTCCTCCTTAGACTTCCCAAGAGAGTGTGATTATTTCTTGCCCTCTGTTTTCCTTTTACTGGGATCCCAATTTTACTATTAGGGACAGAGTGGTTGTTACAGGCTTATTTATATCCTCAAGTGCATATACTGGAGCCCTAACTCCCGGGACCTCAGAACATGAATGAATTTCGGAACAGGGTCTTTAAAGACTGATTATGTTAAAATGAGACCCTGGGTGGGCTCCTAATCCAATCTGACTGTATAAAAAAAGGAGATTTGGGCAGAAAGAGGCACCAACGGGCTTGTTCATACAGAGGAAAGTCCACGTGAGGACAGAGAGAGAGAAGGCAGCTGTCTCCACACCAAGGAGAGAGGCCTCAGGAGACACCAGCTGTGCCAACACCTTGATCTTGGACTTCCAGCCTCCTGAGCTGTGAGAGGATACGTTTCTGTCGTTTAGGCTGCACAGTCCTGCTATTTCGTTCAGGCCTTGAAGCAACAAATGAATAATTTCCCTGAGTCATATGGATGGGGGGTACTCTATTACACTAAATAATTCTCCTATCCATCCATCTGTTCACTCAGTTATTAAAGAAAATATTTACTGAGCACTTACTATGAATCTGGAAAGGAATTAGGCATGGAGAATAGATGATTGTAAAAGAAATAGTTCTTTCTTTTAAGGAGCTCCCAATCTAGGACCGATCTCAGAGAGATGTGAGTTTTCAATGAATCACTTCATAGAAATGCTTAGAAAAGTGTGTATAACATAATGAACACTCAAAAAAGTGTAGTCGTTATTTTTACTGTTATCTGGTAGAGATTGAGACAAGGGACCATTTTCAGTTCATGAAGGTCAAAATTTAGGACAAGGGTAATCTTGGGTAGAGCTGGAGAGAGTTAGCTACCCCAGTCCTGGGAGTCTCCCTGCAGGGATAGTCCCTTAGCTGACTCTTAGAAGAAAAAAAGAGAGGTAGGCAAAGAAGAAAGGAAAAAAGCTCGAGGAGGTGAAGTCTGGGAGATGGACGCCAAATCCTAAATAGCTTGGTATGTCATGTTAAGGAGCTGAGAGTCTGTCTTGCAGATAACAGGGGTTTCCAGAGTGTATCACTGTGGCATTAAAAATTATTTTGAGCTAAAGACATTTGAGAATCAAAGGTACAGAAAGGGGTTATATGTGAACTCTACCCTTGCCCTCATCTGCCTAAAAGCAGATCCTTCCCAAACAATTCAGCTGTCTCCCATTCAAGGGAGGCTTACGATACTGGGGGCAGACTGAATTCTATCACAGCAAACCAGAAGTCCCTACTGGAATGAGAAATCACATCAGCAAACATAGTCACGAAACTATCTAATGCCCATCTATTCCCCCGGGGTCCATCTATCTTTCCCAAAAGTCATTCCTCTTTCCAGAAGTGCCCTTTCACCTCTTTTTTTAAATAGTTTATTGTCAAATTGGTTTCCATATAACACCCAGTGCTTTTCCCCACAAGTGCCCCCCCTCCATGACCATCACCCCCTGCCCCCCTCCCCCTCCCCCTTCAGCCCTCAGTTTTTTCAGTATTCAATTCCTCTTTCCAGAAGTGCCCTTTCACCTCTTAAGATAGTATATAAGCCCCAAATTCGAACTTTGTGCCATATTTTCTGCTATATACATACATGGATAAAATATGTCTTTTCTCCTGTTAATCTGTCTTTTGTCAGTTTAATTCGCATGTCCCAATGACAGAATCTAAAAGGGTTGGGGAAAATTGTTCCTCCCTGCCAAAGAATTTTAAGTAGGGGGAGGGAGTGCAGCCATGATCTTGTGTTTCCTAAAGATCTTTCTGGATGTGTGGTGAAGGAGGACATGAACGGAGCTGCTAGTACAGCGTTATCGGGGAGACTGTTGAGATAAGAGACTCCACCAAGCTAGCAGCACTGGATGGCACTCGTGCCTGGAGGGCCTGACCCCAAACACTTTGCAGACTTACAGTTAGTTGACTTCGGGACTTCAGTAAGGACAGAGAAGACAATAGGGGTTGGAGAATGGCATGGCTAGGAGCTGGCTTTCACTGAGTTTTGGGACAGAAGCAGGGGTGGGAGAAAGCTGGTGAGTTTAATTTGGAAGATTGTGTTCAAGGTGCCTGTGAGGTGGCTTCCAGGGGGTGATAGCTAGTGAGCAGACACAGGCTAGAGAGCTTAGCTAGAGCTGGAACTTTGGAAGTCGCGAGCTAATAGGTGGTTAGATAAATTATGAGAATGGACAGGATCAGTCAGGGCATTCAAGAAGAGCAGGGGGTGGGGTGGGGGAAGGGCACTCTGGGACCTTCCTCGAGGCGTGTTCTTGTGGCTAAATATACTGAGCCTGGGAGCAAACACAGCATCGCCCCAGGGTGGAACATGGCGGGACAGCGAGCAGCCCCAGGCTGAATGCATTAGGACTAAGGATGTGCCCTGATTCTCCTACAAGGAGATTGGGGTTGAGGAGAGCACTGGTAAACATATCAACCCACATGACTGGCATCTTTCACAGAACATTCCAGTGCAGAACTGCCACTGGCTTTGGGAAGGGCAGGCCCGGGTCTGATCACTCCCTTTCCGTCGGGGAAGCCAGCTCTCCGTCAAAACCATGTTTGTTTCTCTGCCTCAGGACCATGTTCAATCCAGCTCACCTGTTTACAGGTGACAGGACCAAACATCCCTCCCAGCGTCTCCCCTGGGGCTGCCTCCTTGAGGGGGGAGGGATTCAATCAGCACTGAAGTCTGTAAGCCTGCCAGGTGCTCCCTCGGGAAGGGCCCCTGGAGGCTGCAAAGTCCTCATTTACACACCGACAGTTACTTCTTCAGTTTCCCAGGCCAGGATAAAAACAGCTCCGTGCCTTCCAAGATGAAGCCCCCGCTAGAGAAAAGAGAAATCACACCCACGCCCAGCCGAAATTCGTCTTCCATTTTCTCAGCCTGTCACTGCTGAGAAAGAGACAGCTGCCACTGCCAGCACAGGCAGAAGGGGAAAAAAACAAAACCCTCCAGACCCTCACCATATTAAGTCACAGCAATCCTCTTACAGTGTCTCCCTGCTGCTCACTCGGGAAGGTCCCTGTGACATTATTTTGAGGGTTTCTACAGGGAACAGGGAGGTGAGGATGTATCCCAACCCACAGGCCATGGAGCAAAGGGAAGACATATTTCTTAAAAGTCATGCCCCACACTAGTTTGGGGGAAGAAAGCACTATCTCTCACTCATTGCTCCCCAACCTTTTTTGCTTTTTTTTTTTAACGTTTTCCTGGGGCCATATATACATTAGGTTGTTCTCCATATCAACCACCCCCATCCCTCCAGAATCACGCCCACATTGCACTAAGAACGCTTGCTTAGTATGATGGGTGGAATTTTGTCCCCTCCCACCCACCTACACAAAAGGTATGTTGAGCTCCTAACCCCCGCTACCTCAGAATGTGACCTTATTTGGAAACAGGGTCTTCCCAGAGATAATCAAGTCAAAATGAAGTCATGAATCCAATCTGACTGGTGTCCTTATAAAGGAAGAATCTGGACAGAGAGGCGGGCACGCACAGAGAGAAGACAATGTAGAGACGCATGGGGAGCAGACGGCCATCTGATTGCAGTGGTGTATCTACAAGTCACAGAATGCCAAGAATTGCCAGGAAACACCAGAAGAAGCAAGGAAACATTTTTGTCCAGAGCTGCCAGAGAGAGCATGGCCCTGCCCACCACCTTGTTTTTGGACTTCTGGTCTCTAGACCATGAGGGAATAAATATCTGTAGTTTTGCACCCAGTCTGTGGGACTGTGTTATGGCAGCCACAGGAAACAAATACACGAAGATGGGTGAGTCTCTACAGATGTCTTTAAGCCTTTCCTCCGATTTGTGATGTCCACCCCAATCCTCTGCCACGTTCCAGGCCACACTTGTACTTTGCATGATGGCTCCAAGTCATAATGCTCGTTAGCTCTTTCCTCCTGTCCTTAGTGATGATGGCCCTGATGGTAGCACACTTCTAGTGCTGCATGCTCTTAGAAAGGAAATTTGCATTGATTGAGCTCTCACAGCATGCCAAGCAAGGTGCTCCATGCTTTGGATGCCCTGTCCCTTACCACCTCCCTGTGGACACAACAACCATCTTCTTGATCATTTCCAGCACAAGTGGTTCGAGAAGGTCACCCAACCAGGAATTAGAGAGCCATAGATCTAAATCACAGGTGAGTGACTCTTGAGCAGATGCTTATCCCCCCCTCTACCAGAGAAAGATTACCCTTGTTCTTGTCCAAGTCCGTATTCCTGTTTCTCCAAATAATGATCAAGCTACTTCAAGCATTACAGTAACTCCAGAGTTTTTGCAATATTCAATGTGCACACGAATCACTGGGAGATTTTGTGAAACAGCAGATTCTGATTCAGTAAGTCTAGGGTGAGCCCTGAGAGACTGTCTCACGGACAAGCTCCCATATGCCGGCCCATGTACCATACTTTGCCTGGTGAGGATTTATCCCACAAGACTCCATGGCAAATAGCTCCACGCTTTGTTTTAATTGTCCTGTGGATAAATTGGCCACATGCCTCTGGGGTCTGCTATGCTTCTAGCATTGTGTTAGGTAACAAGGACACCAAAAAAGAATCAAGAACTTAATTTTAAATTCCTTTAGGGCACTGGCTACAATTTTGATTTCATTTCCTTTGATTGGCCAACATAGTGGGCAATTGGTCAACATACATCTACATTCCCAACTTCTAAAATAGAGCACTCAAGTAACAAAATCATTACTGAAATTAACCCCTGTGGCAGACTTTCTTAGTCAACTACTAGCATTCACTCTGCCTTCTCTTCATTACTAATGGATACCCAATTTCAGCAAGAAAAGCCTACACATTAACACCCTCAGCCTCCCTCTGGATTGGGTGGTCATGTGACAGATCTGGTCAATGAGATGTGGCAGAAAGGCTTTCCGCTCTCCTTATGAAAGGCCTCCTGTGTCTTCCTTTTGTCTTGTGCATGGGCTTAGTGCCTGTAGATGCAGTGCTTTATGACAATGAGACAACTGACTTGAGGGAAAAGCAAAGATGACCATTCAAACATGGCTCTGGCATCATGGAGCTGCTGAGCAAACAGCAGGAGCTGCCTGCCTCCTGTTCCCTGTTCTGTGAGAGAAATAAAATCCTCTCCCGTAAGCCAACCTTACTGGTAACCTGTACCACAGCTCGAAGGGTTCCCCCAAAATACTACCTTTTCCTGGGAGAGGACATTCACTCATGGCACGAGGTGAGGTAAGAGTGGTCTTTTCAAAAATTAGAAGCCAAACCACATCAGACATAAAAACTCCTCTTTCTACATCAATTCCAGCCAAATAACAACCAGGAAACACATTCCATGACTTGGTTTGGATTCTCCCAGAAGCAACGGTCCTGTTTTCATCTTCCCTTGCTTTCTAATCTGGACTCCACTAGTCCATTTCCTAAAATAACTTCAACTCGGATGTGGTATGAAAAAATGCTAAATCCCAGGTCTACCCTGTAGCTGCCCATCCCACCTCGATATCTTGCCAGGGCGTGTGGGGAGCCTGGTGCATGTAGGATGCATTCTGGGTTATCTTTGAGCTGCAGGCTCAAGATTAGCATTAATTCAGAGCTAATAAATCACCTGGACAGCCCACTATAAGAGCATCAGTGGAAGCCTGGTTTCCGCCTTAGATTTCTGGTGCCAGTGGGAGGGATGGCACTTCTGCTTTCCACTGTTCATCTTGCACATGACTACATCTCTCGTCTTCACTGTTTCAGAGATATGCCAATCTACAAAGACCCGTCATCTCCTTCTGTTTCAGCCAGTGGACACACACAAAAAAGTCTGCCTTGATTAATATTTTATAGATGTTTAATATAGATGTATAATATAAATTAGATCCTTATGCACATACTGGGGAAGTGCATCTTATGCTAACTAGATTGTAAAAGCAGAGAAAAAAAGGCACAAATTCCTTTAATAATTCTTTTAGTATTTAAAAGAACCTCAAGGACCTCTGACATTTCTCGTAAATCATCAGAACCTTGCATTTTTCGGTATTTCAGCCGAAGCAATAAAGGAAAAGGTCTAATTTGACCCATGGGGAAAGTGATGAAGTGAATAAATGGCATAACCAAATAATTTATTGTCCCAACCAGACCACATTTGACAGTAAAAGGTAGAGCTATTAATAATCGTGCTGGGACAGCAGCAGTAAACTAGAACAGAACTCGACACACCAGGACATGTGGTCTCCCTATAAATCATGACGGTTGTCTTTAGTTTTCTCCCAAGTGTCCACAGCTGACTGCTGATCACAGACGTGTGCAGGGATGACTTCATACTTGCAGATATGAAATAATACAAATGACTCTTTGCGTTTGCACAGGTCCTTGTGATTCCTATGGCATCTCACATTCAGGTCTCCCTTGGTCTTTCTTCCTTCCAGGTCTTCACCTTCCTAAGGTGGATGTTAATATCGTTCTTTTGTAAAAAAGGGCACCGAGACTCAGAATGGTCGTGATTTTCCCATGACCACACAACTTGGAGGCAACCAAGTCAGAACTGTGCACAACTGCCCCATCTCCGTGAAAAGAGTTTTCCTTGATGGGTGGAAGGCCAGCTTATTCTCCCATTCCAGGTTTGGGAAATTAACTCTGTAACAGCAGGAGAAAGCCTGAACTGAGTTCTTGGAAGCCAACCTCAAGGTGGGGCTGCCTTCTGAGGGTGGGTGGGGACAGTGGCTAGGGGGACAGGAAGATCTGACCTAGGAGCTCTAGAAACAGAAAAAACACTTACAGAGCACACCACCCATCATGGGCATTGTGATGGGATGTACGTGTATGTCATCTTGTTTGGTTGTCATAACAAATACCTGAAGTGGCTATTCATCTTCATCTTCCACATTGGGAAACTGAGGCTTCGGTAAATTAAGTGACCTGCCTATGGTCAAGCAGAGGACCAGTAGCAGACCCAAAACTAGGCTGTCCATTCCCACACTTGACACATCAGGCCACCTGATTTGGAACACAGGAAGCCTAAGAGATTGCACTCACCTCCCCAGTCATCCACCTCCTTGACTCACTCTGTGCCAGTCATTCTTGGACACACCGTACAAATTCCAGGTTCCAGACATTTGCATTTACTGGACACTGGGTCTGGAATGGGCTACGCCCCTTGATGGGGCTGCTTCTTCACCTTATTTGGATCATAGCCAAAATGTCACTCCTTGAAGACGCCTCCCCAAATAAAATGAGCTAGCACCTCCCTAAGCCATTTGCAATGTCACCTTGCTGTTCACTAATTGATGGCACTCAGCCTTGTCTGAAATCATCCGATATATGGGTGGGTTTAAGTGTCATTGTCGGTCCACCCCACTTGACATGCACTCCATGTGAATGGGCCCATGCTGGACAAATGGGATTCGTTTCTGGATGAATCCATCAGAAATGCCAAGTTCTCCTTGGTGCTGCCACCTATGCTAATGAAACAGTGGGACTGGGCAAAACTAGAAAGAGTGTGGGGTTACCCACTGGGCTCTACTTAACTCATCAGTCCTGGCAACAGTTTTCTGAGCCCAGGTACAGAAGCACAATTGCAAAGGGGAAACAGTTTTCATTTAGAAAATATTTGATTCTACCCGGGAGTAAACACTCTGAAAATCCTTTCCAGAGAGACAATTGTTTCCCAAATGGTTCCGGCCTAACTTTGACCTCCATCGGGTGATTCAATCCAAACGCACAAAACAACCAACAAATCTTTGAAGCTTGTCGGAATTTTAGTGTCTTTTCTTGTGAGTTAAAAATAAAGTGAAGGCAGTGTTGACCCTGAGAACACAGAGGCCTGACTGAGAACAAGGCTGAGATTAATGTGAACAATGAAAACGACAAAATAACCATGGCCACCGCTCAGTGAGCATTTGTGATGTGCCAAGTAACACGTGAGAGGCTAATTTGTGTCATTTTTTCCTTTTTTAAAGTTTATTTATTTATTTTGAGAAAGAGAGAGAGAGAGAGCACAAGTAGGGTAGGGACAGAGAGAGAAGGAGAGGGAGAATCCCAAGCAGGCTCTGTGCAACTCGGGGCTTGATCGCAGGAACCATGAGATCATGATCCGAGCTGAAATCAAGAGTAGGATGCTTAGCTGACTGAGCCACCCAGGCGCCCCTTGTGTTATTCTTTAAAGGCCCGTGATGGCAGGCAGAGTCTGAGGTGACCCCCAGGATTCCCTGGCCCCAGCATAATTCTTGGGACTGAATATGATGGCTTCCATCTTTGTGATTAGGCTATTTTATATGGCACAGCTGACTTTAAGAAAGGGAAGTGATTGGATGGGCCAGACCTAACCACATGAGCCCTTTAAATCTGAGATGAGGGGCCAGAGGAAGTCAGAGCTTTGGAGCAGGAGAAGGGTTCAGAACAAGTGAGATTCTCCACTGCTGGTTCAGAGGAGGAAGGGGGCCATGTGGCCAGGAATGTGGGTGGCCCCAGAGAGCTGAGGATGGCCTTTGGCTGCCAGCCAGCGAGGAGACAGAGACCTCCATCCTGCAACCACAGGAGCTGACTTCCGCCAACCTCCTGAATGGGCTTTGAAGAGGGTCCAGGTGAGAATCATCTGGCTACCACCTGACATCAGCCTCGCGATGCCCTGAGCAGAGAGCCCAGCCGCATCACACCCGGGCTCCCATCCCAGAGAACTGCCAGCTAGTAAATGGTTCTCACCGAAGCCTCTAAGTTGGTGGTAATTAGTTAGATGGCAATGAAAAACGGATACACTCACTGTAACCTTACGAAGTTCACAGAGTCATAGGGCGCCGTGGGGAGTGGCTGACATTGACGGTGGTGGTGGCAGTCCAGCTGGCACCCACCGAGTACTTACTGTGTGCTCAGGGCCGAGCGCACCGGATCTCAGTTGAGCCTCATCCTGAAATTTACAAGATCGGAACTAGTAGTTTTCATCTTTCTCAGCAGCTGAGGAAACTCACAAACATTCATCTTATTTATGGCACTGGCTTCAGATTCTGCACTTAGAGCAGAGGCCAGGTTCCTACTCGGGGTCAGTCTGGACCCAGTTTTGGGCACTTAACCAGCACTCAGTACCACCACTCATGCCCCATGCAGGACAGCAGGCAAGGGCTTCACAGAACAGGAAGGGGCCTGGGCTGGGAGTATCTTGGTGGGGGCGTGGGCAGGCCAGTGCGGGCAGCATGAACACAGCCCTGGAGATGTACACGATGGAAGGACTGTGGAATTGAAAGCTGGGTGGTATGGTTTCGATTTGCTGTTTAATGGTTAGGGTTTCTTGAGTGCAAAGAGCAGAAGCCAGATTTAAAGCCACCTAAGAAATAAAGGGGATTTATTGTTAAAACAAAACAAAACAAAACAGAAAACCAACAAAAACTAGGGTGTCTCCTTGGATTGCTGAGCTGAGTCTAAGGCATTACAAGAGCCGGGCTCAAACGCTCCCTCTCTCCTCTCTGCTCCATTTTGTGTAATGTCCTCCTCCTCTTCCTCTTCCTCCTCTTCCTCTTCCTTTTCTTCCTCCTCTCCCTCCCCCTCCCTCTTCTTCTTCTTCTCTCTCTCCTTCCCCACATTCTCTCTCCCCCCTAGATTCTTCAGACAACATAATCATCAGGAGCTTCCCAAATATATGTCACATTCCAAGCTCCCAGAAAGAGAATGACAGCACCTCTCGGGCCTAAGACTGAATTTTCCGGGGGAGAATCCATTGACCCAGCTTGGGCCCCAGCCCAATCAGCTGTTTCCATGGGATCACAGAAGCTTCTACTTCATGAATGGGGAAGGAAGAGGGAAAGTCATAATAAAGGGATGCTGAATAGAGAACCAAGGATGGATGCAGCAATGGGGCAAGGCAAGAAAAGGCTCTGGAGGAAAACATGGTGGGAACTCATGAAATGCTTTATGTGCCAGGCTGATGAGCTTACCCAATGACGAATTAATTGATTGATGGAAAGGCTTGGAATAACCTTAGTTAGTAGGGGATTGACCCATTATAAAGAAAGCCCTGGGCCTCTTAAATCATTTTATTTGGAGGATCCGTCATTCCTCCATAACTCAGTCCAACCCTGAAATGGGGGGAAATTTTGGGAATGCTGGAAAAACTGCCACTGCCCTCTGCCCTACTCCAGTCCTCCCTCAGACCTGGCTTGATCCCATGGGCTAAGAGCTCCTGCAAACACACCCTGCTCTTGGCAAGTTGCAAAATCCAACAAGATATAATCAACCGCGTTCTAACACATGAATAAATAAAAGCCGTGAGAGAGATTGAGGGAATTTAACACCTCTGTAAGTACCTCTATGGTTACTGCTTGGAGACTTAAAGCACATTTCATGAAAGCCCCTGATTGAGGAAGCTGATGATGTAGGGGATGACAAAATGAAACTCAAAGTAATTTGAGAGAGGAAGAGGCTGGAGGGAGACTGTTAGTCCTGGAGAAAAGAGAGTGGGTACTAACACTGAAACTGGCAGGGAGTGAAAGCCAGAAGACCACAGCCTGTGCGGCAAAGGGCCATGCCACGGGTGACCCTTGCAATGATTCTAGTGAAATGTGATATTTGGGACAGTCTTGAGTGACTGAACTAGGCCCTACAGATGGCCAATGATAAATCGATGGTAGAAAAACTCTTAGTGAAATATAATAAGGCAATTCCTGAATTTGAATCTTTAGCTCTACATTGTAATTGACAAATGATCTTGGCCACTTAAACACTCTGAGTCTCAGTTTCCATGTCAAGAAAATAATACCTGAGTTGCTGTGAATATTCAAAGGTCTGGTGTGACAACATAAAGAACAATCTTTGACACAAAGTGGGTAATTAAGTATACGGCAGCTTTCACATCTCCCATTTCCCTTTAAATCATGGCCTCAAACCAGTTATTTAAATCCTGGCTCTGTCACTTAGTTTATCACCCTGGAAATGTTCTAGGTCTAAGGGATATTTTGCAGCTTGAGTCTAATGCGCCATTTCCAGATGGGGCAGGAGATCTGTCTTCAGCACCAACAGCTCACGCCAGTAAGTGCTGACACACAGATTGAGAGAAGGGACTCAGCAGCCCCTCCCGCCTCTCTCATGTTTACCTCCCTTCTGTATTTAACCCAGAAAATAAGGCATACTTTCCTCCAAACAGGCAACCAATACCCACCTTGATTCCTGGGCTATCACAAGAAGCCCATGGGCTCCTGGCCACTAACCGTGTCTTGGCACCACCTCCCCATGAGGACAGAGACTCTTGTCTGCCTGGATGCATCAAGCATCTCACCTTGTCCCAGGCACATGGTAGGCCCTCAGTGAATGTTTGTTGAATAAATAAATTAGTTAGTGAGAGTCTAGTATGTGCCAGATACAAGATTAGGCATTTCACATGTAGCAGCTCCTGTAGTCCTCATGACAACCCTATGAAATAACCATAATTATGATAAACATTCCAGGGGTGAGGAAATAGATGTTAAATACGTTGCCCCAGGTCACATGGCTGGAAAACTGCCAAAGCCCGCATCATGGTGCTTATTTGCTTCTAAGTACAGGGTAAAATTCTTCCTACTTCGTAAAGACATTAGACAATGATATGATTTTAAATAATCATTTTGTTGTTACAATCATTATCCATTGCCTCCCTTAGGCCTTCGAAAAGTACTGAGTGGTAGAAGGCAAAGGCTTACTCCCATTTTCCATAGGAGTGAACATTTAAGAGGGAATTTAACTTACTCAAGACTGTATCTAGTATTAACACAGTCAAGGGCATCTGGATAGATCAAGGATATTTTAATTTGTATAGGAACTCAGTCTTCTCTGCACAACCACTTAACAACATCAAATTCCTTCTGAAGCAGGAAGTAAGCTCAGCTCATGTTTCCCCCATGCATTAGTGGGAAAGAAATATCTCTTTGAGCCATGTAGATTGGTGATACCTCCTATGTGGGTAAGTCAAGAGTTGCTGACCTGAGAGGTGGTTGGGTAATGCATCTGCTCGTTTCTGCCCAGTAGCTTTTTGGTATTCAACCAACAGGCATTTATCGAATACCCAATATGTGTTGGTCACTGTTTAAGGAATTATGGGAAGGGGTGACTAGAAGACATTCCCACCCATCCCAGTAGGAACTGGGAAGTGTGCTGACATCCATGGCATTTCCCTATGATGTACTGGAGACCTGAATCCCTGGTCTCATCTGACCACCAAACAACATCATAAAGCTAGCCCTGTTTATGCTTAGAGATGCTAAGGGACCTACCCAAGTCCACATGACTGGAAAGCGGAAGAGCTGGTATTTGAACCAAGACCTCTTCTATTCCAGAGCTGCAAACTTAACCTCTATTATTACACCACCTTCAACAGCAGAGCACCTAGTTTGAAAATGGTCTATTTTCATAGCTGATAAAAATGCTAAAAATGTAGGGGCGCCTGGGTGGCTCAGTTGGTTAAGCCTCCGACTTCGGCTCAGGTCATGATCTCACGTTTGTGGGTTCGAGCCTGGCGTTGGGCTCTGTGCTGACAGCTCAGAGCCTGGACCCTGCTTCTGATTCTGTGTGTGTGTCTCTCTCTGCCCCTCCCTGCTCATGCTCTGTCTCTCTGTGTCTCAAAAATAAATAAAACATTAAAAAATAAAAAAATAAAAATGCTAAAAATGTAAATTCCATGGCTATTCATTTACTGCTGGCTCTCCAGCACCTAGGACAGCGCCATGCACATAGGAGGCACAAAAGGTACGCTTGCTGAATGAATGAATAATTGAATCAATTTCTGTAATGGAATTTCCTGAGCTTTTCCTAACATCTGATATTGTATTTGGGTGGGGTGGGGGGGGCGCAACAGTATTTATATTGATGTATAAGCATTTGTTTACCCAAAACTTGTGGAGTAGACTTTCCCAGTTTCATAGATAAGAACATAAATCTCAGAGAGAATAGGAACTTGTCCTGAACAAACAACTTTTCGGCAGAGACCCTGGGATGCCACCTTGGTTCTACCATAATATTTTACACAAGGAAACAGTGGCAGAGTCTGAATGTTTTTGAGGAATTATAAGATAAATCCTTGTTGTATGAGGAACTCAGCAATACTGGATAAAATGTATCAGGATGGGAAGATACTAGATGGGAGAAAGAAGGGCCATGTGATTAATATGTCCGTTCAAACCTGATAAGTGCCATGATGTCTCACTTAATGCTGAGTGAGCCCTTTCCACAGACAGGTGACCTGAGGCTTAGTAAGGTTAAATGGCTTTGCTCAAACTCATGAGGCTACACGTGGCCAAGCAGGGCTGAACCCTCCATATCAGATATGATGCTATCTCGCTAGTCACATGATGAGTCTCTAGTCCCATATTGGAACTCTCAAAAGTAGAAAAAATAGCAATATGATCTGAAATCATGCCCAATGGCTCCCGGGAGGAGGTGACAGTGGCTTTGGTTTGTAAAGCAGAGCAAGTGCAAAGGGAGTAGGGAGGGAATTCCAGGCAGAACTGTAACGGTTTGGAAAAGGGGGGAGGGGGGAGGAAACACATGTAGAGTTGATGGGTTTCAGCCAGATGGGAAGCAGAGTAAAAACTAGTAAATAAAAAGTGAATCCTTTTCTCACCCATCGATGGAGACTGTACTGGGGTCCTCATCCAGTAACACAGGAGTTGCTTCAGGGAAACATCAATCGCTTTGGATTCAGAGTTGTTCTCGGATCCTGGTCCCAGTCTTAATACCTGTGTATCCCTGGGTCGATGACTTAACCTCCCTGAGCCTCAATTTCATAGCAGGATCAGGTTGCTAATGGTTCAGTGTACACAGTAAGTACTCAATAACTGTTCACTTCCTTTTACTTTTTTCCTTTACTGACCCTGTAAGAATAGAAATGTCCGGCCATCATCCTTGTATCCCGGTTCTACACCCTCAGGATAATATATTGACCCCACAATTTAAGTGTTACAATCATCGCACTGGGCACGTGTGCCTCTCCTTCACTGAAAACCTAATGGGAGATCAGTGGTCAAAGGCATTCCCGGAAACTTCGCTGCTGAAGGGAAAGCCGTAGCCGAGCAGAGGAGGCAGGTGTCCTGTATGTCGTTGTGCAGATTCAAACACCGATGAGTGACCGATGAGGGACCAAGGTCCTTGGTCCTCCCACACCCCCAGAATCCCAAGACTGGCTGGGACCAGAGACATCAGACAGTGTGGGATTCTCAAGCTTTCTAGATGACGTCTTGTACCATCAACTCCTTATTTTTCTTGAGCTTCATGGTTTAACATAAAAGATACCTTCACATTTACTTTAAAAAGGAAACTATATGATTACTTGCTATAAATAGGAGGAAACTGTAAAGGTAGGTGCAATGAAATAAACAAGACTGACTAATTATAACCAGGTACTGTTGCCAGTTAGTATTCTGAGGCCAGGAATTCTCTCTCTCTCTCTCTCTCTCTCTCTCTCTCTCTCTCTCTCTCTCTCAAGAAATAAAAAGAGAAGAAATGAGGAAGGAAAGCAGGAAGGACAGAGAACAGTGCAGAGAGGCAGGGAGAAGGAAAGACAACCAGTGAGGGATAGAGAGGTATTAAAAATACACTGTCACCAAAATAAGACTTTCTCTTTTTAACCAGAAAGACTGAAAGAACAATAGGGCAAAAATTCTTACACTGTGATTCCGTTTCATCTGGCTTCCTGCTCCTCCAGTTACTTTTTAAAAACATCTCATGGAGATGTTCTCTTGTTGGAAAGAACACGGGCCTAGCCCCTAACTGGGCACACGGGAGACTGAGGTCCTGGTCTGAGGATCTTGAGTTCAAGTCCCCCTGCATAGAAATGAGCTGGATGTCCTCTGCTCCCTCTTTTAGTCAGCACAGATGCCTCTCCCATTTCTGCCTGTGTCATCCTGTCATTGTTTATTGGCGACTCTGGAGCATTGAGGTAAATGTCTTTTCATTATTTATAGAAGCACAGTTTTTATTGTAAGAGGAACATGACCACAGCACTGAAGTTAACCAATGGAAAGGAAGGATGAAAAAGCTACCCACGTCCCACTATCCCATCACACTGGTGTCTTTTCTGTTGGCATTTCTTTTATGCATTTACATAATAGTTGCCATCAGAATACACATTTTTTTTAGCATCTTGAATGGTCTTGTCACATCTCTTAGAATTCATGCCTGTCCGTGTCAAAAGACTCGGGAAAGAATTGAGCTCCCTCCACGATGGTTTTCATGTGTTGTCCACCCCTTAGTTGCCTCATCTGCAAAATGGGGGTAATGTCAGTGCACTCATTCATGGGGCAGTGGTGAGGGGTCAATGCAACCTACGGGGAACACTTTCAACAAGGACTTTCACGCAGAATGAGCTCTATGTAAGTCCCTCCTGAAGTATTCGGACTCAGTTTACCTTCTCTGTGCCAAAGCTGGAACCGGCCAGATCTCAGTGGCTGTGCAGGGACCCAAGGCTGACTTCCGAAAGTTGAGATGGATTTAGATCCTATTCAAAGACTGTGAGCACTTCCTTCCATGGAGGCCTCCCCGGGTCTGCAGGATCCAGTCGGTACCTGCCTTTTTCAGGTGCAGCTCTGGGAGGTTGCTCCTTTCTGTAAGCGTGTTGTTTAGGATCACCATTCCAGAAACTTCTATTAATTCATCAAAGCCCTGTTCAGATGTGCTCCCCTACAGAAAAGCTTCCCTTCCTCGTGAAACTCTTTCCTTTTAGGTCAGTAGCCTATAGGTGCATCTAATGTTACATTGAGCAACTGAACTGCTAATACATAAGTGGAAGACATTTATGGGTTTAGAAAAGACAGATATGGTTAAGAAATTCTGGAGTTTTTAAGCCACGCCTCTCCCTACCAACAAAATAAGAAAATAACAGTTGTTTCCTCCAGTCATCTTCCAAACGAATCATTTAAGTGACAATGGTTAATACGTCTCTCACACACCTGTTATCATACTCAATGTATCTTTTTCCCATTCAGCATGTCTTAGATGTTTAAGCATATTAAACCATGCAGACTTCCTCATTCCTTCTAACAGCTGCATAGTAGTTGGTGGTAGAAGCGCGTCACAATGTAGTCAGCTATTCCCCAATGTATATGTTGTTGGAACCTTGAACTTTCCTGGGTAGTGACCGCTGTTTGCTCCTCTACACTGTTAGCCTGTGAGCTTCTGAGGAATAGCGTCTAGACCTTATTTACCTCAGTAGCCTCTTAGTTGAGTGTCTGCTATATAAGAAGGGCTCAATGAGTAGTTGGTGAATGAATGAATGAGTGCAGAGAAAATCAAAGGAATCCTCCAGAATCCAGACGTAGAAATGAGAAGGCTTTCTTGGGGCACCTGGGTGGCTCAGTCAGTTGAACATTCGGCTCTTGGTTTTGGCTCAAGTCATGATCTCATAGCTTCATGGGTGCAAGCCCGCATTGGGCTCTGCACTGAGAGCGGGAAGCCTTCTCGGGATTCTCTCCCTCCCCCTCTTTCTGCCCCTCCTGCACTTGTGCTGTCTCTGTCTTTCTCAAAATAAAATAAATACACTAAAAAAAAACCAGAAATGCGAAGGCTTTCTTCATTTTTCCTTCTCCATCTACTGACCTTGAGGAAAGGGAGCATGGGCAGTTTTCCACATGGGACGTGGCCGGGGGCCTTCAGTTATTTTAGGGGAGCCCAGCTGTTTACAGTAACAGACTGCCTGTCCCATTTTCCACTCTTTGTGCAAATGCCCAGAGCCCTTCGGGCACAGGCAAAGGGGATTTAAATAAAACCAGGAAATAAATAAATCATTGCTTCAAAATAGCCAAATGGGATATTTCCAATAAACCATTTCTCTACAGGAGAGAAGGAACATGGGAGGAAAAAAAATGCCCAAAGCAGCAAATTTATGAAGAAGCTATAAAGTTAACGGAAATAGGAGGTTTGCAGAGAAATGTGCTGGTTTAGCACCCCATCACCAGGGTCTTGCTGGGGTGTTGCTTTCTTTTATGAGGCAATCGTGAAGTTGGAAACATAAACACTCTAAATCACTATTTAGCAAGAGGGGAGCAATTTCTTTGCTTCTGCAAGCCTGATCCCTGCCCTGATAATGCCCTGGTTCATTTGTTCTCTCTCTCCAAGAAGCTGGAAAGATTTGATAGATTGTTACAGTCGGTGCATTTCCCATGGCGGGGCATTACATCAGATTATTTAATGGGGCATTCCATTTCTGAGTTGAGACAGCGTGTTCTCTCTACTTCTCTGCCTTTAGTCCCGCTGTCCCTGGAATGTCCTCCTTTACTGCTGTCTTTCCGAACTGACTCTACTGAGCCCTCAGGTCTCAGCCCAAGCATCACCTCCCCCAGAAAGTACCCAGCACCCTGAAGAAGAATCATACAGAGGTTCTAAGCACCAGGCTACACGGGTGCCCCTCTGTGCATGTGCCTTAAACCCCAAGTCTCACTTTTATAATTTATAAAAGAGGGGGAATATTGGCACCTCGCTCATAAAGTTCATGTAGGTAATGGGATGTTTATAAAATATGTATGAATAGCCACTGCCTAAGAAATTATAGTCACTGTAATAATAATTGTCATTAGGCATTTATCACTGGTTGTGGCTCTTATTACACTGTGCTGTGGTCCCAGACTTACCCGCCTCTGTGAACTCCAACCGAATTCTACCCTTTTCCATGTATAGACATTTTCTCTCCTCTTATTCTACCAGCATAATAAACCTAGAGATTAAACTGTGTATGTTTTCTGGGGGTTTTTTGGACAGAAGAGAAAATAAGGTTCGGAGGGTCTGAGCGATTTCACCAGGGATCCCCAGGTGAGGCGAAATCCAAGCCCGCAGCATGACCCTGTCACCGTCTGTTAACTCACACGAGCCATCCTAATGCCCGGTTTGCTAAACAGGCAAGGGAAATGCCTATTAGAGGCTGAGAATGTTCCATTCAGCATGATCGTCTGGACCAAGTGGGGGGGGGGAATGAAAATAACAGTCGCCGGTCCCAGCACGTCACAAACATGATTTAATTTATCCTAACCCATCGCTTCTCGGCCTTTTGGCTAAGATCAAGTGCATTTATCCTAACCCAAATCCCAGACGTAGGTGCAACTATCATGATCCCTGTCCACAGAGGTGGTCCGTGAGACATTGAACAATGTCTCCATATGCAGGACTTTCTGCTCTTCTGATAGACTCCACCTTTAGTGGCTCCCAAAAGCCGCCACAGACCCTTTCCAGTCTATAAACTTCCATATAGAGAGAAAGATATTACACAGTGATTGGCAGTGTCCTTTTTCTAAGGAAGCACATAAATAAGCTATGAATATGCTTATATACTCGTGAACACTGAACCCAGCTATTTACTCATCTGCTTATTTACGTGTTTACTTGTTAAACGGAAGCACTGGCAATCCTGCTCACATTAGGTCTCCAACCTCACCTCCCCAGTTAAAACCAGAAAAGTGACCAGCACAGGGATTCTCTCCTATTGGCCTCTAGGGGGAGCTCACGACCCTCTCTGCCCCTCTTGAAAGCAACCCAACTCCAGGACCAAAGCAAAGGGACAGCTCAGATTCCAAGGGCATTGGTTGGGGATTTTCTTCTAATTACCCTCCCTCTATAGTCTTTGCTTATTCTTACACTCCCATAGAGTCAGTCCCTGTGATTCACGAGGGGCTGCCTCTCCGTCCCCCACCAGGGGTGGGCACAGACCCCAGATCCCGGCAAGCAGTAGATTTCTTCCCCATCCTGTTGTGGTGATCTCAAGGTAGCTCAGTCAGGGGCCATGCAGGGATGGGTGTTTGCTGGAGCTACAAGGAAAGAGGTATCTCTGCTGGGGTGGCTCACTGCTGGGACATCGTTCCTGGAGCTGCCGGGTGCAGTCTTGCCCCAGGAGGGAAGAATCTGACAGAGGGTGGCGCCCACGTGGAGAAAAGCAGAGCAGAGAAACAGAGACTGCAGACAACACCATCTGAACCCTTCGACTCTGCCTAGCTGGAAGGATCTTCGGCAATTCTTTAATGAAGAATAGAAGGGCTGACCCTGTGGAATAGTGTCTATGAATATGACATGTGTTTGGGTTAACGTAACTTCAGTTAACTACCTAGTAAATAGCCTGTGGTTTTCATTTCACACAGGGGGACATAACATATTTTAAAATATTTCATAAGGTCCTATGTTTCCCAAGTGGGCTTAAATAGGGTAACGCCTACCTTAAAATTGGGAGTGGAAAACTGAGGGCCTCAATGGCCTAGATGCATATGAACATGAACAGACTATAAACACAATCTCCGAGAAGACTTTTGGCCTATCCACGGACCATCTCCCCATCTCCAAGAGGAGTGGGTGGGCCTCAAGTTGGGTCCAAGCCCTTTGAGACACTTGCTATCTCACAGAAGGACACTGGCTTTCTTCCCAGATCAGGACGTTCCTTCCACGGGCTGCTCCTACCTGGCCAAACGCAATAGCTTCCCTTTGGATACTCCGGAAGGTGGCCTCAAACTCATCCCTACCCGCTCTCCTCCAACATTTTGGCAGAGGGGAACTTTATTGAGGGAAGATTTTGTGACGTACAATTTACCAAATTCCCTAGATACTCTGAAGTTAATCCTGGGCCCGGACAAGATCAGAATGAAGGCAGACATTTATACTGCTCTCCAAAAATCTATTTTCATTGAATGGTATGGAAGCAAAGAGGACACATTGTTGTTTTTTTCCCTGACAGAAAGGATCATGGCTACCGCACAGGATCCCAGCTGGCATTCTCTGCTATCTGCCTCAAGGTCCCTGGGGATCCTAAGTGTGTCCCAATGGGACAGATCCTAATGGCTCTCTTGTAATCCCAGGTCATAAGCAGTGAAAGAGTGACACTGCTCCCTCTTGCTTTTGCCTTTGTCACCAGGTTTTAAGACTTCAGCCACTCCACTTTGCCATCCTCATCAGAAAACTATTGAAACCATCTGGAAAAGTGCCTTTTGACTTCTTCAGGCAAAGATGTCCCAAGAGCTTCTACACTTCTCTTTCAAGAATTAAAACAGTGGGAATCCTGTCCACTCCTCTATTCAGGCAGGGCGCATACTTATGAAGGGTATTCTCTGCACCAGACGCTGTGGGATAAGATGCCCCAGAAACTTGCATTCTGGCGTAATGCCAGGTTCACTCCCAAGAAGCAAAGACCTGGACGTTAGACGTGGGCTCCACTCCTGGCCCTGATTCCAGCTCCCAGCCTCGGACAGATCACCCTCTCTGGGCTTTTGTGATCTGGCCTATAAACTGGGGTCATGATGCCTCTGTCAAGGAGTTAAAAGGATTTAGTGACATGACAGATGACAAGGGCCAAGGAAATGGCTCGTGACATGGAAACAAGCACTAGCATCATAAAGCACCTACAGGGACAGGTAGTTGGATGCAGGTACTGAGGTGATCCCCATCTTACAGAAGAAACTGAGGCACAGAAGAAACAGACCTGAAGCCCTGCTACCGATAAAGGGAAGGCCCTTCAGGTTGTGTGACTCTGGAAACAACATGCTCTCCTGCATCCCTGAAACACGGAGGCCCTAAGTCCATGTGTTTGCATTCTTTTTCCTCCGCTTCTGCTTTATACACCTTTCTTCTCTCCTTCCCTTGGTGGGCCTAGAGAAAAGGTATATGTGAGCCAGCTGACATGTCTGTCACCACCCAGTTTTCTCCTGGCTTTCCCTTCTCCAGTACCGGTAACTCAGCACAGTATTCAAAGTACTCAACCATGATTGATTTCACAGTGACCCGGAAACTGCCTCCATCGATCCCTGGCCTTTGGGCAGAACCTTACACGGATTCACTGTAGATGATGAGCTTCTCCTCTACTTGGAGCTCTGAAGAAAGTCCCACAGGCCTCTTCTATGACCTACATTCTAAAGTTCAAGTGCATAAATAGCCCAGGTGGAGAAAGCAGATGGGAGCTATTTTCTATCAAGAAGATGTAGGGAGGCGGGCTTTGGAAGGCCACGTCTGCTCAGTCTTTCAGCTCTTGCTACTCAAAGCATGGCTCACAGGCCAGCATTGCCCGAGAATTTGCTGAAATGCCATCTCTCGGGACTGACCTCAGACCTACTGAATCAGAATCTGCATTTCAGTCAGATTCACGCCCCCAGTGATATCTAAGGAGGGCAGCTAGAAGGACGGGGAAAGGAATAGAATGAGCGGGAGAATGGATATCTTCCTTCTCCACTGCTGGGGATGGGGAGTAGAGGCACTGTATTTTTAGCAAATGACTGGTAAACAAGTAATACAGAAATTACAGGGACATTTTTTAATGTTTATTTATTTTAGAGAGAGAGTGAGAGGGACAGAGCATGAGTGGGGGAGGGCGAGAGAGAGGGAGACACAGAACCTGTGGCAGGTTCCAGGCTCTGAGCTAGCTGTAGTATGGAGCCCAGTGCAGGGCTCAAACCCATGAACTGTGAGACCGTGCCCTGAACTGAAGTCAGATGCTGAACCAACTGAGCCACTCAGGTGCCCCAGAAACTACAGGGACATTTAAGGAACAAATTAACAATTTAAAGAAACCACTTATCTAGACAGATTGGGACTGTCAACAATGCATATTGAGGTGTGCCAGCCTACCTGCTGAGGATGCTACTGTGATCAGAGAACTATTGGATATGTCATCAGAGTATACGCTTCCATTGCTGCCTTTCCTACATCATATTTTCATTACATGTGTCTGTGTCCTTCAGACTGTGAGCTCTCTAAGGGCAAAAGGCATATAACATTTCTCTTTGCATTTCCAAAGACTATTAGTCTTAAACCTGTTAGGACAGGTTTTAAGAATAATGAATAAATGAATGGAAAAGAATGGCAAAAGAAGAACTTTCTAAAGCCCTCCACCATTATAGCAGGAGAAAACTAAAATCAACTTTTTCAGAATTCTGGAAATTAACCAAAGGCTTAAAACAATCCACGAGTATTTATTCAAGAAAAACAGCTGAACCTCAGTAGAAATAGCAAGGCTTTGTTGCATTTGAATGTGCCTTATTCCCACTTCCCCCTTTCCAGCCCCATGGGAGCCTTAAAAACCAATGGCCTTACATATAAAAGTGAAAACTAGCCTCCAGAGGGGACAAAATGGGGTTGCAGTACCTCCAAAGCCCAAATCGCAGAAAGCTGTCATTACTTGGTCTGTCTGGTAGTTTCCTGAAGAATCGCACTTGCAGAATCAGACCTATATTTGACCTAATGCAGGACTTACACAACGAGAGCAGCTTTTGCGTAAGAGGAATTTGCTGAAAACAATCCGTGGAAATCTGGTTGAGGTGGCAATGACAGTTGGGGAAAACAATGCACTTACCAAAAACCTTGAAGGAAAACTCTGGGCCACAGAGGCTGCTGCATATTCCTGCAAATGTGGAAGACCAGGTACATTTTTAGTATTGTACACATTCCCAGGGGTTTGTGCATGGCCAGGAAAGACCTGAGGAGGCCCTAGGCTCTTCCTTCTGGTTGATTCTGAGGCTCTGCAAAAGCGGGAGAGAAGGCTAAGGTGGAATTGCAAGCCGCCTAAACATGGAAGGCCTATCCCAGCATGCACAGAGAATCCCTCATGGAAGACAAGGAGAGCTTACAGCCCTATGAATTTAAGGAAATCCCTGCCCAATCACTAGCTTTTGACCAAACCAATGTTCATACATAAAGAAGAATGCAGATTTTCCAGAATTAATTCCGGAAAGTCACTGAGCAAATAAACACCAGCACCACCAACAAAACCTGGGGTGATCTGATTTCTAGAGTTGAAACATTTTGATTTAAAATGTCCAGTTCCTAATAAAGAATATGAACTATGCAAAGACACAAGAAAGTATGGCTCATATGTAGGAAAAATAAAGAGTAGACACTCTCCCACAGGAGAAAAGGACATTCAATGAAATGAAATATTCACTAGAAGAAGTCCACATCACATCTGAGAAAGACTAAGCCAACTTGAAGGGGACAAGTGAGATTATTCAGTCTGAGGAACAGAAAGAAAAGAAAAATGAATATACCTCAGAGACCTGCAGGATACCAGCAAGTGTATCAATGTATGCATAATGGGAGCCTTTGAGAAGGGAGAGGGGAAAAGGCAGAAAAAGTATGTGAAGAAATATGGCTGAAAACTTCCCAAATTTGATGAAAAATATTTATCTACATATCTAAAAAGCTGAATGAAGTCTAAGTATGATAAACTCAGCAAATCACACTGAGACATCTCATAATCAAACTTGCAGCAGCCCTAGACAAAGAAAAACATTTGAAAGCTTCACAAGAGAAGCAGCTCATCATGCAAAAGTGCTCCTCAAGAAGAATCACAGCTGATTTCTCATCAGAAACTATTGAGGCCAGCAGAGTGAGAGGCATATTGAAAGTATTAGAAGAAAAATATTGTCAACCAAGAATTCTATATTCAGCAGGACTGTCTTCAAAAATAAAAGAGAAATTAAGACAATCCCAGATAAACAAAAACTGGGAGAATTTGTTGGTAGCAGTCCTGCCCTACAAGAAATGCTAAAAGAGGGGCACCTGGGTGGCTCAGTCAGTTAAGTGTCTTACTTTGGCTCAGGTCATGATCTTGTGGTTTGTGGGTTTGAGCCCCAAGTCTGACTCTGCACTGCCAGTGTGGAGCCTGCTTGGGATTCATTCTCTCTCTCTCTCTCTCTCTCTCTCTCTCTCTCTCTCTCTCTCTCTCTCTGTCTCTCTCTCTTTCCTGCTGTCCATCTCCCACTCATGCTTTCTTTCTCTCTCAAAATAAATAAACTTAAAAAATGCTAAAAGAAGTCTTTCAAGCTGAAATGAAAAAACATTAGACAGTAGTAATTCAAATCCACATGAAGAAATAACAGCTGCAATAAAAATAACTACATAGGTTAAAGATAAAAGACTTTACAATGTATTTTTTATTTGTAGCTTTTTTCCATATTCAATTTAAAAGACATAAAAGACAATGCATAAAGCAATAATTATAAATCTGTGTCCATGGGTATACAATGTGCAAAGATGTAATTGGTATGTTAACAGTGGCACAAAGAAAAGGGAAAATAATTGAGGGAAGATTTTTAAAACTATTGAAATTAAGTTGGTATTAATTTAAACCGATTACTATAAAGTAAGAAGTTACTGTAATTCACAGGACAATCATTACTAAAAAGCTGAAAAAAATCAACAAAGGAAACAAAGGAATTAAAATAGTATACTAAAAAAAATCTAACATAAAAATAGACAGCAACTGATGAACATAGGAATAAGAAATATAGTAGACATATAGAAAACAAAGAGCAAAATAGCAGATGTAAGTCCTACAGCGTTAGTAATTACATTAAATGTAAATGGATTGAATATTGGAATCAAAAAGCAAAGATTGGAAGAATGGATTTAAGGAAACTATGACTGAACATATGCTGTCTACAAGAGATACATTTTAACTGAACATAGTCTACAAGATATACACTTTACCTTTAAAGGCATTAAGGTTAAATATAAAACAAAAGAAAAAGATGTACCATGCAAACAGTAACCAAAAGAGAACTAGCATGGCTATCCTATGTCAGACAATAGACTTTAAGACCAAAATTGTTACTGCATACAAAGAAGAGCATTTTATAATGAGAAACGGTTAATCCATTAAAAAATGTAACAATTATAATATATATTCAACTAACAACAGAGCCCTGAATACATGAAGCACAAAAGACAGAATTGAGAAATGCACAAGTCATCAAAAACCACTGAAGAGTTTTATACTCCATACTCGATAATGGATAAACCAACTAGACAGGAGATCAACAACAAAATAGAAGACTTAAGCAACAGTATAAACTAAATAAACCAACAGACATTTATAAAACATAGGAGCAGAATGAACATTCCTCTCAAGGGCACAGGGAACATTCTGTACGATCATTATGTGCCACGTCATAAAATAAATTTCAAAATATTTAAAAGGACTAAAGGCTTATAACTCTCGATAGAACTCCCCTAAGACCCAGCAATAGCACTGCTAGGGATTTACCCAAGGGATAAAGAAGTGCTGATGCATAGGAGCACATGCACCCCAATGTTCATAGCGGCACTTTCTACAATAGCCAAACCATGGAAAGAGCCTAAATGTCCATCAACTGATGAATGGATCAAGAAGATGTGGTGTATATATACAATGGAGTACTATATGGCAATGAGAAAGAATGACATATGGCTATTTGTAGGAAAGTGGATGGACCATGAGGATGTCATGCTAAGCGAAATAAGTCAGGCAGAGAAGGATAGATACCATATGTTTGCATTCATAGGTCTAACAGGAGAGACCTGGCAGAGGACCATGGGGAGAGGAAGGGGGAAAGAGAGTGGGGGAGAGTGAGGGACACAGATCAAGGGAGACTACTGAATACTGAAGACGAACCATGGACTGAAGGGGGAGGGGGAGAGAGGGAGAGGGTGATGGTCATGGTGGGGGGCACTTGTGGGGAGAAGCACTGAGTGTTATATGGAAACCAATTTGACAATAAACTATTATAAAAAAATAAAAAATATAAAATAAAATATGTTCAGCCACAATGGAACAAAGCTAAAAATAACAGAAGGAAATCTGGGAAATTTTTAAATACATGGAAATTAAATAACACTCCTGACTAATCAGGGAGCCAAAGAAGAAATCACAAGGAAGATTAGAAAATACTTAAAATTAATACACAAACCCACAACATACCAAAACTTATGGGATGCAGCAAAATTGATGCTAGCTTTAGATTTTTGGTTATAAAAGCCAAAAAAGAAAGATCTCAAATAACCTAACCTTCTGCCTTGACATACTAGAAAAATAATAGCAAGTGAATTCCGTAAGAGGCAGAAAAAAGAAAATAATAATGTCTAAAACAACAATGATGAAATAGAAAATAGAAAAACAATAGAAAAATCATCAAACCTAAAGTTTATTGTTCAAAAAGATCAACAAAATTGGGAAGCTTTTAGTTAAGATGACAAAGAAAAAAAGATTACTCAAGTTATTAAAATTAGGAATGAAAATAAAACAACACAACTGACCTTAACAACGTAAAAGAACTAAGATTAAGAAAATATTCTGAATGATTTTATGCCAACAAATTAGATAACTCAGATGAAATGAAATAGAAAAACACAAACTACCAAAACTGACTCAAGAGAAAATAGAAAATCTGAATAGACTGTAACAAGAGATTGAGTTAGTGACCTTAAAACATCCTCCCCCAACAAAAAAAGTCCAGAGCCAGATGCCTTCACTGGTGATTTCTACCAAACACTAATAAAAGAATCAACACTACTACTTCATGAACTCTTATAAAAAACAAAAGAGGAGAGAACTCTTACCAAATCATTCTATTACCTTGATACCCAAAGCAGAAAAAGATATCACATGAAAACTACAGATCAGTATCTATTATCAATATAGATGCAAAATACCTCAACAAAATCCTAGCAGACTGAATCCAGTAGCAAATGAAAAAATATAAACATTTTGACCTAGTGTCATTTATCCCAGTAACACAAAGTTGTTTCCACATATGTAATCAGTCAATGGACTACATCATATTAATAAAGGACAAAAAAAAAAAAAAACCCACCCCATAACATTATCTCACTAGACACAGAAAAGCCATTTGACAAAATCTAACACCTTTCATGGGGGAAATAAAACACTCAAAACTTTGAACAGAATCTGATAAAAGGCATTTGCAAACCTACAGCTAATACAATACTTAGTATATGATAAAAGTTGACTGTTTCTTTCCCCAAATCAGAACCAAGATAAGGATGTTTCACTACTTCTATCAACATTCTACTGGATGAAGGTTCTACCTGGGATAGTTAGGTGAGAAAAAGAAATAAAAAGTGTCCACATTGCAGAGGAAGAATTAAGCTATCTCTATTTGCAAATGACATGATCTTGTATATAGAAAATTGCAGAGAACCCACTAAAAAACTATTAGAACTAACAAATGAGTTCAGCAAAGTCACAGGATACAAGATCAATATGCAAATATCAATTGCATTTTTATACACAAAATCAATGAGCAACCTGAAAATTAAATTGAGAATACAATTCCATTTATCATGGCACCAAAAGGATAAATTACTTAGGAATACCTTTAACAAAAAAAGTGCAACACTTGTACACTAAAAACTATGACATGCTGTTGAAATTTTTAAAATTATTTTTAAAACTAAGTAAATGTTAAGACCTCTGTGTCCACAGAGTAGACTTAATATTGTTAAGATGAAAATACTCCCCAGGGGTGCCTGGGTGGCTCAGTTGGTTAAGCGTCTGGCTTCAGCTCAGGTCATGATCTCACGGTTTGTGGGTTCGAGCCCCGCGTCGGGCTCTGTGCTGACAGATAGCTCAGAGCCTGGAGCCTGCTTCCGATTCTGTGTCTCCCTCTCTTTCTGACCCTCCCCTGCTCGCACTGTCCCTCTCTGTCTCTCAACGCAATCCCTGTCAAGTTTCCAGCTGTCTTCTTGCAGAAATTGACATGTTGAGATCATTGGGTTCCAATTTGATCTGTATTTCCAGGTTTTCTTCTCCAAATAAGCGGGTGGGTTTTAAATATAATGAGGAGGTTGCTTAAAATGCATAGTATGTTCTATTTCTTCTTTTCTGTCTGAACTGTGCGGATAGAAGAGCCATGTTCTCCTTTTCCACAAGAAATAAGGATATTTGTTCATTCACATACTATGTGTATTTGTTCTATGAGCTATACAACCATGTGCATATCCACACATGCATGAACAGAGAGCAGGAAAAAAATTCCCTCCTCTCAAGGAGCTTACATTCCAGTGGGAATATAGACAATTAGAAAATGAACAATAAACACAGATTATATCATTTTGATAGGTTCTATGGAGAATCATTTAGCCAGACAAAGGGGAAAGGGGGTGAATGTCTGTGGAGGAATAAAGAATAATTGGGAGTGGGCGGCTGGGATAGCACCATCTGGAAAACAGCTTATAAGAATGAGAGAAACTTTCAATCCATGAGACCTTCTTGCTTCTTATTGTGAAATGCTTTCCATCTTACCCCCATCCTTGGTGAAACAGCAGCTAAAATCAAATGGAATCTGCTTGGAGCGTCCACAGTTCTTCATGAATCCGTTCCTACTTTGAATCATCCAACCCTTCATCCATCAATCTGACCATATTTCATCATCCCATGCATTCCTCCAGTCTCTTATTATTGAGACATAACTCACATACCATCAAAACCACTCTCTAAAGTGTACAATTCACTTGGTTTTAGTAAATTCACAAAGTTGGGAGACCATTCCCACTACCTAATTGCCAGACCATACCAAACTCATACCAACTCATTCCCAACAGCTCTAAAACTTAAATCTCTCCTAAGGAGGCCAGAGGTAAAAGAGATGCTGGGCCCTAGGAACAGGCATGCAGCTTGGGTCTGTATCTGGGGTGGGTTGAGAAAAGTAGGGGGTGTGGTGGTAGGTGGCCTGAAGTCATCAATCCACGCTGATGTACTGGTTTTCTCCTTGAAGTCTGAGTTGCCTCTTCCTTCTTACCCTCATGCTTCCTAGTGCAGTCACCTTCACAGACGCCTGCCTCTCTGCCCCAATCAAGACCATTGTGTCTCACCCAACAGGCTGTTTGGCTAAATGGCCCTGCACAACTCAATGCGCGTGCGGCCCATGTTTCTGCAGGCATTCTTTTGTCCTGTGACTGGCCCAGACCATCGTCTTCAGTTCTGCAGTGGCTTCCCAAATGGTGATGATTGTTTAGAAGCTTGGAAGAGAAGGGCCATATGCAGGCCTCCCCTCCACTTTCTGTAAAAGAGGCAAGCAGCAGGATGTGTGAGTGACAGACACTGTGGGGACCCAGCTGCGGGAGCCGATGTGACTTGAAGAACAGGAGAGTGCAGTGGTGATAGTTTTAGGGGGCCTGGAGGTGACCTGGCCACTGCCACCGTGTAGCTGCCTGTTTCCAGCCATCACCCGCACAGGTGCCAGATGCCACGTCACCACCGCGGTGGGGGAATTAGGCTGCTCTTCTGGCTTGCATTTCAGCCACCAACAAGCTCTTCACATGGAGTGTCAGGGCACGGGCTCTGGTGACATGAGTGAGACACTCGACTCATGCACAGTCACAGCAGCATACCTCGTAATTGCCTAAAGTGGGTACCATCCAACTATCCATCAACTGATGAGTGGATGAACAAAATGTGGTCCATCCATACCGCGGGACCTCCTGTGGCATTGTTATTACATTGTTATTATCTTGTTATTACAATGAATGAAACACAGACACGTGCTACGATACGGATGAATCCTGGAAATAACATGGTAAGGAAAAGGAGCTGCACACAGGTGTACATCGGGGAAATATGGAGTGTCTGGACTTAGGAAATCTACAGAAGGAGAAGTGGATGAGTGGCTACCAGGGACTGAGGGAGAGGGAAGAATGGAGAGTGACTACTAATGGGCATAAGGTTTCCTTTTGGGGTGACAGAATGTTCTAAATCTCATTTTGATGAAGGTTGTAAAACTCTGTGAACATTCCAGAAACCACTGAAATGGTCACATTATATGAGCGAGCTGTATGGTATGTGAATTTGATCTCAATAAAGCTGTTACAAGAACAAATATAAGGAGATACCAAAAATCTCAGCAATCAAGATACATTTTAAGTCTATTTATTTATTTGAGAGAGAGAGAGAGAGAGAAGGAGAGAAAAAGAGAGAGAGAAGGAAACAATATCTGAAGTGGGCTCTGCTCTGACAGCAGAAAGTTTCACACAGGGCTCGAACCCATCAATTGTGACATCGTGACCTGAGCCAAAGTCAGACACTTAGCCGACTGAGCCATCTAGGCGCCCCTCAGCAACCAAGATATTTAATACAATATTTAAAAAGTCAAAATTAATCTTAAAAACCCATGATTAAATGACCGGATCTGACCCTGCCTTCACATGACTGGCCCTCACTCACCTTCCCCTCATCCCGGCCCCATGTAGCAAATTCACATGTATTAGAACCTCTATATTTGCAACAGTACCTCTGCAAAGGGATACTCAAGGGGCTTCTACTTCTGCATTCATAGTAGTTTATTTCTCCAGATAGGTGGTGGGTTCATGGGTGTTTCTTGTATTCTGTACTCTTCAGGGTTTGTTTGTTTTTACTTTTTAACGTTTATTTATTATTGAGAGACAGAGCATGTGCATGGGAGGGGCAGAGAGAGGAGTAGACACAGAATCTGAAACAGGCTCCAAACTCTGAGCTGTCAGCACAGAGACCGATGCAGGGCTTGAACTCACAAACTGTGAGATCATGACCTGAGCCGAAGTCAGATGCTCAACTGACAGCCACCCAGGCACCTCAAGGTGTTTTTTTTTTTCTTTTAAACATTAGAAAGAATTGATTCCTTAAAGTTTTTAAATATTTTAATTCAGGACATGAACCCTGCACTATGATATGCTGTTAAGGATGAAGACATATCTGACGGATGGTGAGGTAAAAACACAGGGTGCTTTGGGGCCTCTGACACTGTAGAGCAGACACCAGCCTTGGACAGGCTATTTCCAGACTTCATGTACAAATAGTTCTGTTTTCTTCCTTAGGTTCTATGTTTTACACATTGGAAGCTGAACCTAACTGAAATATCAACACCATTAATGAAGTTCTTACTGGGTGACGGATCACCTGCTGAGTCCTTTGCATGAATGGACTTTTAATTCAGCCAATGACGATATAAGTGGGGACAATCACTGTCCCCATTTTAGTCCAGGGACAGGAGGTGCTGAGGTCAGAGTAACTTTCCTGAGATTCTGCACCAACTAAAAGGTAGAGCTGGGATTAATCTACCTGATCCTAAGGCCAATGGGCCCTGCGTTCTGTAACTATGTCCTCCTGAGGCCGGATTAAGCTGGCCTCATGCCCTCATCTTGCGGGTCTGGGGCTGACCTCACCTCATATAGCACAGTCCAGTCTGAGCTGGTCCAGCTCTTATGGCTCAGCCCTGGGCCTGCCATCTGCCTGGCCACCCACCCACGTGTTGGCAATAATCTCAGTTCTCAGGGTGCTCTCCCAAGGGCTGACTTCCTGGGAGCTGGAACCCCATCTCCGGGCCTAGAGCCCTGCTTCCCATAAAGAGACTGATCTGATGCCATTTGCTCTACTCCGGGTCCCCACTGCTGTCCAGTTCCCTGGGGATAAGGAGTGTGCTGCTCCCACAGATGTTGGCCCAGGAGGTTGCTGCTAAGGATGCTGGTTTTGCTGGCCCATTACCTTAAATGCCAGAGGCAAATGGAGTCAAAAGAACCCACGCTTGCACTTAGACCTGTGAGCTGTGTGACTTTCGGCTCAGCACATAACCTCTCTGAGCCACAACAGTCCCTCATTTGTAAACTGGGAAGAGCTACCTTGAAGGGCTGTTGAAAGGGCTGTTAAAAGCATGAGGCCCAGCCAAGTGCCCGGCACATAGTAAATTCTCAACAAATCACAGATAATGTTAAGGCATTCTAGAATAAAGAAATTTAGCTGATTTCTACTGGATCTGATGGTTTGGGGATGTTACTGGCTGTTTATTCTCTTTCTCAGGCTGAACTAGTTCCTCTGTATTTCCAAACAGGAAATTTGTATTTGCTTGCAAAGCAAGGCCACGCTGTGTCAACCAGGAGGCTTAGAATCTCAAGAGGAGGGTGTTAATGGGGCAACGATATCTCCTTGGCAATGAGTCCATTTATTACTTCCGGGCTCTCCCAGGACAGAGAATTGTAGGGCAAGGGCAAGGGGTCTTTGCATTGTATTCTTCCCAGGCCTCGCAGTTCCGACCGGGTCTGCTGTCTCCAGGGCCTCTAGCTGGCCCTCCTATTCCCCAGACAATGTCTGAGATGCACAGCCAATTACCATGGAGACGAGGCTCAAGTGTCACACACTGTGCATCAGCAGATTTTAGCTGTGACACACGTAGATCCAAACTGACGTCAGAGCACACCACGACCTCGTGTCTACCGCTCATATAGAGATTAGCTCATCTGGCTTCCTAATGGCGTCATGCGAGTCAGTTTGTCTTAAATCCCTGGGTTTTTTTCTCTTCCTAGCACAAAATGAGGAGACACACACACACACACGCTTTTAACGTCAGTGTCTTTTTCTGTCTCTATCCGCCGTCATCATCTAAACTGTGAGCTCCTTGGGCTTTGGGCTTCACCCTTTACTTTCCTGTGTCTTCCACAGCCCTGAGGTGCCCAGTGGGGAGGCAGGAAGAGTCAGCAGCTTGGTTCAGCTGTCACATACCAGCTGGGGACCTTTGCCGGCCACTTTATCTCTCAGAGCCCTGGGTTTCTCCCCTGTAAAAAAAGGCAGTTAGATGTCATACCTCCCAAAGTGTACTTAGGAATGAATAATACTATTATCTGAAGTGCCTTTCAGGGGCACCTGGGTGGCTCAGTCTGACTGAAGCGTCTGACTCTTGATCTCGGCTCAGGTCATAATCTCACGGTTTGGGAGCCCGAGCCCCGCATTGGGCTCTGTGCTGCCAGTGTGGAGCCTGCTTGGGATTTTCTCTCTGCCTCTCTGTCTGTCCTTCCCCTGCTCATACACTCCCCCTCTCAAAATAAATAAAGAAACATTAAAAACAAAATAAAGTGCCTTTTAGATCATAGGACCTCGTTCAGTGCTGCCTCATAGTCCTCATGTACAGAGTGGAAGCATTTGCTGCTGAGCTGACTGGTGGATAGATCTCTCTGGATGTGTTCTTTGCAGAGACAGAACAGAATAGTTTCCCTTGAACATTAAAGATGAAAGACCAATCATCTCTGGACTACCTTGGGGGCTCAAGGGCAGGGTGAACAGGGGACAAATATTTACTGAGCATCTCTTCTGAGCTAGGAGCTGAGATTATATTTTATCAGATAATCCTATCCTCACAGTGTCTTTGTGACCATGCATTATTATGCCCATTGTATGGATAGGAAAATAGGGGCCATGTGACAAATTCTTCATTACATCTGTGTTTTTATTCTTTTGGACGTTCAGAGTACAAATCCCAGGCTGCCTTGCAGTGGGTGTGGCCAGTGGAGGGGGTGGAGAGTGACCCTTCAGGACCCTTCAAGCCTGCTGTATCTGCCTCCCCACCCTTCCTCCTTCAGGCAGGAAGCAGAATGTTCCAGAGGTCTGTAGGACTGATTCTCAAACTTGAGCTACTTCAGGGCCTCTCAACAGCCTACAGAGCAAAGTCTGAACTCCTCAGCAGGACTTTCAATTCTCTCTAGATGGGGCACCTGGGTGGCTCAGTTGGTTAAGTGTCCGACTTCGGCTCAGGTCATGATCTCACGGTTCGTGGGTTCGAGCCCCGTATCGGGCTCTGTGCTTAGAGCTCAGAGCCTGGAGCCTGCTTCTGATTCTGTGTCTCCCTCTCTCTCTGACCCTTCCCTGCTCATGTTCTTGCTCTTCAAAATAAATAAAACATTGAAAAAAAAACTCAAAAAAAAATTCTCTCCAGAATCTCACAAATAGCTCCCTGTCAATCCTCAACCCTTACCAGTGATGCCTAAACCTTAGTGTAAATGGACCCTCCTTAATGAAAACAGCTGGGGATGGAGCCCAGAAATCGGCAGTTTTGACAAGCTCTCTCAGTGATTCTGCTGCAAATGCCCTAAGAACCGCACTTTGAAAAACACTACTTTTTAAAACACGAATTCATTCTTTTTATATGCTGTTGAATTCAATTTGCTAGTATCTTGTTGAGTATTTTTGCATCTGTATTCATGAAGGATATTGGTCTGTAGTTCTCTTTTTTGGTTGGGTTTCTGTCTAGTTTGGGAATCAAAGTGATGCTGGCTTCGTAGGATGAGTTTGGAAGTTTTCCTTCTATTTTTATTTTTTGGAATCACTTGAGAAGAATGGGTATGACCTCCGCTTTAAATGTCTGGTAGAACTCCCCTGGGAAGCCATCTAGCCCTGGGCTCTTATTCGTTGGGAGATTTTTGATAATGGATTTGATTTCTTCACTGGTTATGGGTCAGTTTAGATTTTCTGTCTCTTCCCATTTGAATTTTGGTAGTGCATGTGTGTTTAGGAATTTGTCCATTTCTTCTAGATTGTCCAGTTTGTTGGCATCTAATTTTTCATAGTAATCTCTGATGATTGCTTATATTTCTAAGGGATTGATTGTAATAGATCTATTTTCATTCATGATTCTATTTGGGTGTTCTCTCTTTTTTTTCCGAGGAGCCTAGCTAGAGGTTTATCAATTTTGTTTACTTTTTCAAAAAACCAACTCTTTGTTTCATTGATCTGTTCAACCGGTTTTTTTTTTGGGGGGGGGGACTCTATATTGTTTATTTCTGCCCTGATCTTTATTATTTCTCTTCTTTTGCTGGGTTTGGGGTTCTCTTGCTGCTCCCCTTCTAGTTCCTTTAGGTACTCTGTTAGATTTTGAATTTGTGCTTTTTCTAGTTTGTTGAGATAGGCCTGTATTGTAATATACTTTCCTCTTAGGACTGCCTTTGCTGCATCCCAAAGAGTTTGGATTATTGTATTTTCGTTTTCATTTGTTTCCATATATTTTTTAATTTCTTCTCTAATTGCCTGATTGGCCCAATCATCCTTTAGTAGGGTGGTTTTTAACTTCCACATTTTTGGACGTTTTCCAATCTTTTTCCTGGAATTGATTTCAAGTTTCATAGCATTGTGATCTGAAAGTGTGCACACTATATTCTCAATTCATTTATATTTATGGAGGGCTGTTTTATGCCCCAGTATGTGATCTATCTTGGAAAATGTGCCATGCACACTCGAGAAGAAGGTGAATTTCCTATCTTCAGGATGCAGAGTTCTAAATATATCTATCAATTCCATCTGTTCCAATGTGTCTTTCAGGTCCATTGTTTCTTTAGTGATTTTCTGTCTGGTTGATCTTTCCATTGCTGTTAAGTGCAGAATTATCCACCACGATCAAGTAGGATTCATTCCTGGGGTACAGGGCTGGTTCAATATTCACAAATCCATCAATGTGATACATCATGTTAACAACAGAAAAGATAAAAATCATATGATCCTGTCCATAGATGCAGAAAAAGCATTTGACAAAACACAGCATCCTTTCAATAAAAACCCTTGAGAAAGTCAAGATAGAACGAACTTACTTAAACATCATAAAAGCAACTTATGAAAAGCCCACAGTTAATATCATCCTCAATGGGGAAAAACTGAGAGCTTTCTCCCTGAGATCAGAACATGACAAGGATGTCCACTCTCACCACGGTTATTTAACATAGAGCTGGAAGTCCTGGCATCAGCAATCAGACAACAAAAGGAAATAAAAGGCATCAGAATCAGCAAAGAAGAAGTCAAACTTTCACTTTTAGCAGATGGCATGATACTCTATATGGAAAACCCGATTGGCTCCACCAGAAGCCTTCTAGAACTGATCCACGAATTCAGCAAAGTCGCAGGGTACAAAATCAGTATACAGAAATCAGTTGCATTTTTATACACCGATAATGAAGCAACAGAAAGAGAAATCAAGAAACTGATTCCATTCACAATTGCCCCCAAAAAAACCCATAAAATACCTAGGAATAAACTTAACCAAAGATATAAAATACCTGTATGATGAAAACTATAGAAAACTTATGAAAGAAATTGAAGAAGACACAAAGAAATGGAAAAACATCTCATGCTCATGGATTGGAAGAATAAACATTGTTAAAATGTCATTATTACCCAAAGCAATCTACACATTCAATGCCATAACAATAAAAATTGCACCAGTATTCTTCTCAAAGCTAAAACAAGCTATCCTAAAATTCATTAGGAAGCACAAAAAAACCCGGATAGCCAAAGTAATATTGAAGAAGAAAACCAAAACAGGAGGCATCACAATCCCAGACTTTAGTCTCTACTACAAAGCTGTCATCATCAAGACAGTATGGTACTGGCACAAAAACAGACACATAGGCCAATGGAATAGAATTGGACCCACAACTGTATGGTCAATTAATCTCTGACAAAGCAGGAAAGAGTATCCAATGGAAAAAAGACAGCCTCTTTAGCAGGTGGTGCTGGGAGAACTGGACAGCAACATGCAGAAGAATGAAACTAGACCACTCTCTTACACCATACACAAAAATTAACTCAAAATGGACGAAGGACCCGAATGTGAGACAGGAAACCATCAAAACCCTAGAGGAGAAAGCAGGAAATAGCCTCCTTGACTTCAACGTCAGCAATTTCAGTCAGGTGGAGAAGGACAGATACCATATCTTTTCACTCATAGGTCTAACTGGAGAAACTTAACAGAGGACAATGGGGCGAGAAGGAGGGGAAAGAGAAGAAAAAGGGAGGCAAATCATAAGACACTCTTAAATACTGAAAATGAACTGAAGGCTGAAGGGGGAGGGGGAACCAGAAGAGAGGTGATGGTCATGGAGGAGTGCACTTGTGGGGAAGCGCACTGGGTGTTATATGGAAACCAACTTGACAATAAACTATATGAAAAAAATAAAAATAAAATACAAATTTAGTGTTACCGTGGCTTAATTAACACAGCCAACCACCTACTCCCTGTTGCCAACTGGACTTTATATCAGAAGGAAGTTATCCTTTTGCTTAAAGACTTGTTCCAGCAGCTAGAATTCTCTTAAGCGATGCACACATTGGCCTTCCCCACTAGAATGTGAGCCTTTTGAATATGGTGCCTGGTGCATATTTCTCTCCTCTTCTTAACTCCCATCCTCTCCGCAGCAGAGCCAGACCTGATGCGAGATCCGACGCAGAGCAGTGACTCGGAAAATACCCCTTAAATGAGATTTCTGTCTTTGTGCATTCAGGCAACTGCGAGGTGGGGTGGGACTTGCACAGCCAAAGAACGTGGCTCCTATGTAGCCCACACCTACCCAAACAGAGAATTTACAGTTCGATCACCATGTCCAATAATTCTGGGATAAGTCCATGGATAATTTTGTCAAGTGCTTTCTAAGGGGCTCCTTATTTATGGGGCCCCTTTCTCCAACCTTCCAACTTTCTTACTGAATGCCTCAGCTTCCCTAGGATTTCGAAGCTTTATGATTTTCTGGAAAAAAATATTTAAGCAGACATGAGTATTCAGCTTTGCTAAAGTAATCAGAGAAAACTTTAATTTGGCGTTTCAATTAAAACTCTGGCAATGCATATTGACAGTGCCAGATTGAAAACTGATGGTTGGGAAAAGGCCATTTTTCTAAAAATACCAAGTCAAGATTTCTCCGGTTTCCAACTACTTGAAAGAGAATCTCCATATGCAGGGAGTCCTGCTTGTAAGCATTTCATTGCAGAAACGGGCACATTTTGTTTTCCAAACACACTCATCTGAGGTTATCCTTCCAAGAACTACGGGCAACAGAAGGCAAAACCCACACCACCTCCCTTTTAAATCTGATCGTGGGCAGGATGTTGAGTTCGGTCCTCAGTTTCCTCATTTGTAAAATAAGGAGGTTTGGACTCAGGGACTGGCAATTACAGCTTATGGGCCAAGTCAAGCCATTGTCTGGTTTTATAAATAAAGTTTTATTGAAACACAGCCACCCTAATTCATTTCTGTATCGCCTATGGCTGCTTCCCCAATGTAAAGTCAGAACTCAGTAGTTGTAACAGAGACCCCCCTGTGTCTGAAATATTTAATATTTGTATAGTTTTCCAGAAATATTTGCCAGAATGGTTTTTAGGGAATATTTTTTTCAGAACAATATTTTTACAGAATATTTCTTTGTAGATATTTGCCAGCCCCTGGGTTAGGTGATGGTTTGTATCGTTTCCATTACAAAGGTTTAAGAGAAGGTTCATTCATTCATCTCACTCCAACTGAATTCAAGATTCTAAGATGGGACCCACTACTATTCATTTTAGCAAGAGATTCATCTGCACACTATGGTTTGAGAAGTTCTGGTTTTGGTAACTGTGTGGTAGTGGTTTGTGATCCGGTCACATGAAACACTTGGAGACCAAGTAAAGATAAGGAAGAGCAACTTGATTGTGCATGCCAACAGGCATGCATTGTGCCCCGATTATGTGCAAGGCTAACTCTTGTCGGTATTGGAGATACAGAAAGAACAACTTGGACCACTTCTCTGCTGTCATCACGAAGCCTGAGTCATATTCAGGAGTCACTAGATATGATGCTCTGGGACCTGCTTCAGTGCCTGACAAGGAGAGGACACTGATGTGGGTTTATCCAGAAAACCAAAGGCAGAGTCATACACGGTCATTGACACGGTTACTTGGCCTTGGCATGAAACTGACATCATTGTGCAGGGGCGACTTAGGTGAGAAGGGATTCTCAGCCAGGACCCAAAGAATGGAAAGGGGACCTGGGGGCTGTCCCCGCATGGTGGCCCGGAACCCCGAGAGCCCATGGCAGGGCTGGTCAAGGAAAGAAAAGAAGCCCGTTTAGGTGCAGTGAGCAGATGAGAGAAGAACAGGAAGCAGAAGGAGGCAGGGTCCACACCATGCAGGTGATCTGCCAAGGGAAGAGGTACAGATTTCCTTGAATGGGAGGAGGGCCACTGGAAGGCTTTAAGTGGCTTCAGGACCCGAGACCTCTTTGAATGCCATTTCTCAAGGACAGGGTAAGGACCAAGTTTTCTTTGCTTTCCCGGGGCCCATCGGGTCCCTAACATGGCAGGCCCTCCTTAAATATGTGGGGAATGAGTGAGCCAACAAACGGGCAAAAGGGTGCTCGGGAAACGTGGTCTAAGCTACAAAGCATCATGAACGTGAATGGGTGAGTGCTACTACTTAAAAATTACTTGCAGGACTTTTCAAATAAAATAAAAGCAAACTCAGTGACTTCACTGTGAGATCCCAGGGAGGAAGTGGGGAAGAGAAGCTAGGACCTGCTCCTGGGAGGGAGGGAAGCCCCTAGTGGTTTTCTGCACCTAGGCTCTAGGAGATAGAAGTCTGGAAGGTTCTACCCTACAGGCCCAGCACAGCCACTAGGGGGCGCTACAGTGGGCTGTGTCCATGTGCGCTCATTTCACTGGTGACATCTGGAGCCCACTTTCTGGGACCGCCTACTGGACCCAAGCGAAAAACTAAAATACCACCACCACCACCACCACCATCTACAGCTTCCCGAGAACTTTCTAGGGGCTACCAGGGCACTGAGTACTTGTTTTCTATTTTATGTGTACAACCTATAAGGTAAATGTCATCAGCCTCCTTTCACAAATGAAAATGTCTGGGACTCAGAGATGTTGAGCAACTTGCCTGAAGTCACATAGCTTCTTCTTCTTTTTTTTTTTTTTAATTATTTTTAATGTTTGCTTATATTTGAGAGAGAGAGTGACAGTGCACCAGCAGGGGAGGGGCAGAGACAGAGATAGAACTGGAAGCAGGCTCCAGGCTCTGAGGTTTCAGCACAGAGCCCGACACGGGGCTCAAACTCACAAGCCGTGAGATCATGACCTGAGCTGAAGTCAGACACCCAACCGACTGCGCCACCCAGGTGCCCTGCAAAGTCACATCGCTTCTAAGTAGCGACTTCAAATGCAGGACTCTTGACCTGCATGGCTCTTTTCCCACTACCAGTCTTCTTTCCACTCCAACATCCGTCTAAACAAAGTTATCATCGGTGTTTGCCCAGCTCTGGAATCGATGTGGATCACAGGGGCACCGCAGACACACACGGGAGCTGGATGCCCGGGTTTGCAAAGTAAATCCTGAAAAGTCTTGGAGGAGGGACCTGCGAGGCTGCCAGATGAATCCGAAGGAGGACTCTACAGAGGAGGAGGGAAGGGAAGACCGGCTGGGGAGACAGATTTTTGAGCGTCTTTTCGCGAAATCTAAAAATTACTAACCTTCTACATGTCAAAAGATTTTTTTCGTCAACACATGCAAGAAAGCCCTGCTGAGAAGGAGCCCAAATGAGCAGATGGGTGCGTTCACAGACTCAGAGACGTTGGAGTTGGAAAAGTCCTTGCTGACTGTCTCCAACGGACAGGCCCAGAATCCCCGTGCCTGCCCTGCCCTCTGTGAGCTGGGCCGGGCTGAACACCTGCCCAGGGAGCCTGCAGGCTGCTGGCCTGGGCTGGACTCTGGCTCTCCGGAAACCAGGGCAGACAAAGGTCTTTTTGCTTCTTAGAAGGTTCCTCCGTCTCTTCTGTCTGCCCCTACCCCTCTCCTCTGCATCTCTCTGTTTTCCACATGATGTCCCACCACTTCCCCCTCGCCCTTGTTGGGTAGGGGTCACACCTGTCTGTGACAGATAGGGACTTACTCAAGGCGACAGAGCTGGAATTCAAATGAGTCAGGACATAAGTGCACCCAAATCCATCTGTCCTCAGAGACCATGAGATTTCCACAGCGTGAGATTTCTTCTAAGTAACTGGAGAATTCCCATGTGGGGGCTCCAGAAAATGACAGCTCGGGGATGTCAGAGAAGTTGCTTGCAAACGGGATGATAGGACCGAAGGAAAAATTGATACACAAAAGCGACGTCATCGTTCCAAATTTGGGCTGCATTTTGGTTCTGAGCTTCCCGTGGCAAAAAGCAAACAAACAAATAAAATAACAAAAATAAGATTTGCAGCCAACATCGCCCCATGAAGAAAACTCCTACCCCTGCCGGGTTCACGGGTAAGGGTTTGCTGGAACGTATGCCTGAAAAAGCAGCTTTCTGCTGGGCCAGGGGCCTAGAGGTGGGGAGACCCCCACCCCGGTCCCCAGGGCAGCTTCTTTGGGTGGGACTTGATTGGAACCCCTGAGCCAGCCTGGCGGGCACAGTCCAGTGGAGCTAAAGTGAAGTGATCCAAATGCAAGACCCCTGGCTGCCTGGCCTGAGGCAGGGGCAAGATTAACTCTCTTGCTGTTCAAAGCGTGGTCTGAGGACCCTCAGCATCATGGAGGTGACGGTAGAATGCAGGACCTCAGGCTCCTTCTGACCCACGAAACAGAACATGCATTTGATGAGATGTGTGGGGGATGTGTATGCCCTGAAATTTAAGAAACACTCCTCCCCAGAAGTGCCTGGCTGGCTCAGTCAGTGAAGCAGCCGGCTCCTGATTTCAGCTCAGCTGACAATGATCTTATACTTCGTGGGATCGAGCCCCAAATCAGGCTCTGTGCTGGCAGTGTGGAATCTGCATGGGGTTCTCTTTCCCTTTCTCTGATTCTCTTGGTCCCTTCCCCACTCTCTCTCTCTGTCCCTCCCTGCCGCCCAGAATAAATAAACTTTAATAAAAAAAAAAATAATGCTTCACAGCAAGGCCTCCTAGGTATGTCTTCCTTAAGAGCTGTGGCATCCACTGAAAATACAGATTCCCAGGGATTCCAAAGCATTAGACTCCTGGTTCCCAAACATGGCTGCACATTAGGGTCATCCGAGGGGTTTATAAGAATACAGAGGCTTGAGTCCCACCACCAGAGACGCTGATGTGTCTGCTCTGGGGTGTGGCCCAGGCAACGGGATCTAAGACTTCTCCCCCAGGGAGTGTACTGTGCAGCCAGGGCTGGGAACCACTGGGCCAGAGCCAAACAGGCCCTGCTAAGCGTCCCGTGCCAAGATGGCGGCGGCCAACTACTTGGCAAGATTTAACGCAGATTGTGTGAGGGCTGGGGTTTCTACTTCACACCAATTAAATGAGGATCTGTGGGCACGAGAATTGAGCCTCAGAATGTTTTTCAAGGCCCACAGATGAAAGCATTTGCAGCCCAGATTGAGTCCAGATTGAGGCTTCCCTACTGAAGCATCTAACATAGCATCCGGCACACAGTAGGTGATTTGTAAAGGTTATGGGCTATTCCTTAATAATAAATGACTGTGTAGGGGCACCTGGGTGGCTCAGTCGGTTAAGTGTCCCACTTTGGCTCAAGTCATGATCTCACGGTTCGTGAGTTCGAACCCCCTGTTGGACTCTGTGCTGACAGCTCAGAGCCTGGAGATTTGGATTCTGTGTCTCCCTCTCTCTCTGCCCCTCCCCTACTCACACTGTGTCTGTGTGTCTCTCTCTCTGAAAAATAAATAAACATTAAAAAAATTTTAAAACACTAAGTGAGTGTGCTCATGTTAGGTACTAAACATCAATGAATTCACTCAGCTGGGGTGCTCCCCACTCATTCTCTGTGTTAGCAGAGGCTCATAGGAGTTAGCCTCTGAGGGTGAATTCCGGACCTCTGAGCGAGGTTGATAAGCTCAGGAGGGCTGGGAGTTCTTTGTCTGGCCCTCGAGACACCATCCAACTCTAAGTGTCAGCCAGGCCTACCACCTCAAGTTCCAGAATATTTACCACTGTATCACGAGGCCTGAGGAAGCTTCCAGCAGCCTCTTAGACCAGACAGCTCAGAATCACCACTCACATGTCAACAATGTAACACACTTCTATGAAATATGAAATCCCAGTGACCAGTGTTCTTGAAGGTAAGAAACCTGAATTCGAGTGACATCTGTGACATGAGTACCGTGAGACTTTGGGGCAGTTACTTTTCCTCCAGACTCAGGGTCCTCATAAAGGTTAATATTAGGTGTCAACCTTCCTGGGCTGCAGTGCCCATATATGGGGTCAAACATAATTCTGGATGTTTCTGTGAGGGTGTTTTTAGGTGAGATTAACATTGAAATTGGGCTTTGAGTAAAGCGGATTGTTTCCCATAATTGCTCTCTTGTTTGCAATTCCTGCAGATTTCGGACTTCCCAGCCTCCTAATCACAGATAATTCTTTAAAACAAAGCTCTTTATACAAACACACACACACACACACACACACACACACACACACACAACATTCACAGTTGGTTCTGTCGGTGGCTCTGGAGAGCCACAATACAGTCAACTATAAAATGGATACTGTGTTACAGGATTTGACTTAGACAAGCATTTCTGAAGCATGAGTCTTGGATTGATCATAGAAGCTTCTCCGTGGGGTGCCTGGGTGGCTCAGTCAGCTAAGCATCTTAACTCAGGTCATGATGTCCTGGTTTGTGAGTTTGAGCCCTGAGTTGGGGTCTCTGCTGTCAGCATGGAGCCTGCTTTGGGTCCTGTCTCCATCTCCCTCTGCCTCTCCCCTGCTCATACTCTCTCAAAAATAAATACACAATAAAAATGTAATCATACACATGAGGAAAAACTGGCTTAAATAAAGATGTATAGGGGTGCCTGGGTGGCTCAGTCAGTTAAGCATCCAGTTTCGGTTCAGGTCATGATCTCACGGTTCGTGGGTTCGAACCCCGCATCGGGCTCTGTGCTGACAGCTAGCTCAGAGCCTGGAGCCTGCTTCACATTCTGTGTCTCCCTCTCTCTCTGGCCCTCCCCTATTCCCACTGTCTCTCTCTGTCTCTCAAAAATAAATAAAGAACATAAAAAAATTTTAAAAGAAAAAAAAGATGTATAAAGTTAATGCAGGACTTTTCAGAGCCTACTACGCCCACACATACATAGTAAGTATGGATTGTCTACAGCATATCCTAAATTTTTTTGATTATTCTATTTGTTTGTTGCACGAACATTTAAGGTTTTGTAAACTAGGATCCATAGACCCTTTCCCAATTAAGGAATGTGTCAGGGGGGTCAGTCCATGAACTTAAATGGAAAAAAATGACTTATTTTCCCTGGCCTCCAATCTAGGCCAATCCAGCCCCACACACTGTCTCCAGAAAAGACCCCTACCTGATCTTTCACATGTTGTCTGTGGCTGTGTTTTGTTACAATATCAGAATCAAGTAACTGTAAAAGAGACTACGTTCTGTAAATTTGAAAAGTCAGAAATAAGGGCACCTGGGTGGCTCATTTGGTTAAGCCTCTGACTTCAGCTCAGGTCATGATCTCATGGTGTATGGGTTCAAGCCCTATGTCAGGCTCTGTGCTGACAGCTCAGAGCCTGGAGCCTGCTTCAGATTCTGTGTCTCCCTCTCTCTGACCCTCCCCTGCCAAAGGGATCAGCTGCTTATTGTCTCGGTTTCTTTCTAATAGCTGGAAGGAGGAATCCACCCAAATCTGGGGATAAGCGTGCCTCTGACCTGGTCCCCATTGAATCCAGACACAATATGGGACTCTTATCTGAGCCTAGTTTTCACATCCTCAAAGTGGAGACACTATTACCTCTTCTGCTGCTGCTGATACACATAAATATATGCAGTAGATCCTAGAACAAGGCAGGGGTGAGGGGTGCTAATGCCCTGCACAAACACCCCTGTGTCATGTGTGTCTCCCCCAAACCCAGCTGTAATGGGCCACTGTTGACTGGAAGCCTTACTGATGACATTAAGTCAGTTAGCATGGGGCCACCTGGGTGGCCCAGTTGGGTAAGCATCCGACTCTTGATTTTGGCTCAGGTTATGAGCTCACAATTTGTGGGGTCAAGCCTTGCATTGGGCTCTGCACTGACGGCGTGGAGCCTGCTTGGGATTCTCTCTCTTTCCCTCTCTCTGTCCCTCCCCCAATCCTTCATGCATGCATGCTCTCTCTCTCTCAAAATAAATAAAAAAATAAAGCCAGCACCTATTTTGTATGTTATATGTATCATATACTGTACTCTTACAATAAAGTCAGCTAGGGAAAAATGTTATTAAGAAAATCATTAAGAAAATCATAAGGCAGAAGATCTAAACAGACACTTCTCCAAAGAGTACATCCAGATGGCCTACAGGCACATGAAATGATGCTGAGCATCACTCATCATCAGGGAAATACAAATCAAAACCACACTGAGATACCACCTCACGCCGATCAGAGTGGCTAAAATGAACAAATCAAGAGACTATAGATGCTGGCGACCTAATAAATAAAGATGTGGTGTATACACACAATGGAGTATTATATGGCAATGAGAAATAATGAAATCTGGCCATTTGTAGCAAAGTGGATGGACCTCAAGGGTGTCATGCTAAGTGAAATAAGTCAGGCGGAGAAGGACAGATACCGTATGTTTGCACTCATAGGTCTAACAGAAGAAACCTAACAGAGGACCATAGGGAGAGGAAGGGGGAAAAAGAGTTGGGAAGAGAGAGGGACACAAACCATGAGAAACTACTGAATACTGAAAACGAACTGAGGGCTGAAGGGGGAGGAGGAGGGAGGGAAGGGGGTGATGGTCATGGATGGGGGGGCACTTGTGGGAAGAAGCACTGGGTGTTATATGGAAACCAATTTGACAATAAACTATTATAAAAAAATAAAAATAAATAAATAAATAAACAAACAAACCTAAAAAAAAGGAAAATCATAAGGAAGAGAAAGTGCATCTATAGTACTATACTAGAAAAAAACTTGCATATAAGTGGACCAAGGCAGTTCAAACCCGTGTTGGACAAGGGTCAACTGTGTGTATACACATACATATATACCTGCATATGAATCTACATGCTTCTCTATACATACATCTGTGCAATCACAGACACACATATGATTTCACATGTAGGTACAAAATGTGCATATATATATATATATATAATCGTCGAGGGCAGTCATGGATTGGACAAGCTTTGATAAATTCCACAAGGAACTGACAATTAAGACAAGGGCACTGATTGGCACACATTTACTTACTTAACATAATTTCCCAAACAACCAATATAAGTCAGGTCAGGCTCCGTTCTGGGTGCTAGAGTACCATAAGTTTCCCCTTAGTGAAAAAGAAAAACCAAGCCCTCTACTCCCTGCAGAACTTAAGCTTCAGTAGGGAAAAGACAGGCAATGAATGATAAGCAAATACCCAAGAAAATTTCTGAGAGAAAGTTCTATGAAGAAGATGTGCCTGAGAGCCATGATTGAAGAGGGTGGGACATGTTAACTTGGGTGGTCGAAGAAGACATTTCGGCAGAGGTGACCTTTCCGCTGAGAGAGGAAGGTCCAGGGAGCTGACCGCAGAGGTCTGTAGGGAGTGCATGGTGGGAGACAGAACATTTTGGTATCCCAAAGATCTGAAGGTGCAAATGAGATCATCACATTCAAGAAGAACCTTGAAGGTGCAAAGTGAGATCATCACGATCATCACGTTCAAGAAGAAAGGTCACCGTCTCTGCAGTGTAGTCGGCAAGAGGGACAGGGGTAAAATGAGTATAGAGAAGCCTAGCTGGGCTTGTGGCCCAAGGTTAAGTGTTCTGAACTGGAGAGGCGGAAGTGATGTGACCTTCTTATCTGCCTGGATTCCAGGGAGCCGAGAATGGGAGCGAGCACCAAGGACGGCTGTGGGGTCCGGAATGGGCAGGGCACTCACACTCACTCACCACCAGCTCTGTTCGGTGGCAGGCGGCCCCATGGGCCAGATCTCACTGTCTTTCCAGTGGGTGGACTTGGAACCAGAGGCGGAGTCTCACTGCCTCGCTCAGATTAGACCCTTGATGCCATCCGCCTTTCCATGAGGACAGCCATGTGTCCTGAGAATACAGAGGAGAGGGACCTCAGAGGCAAACCTCAGCCGTGTGTCACCGCTCTCAAGGTGCATCAGCCCCAGGAGGTGCTCTGGTCCCCAGGGAGGGCCCATCCCTCCTCCTTTGCTGCCTTAGTCCTGGAGGGTAGCACTGACCCCCCACCAAAGCCATGCCCTGACCTAACAAATCTACCTCCTATATATTTTATATACATGTACACATATACAAATCTCTTCCTCCTATGCATCTATAATTCATACACATGTATCTATAATTCATGTGTATATGTATTTATAATTCATCTACTTCACTCCCTAGTGTACCCGTCCACAGTGACAAATGCAGTGGTTCCACCTGTCCCCCAACATTCACCCCTGTCTTCAAGGCGATGCGCTACTACATGGGAGAAGTTCCCAAGGGCAGGGCTTTGTAGATCTTCTCCCGCTCAGAGCCCTGTCATGGCTTCCCATGTCCTGGAGGGTGGCCCAGCTCATTCCAAGGCCAAGGAGCTCCCACAACCCACCTCTGGTCTGACTTCTGTCACTGATGGTCCCGAAGTTCTGGAAATTTTCTCTTGACCTTTCTTCCCTGCTCCTCACCTATGCCCCACCTCCATCTCAGTCGCCTCCCCTGTGCTCTTCATTCACCTCTCTCCCACCCCTCCTTCCAGCCATGGCTCAGATGTGGCTGCACCGCAAGGCTTTCTCTGGTGGCCCCAGGTCATGGCTCTATACCCCCAAAGCACCCTGTGCCCAACACACCCTGTAAGACCCCCTGGAAACATCCACCCTGTTGGCACCAAGAGGTCAGGGACCGTTTCTGTCTCCCCAGCTTCTAGCGCAGTTGTAGAAACTAAAAACATCTACCCAAGTGGCTGTGAGGGTGACGTCCTAAACAGCAGAGCCGGAGGTCCTCTAAAGGCTTGTCACCCATCCCTTATTTACCCTGTTCTCCAGCAGGTTAAGCAGGGCCATGTGCTTCTCCTGAATTTTCACAGAATGAGAACCTCAGCACTCACTCAGGAAGGGAATCAGGGAGGGCAGGCTGCCATCCAGTTCCCAGCCCCATCTGTCCCCTTGCCCAGTTCTGAGGGACTGAACACAAGTCTGTTCCTGGCACACCCTCGCCATCTCCCCGGCTGCCTCTCAAGGGCGGCAGTAGGCGGGGTGTTTGTCTCCTCCTCCCTCCCACCATACTTATCTCCCCCTGCTCCCCCGCCAACCAGCTTTTGCTGTTGCATTTCCCCTCCTGTTCCCCTTCAGGAGAATTCCACTTCTAAGATCCATGCTTTGCCAGGGCTGCTTGGCACAGGGCTCCCTCTCCCCAAGATGCCTGCCAGCCCATCTTGAGCTCCCAGGCAGGCGCCACCGGCCCTCCCTTCCCTCGACATCGGATGTCAAGAGCTCTGCTGGCCTGAAGCTTCCAAAATAGAATTGCCTTGTGACCTCCACTTAGCAGGTTGCCCTCCGGATGGACGAACCTCCTTGTTACGTGCCAGTGGCCTGGCCCGGTGACCACAGGGATGCTCAGAGGCCACAGGGTCTCAGCAGAGGGCTGGGGGGCAAGGAATGTTGGCAGGAGGGAGCGAGCAAGGGAAGGAAGGGGCTTATCGAGGAAGCCAGGAGGAGCCTGGGCAGAGGGGGAAGAAAGGAGGGCAGTGGCTGGGAGGGGTCCTGACGGGAGATCGAGCACGAGCAAGGAATGAGCAAGGGACAGAAGCAAAACTTTCAGTAACTGTGTTCTTCATTATGGAAGCTCGCTACAGCCTTTCTTATTGAATATCTGCCCCATTGTTTCCAATTATCTGTCTGGGGCTTTCCTCTGGGTTGGTGTTATTATTAATTCTCTCTCTCTGGGGGAGAAAACAGAGGCTCAGAGAGACTAAAAGATCAAGTATCTGTCTTTGACTCTCCCCAAAGAGTCCAGCGTCACAATACAAAGAGGCATTGGTCCTATCGAGTGTTTGTCGCATGAAAAAATGAATACATTAATGGATGCAATGGGTTTGACTGCAAATCTTCTTTTCCTAGTACATTTTCCTGCATTTCTCTCAACAGAAAACACACACATGGAGGACAGAGCAGCAAACAGTTGAAGCGAACAAAAGTGATTTATTCCTTTCCATATGTTCTTCTGCATTTTGCTGGTGGGGACCCCGGTGCTGGGTGGGAGAACTTCTCTCTGGTTTCACGTGAGTCATTAACAGTGTAGATCAGCGAGGCCAGCAGGCTGCTGACCCCCAAGAGGTCACTGCCACGTCCTGTCACCTGCACTCAATGCCAGGGTGGACACTGGGGAAAGGTCATCAAGGACATGTCATGCCTCTTTGAAAGTGGTCTGGAAGCACTGAGAAACACAGGCCAGGAAGGTGACCACTGAGCTGTCACCCACTGAGCTCAGTCAAAGAGGAGTCGGGGCATCACCAACATCACTGTCAGCGAACTGGTTCCTTACAGTCTTAGGAAAACACGGGTGCAGAATCAAGAGACCAGTAGGATCAGGGTTAGACTCCCAATGTTTAAATTCTTATTCACTATGCCAACAAATATACGTCAGACGTCTACCTCTGTGCGACACTAGGTATACAGATGGGTGTGGAGCTAGAGTCAGACGAGGAGATGGATACTAACCAAGAGGGCAAACAGAATTACAAATTGTGTTGTATGCCGTGCAGAGAAAAGGCCACATGCTCTAGGATGTGTTCTGATGAGAAGCAGACCAGAGGGTCTCTCTACGGCAGTGAGTCTGGGGGCTGAGGAAGCATTCCGGCACAGGGAGGCATTCCTGGTCTGTGATGTGGAGATAAACATGCCCTCTACTGGATGTCACACCTCCAAAGGAAGAAAATCAAGAAAAGGCCAGGCTGTTATGACTCAATCAACAGCAATAACCGTTTATTAACACCGACTATGTAGAGTACCTGTCCAAGGTGACGTTGGTGGGGCCAACCTGTCAGCTTCTGAGGGTTTATAGATTCCTGTATGTTCTCTTTTGAGAGGAGCGCCCCCTGGAGTTGAGAAATGCGAGCTGTGCACGGGCAACTTTCCATAGTGTTTTTATGAACCTCTTCTCATGGGAGAGAAGTTCAGGTCCTATTGACTAGGCTTAGGATTAGACGCTTTGTTTTGATGACAAAGTGCCATAGATCTGACAACGTGAGGTTACCCTCTCTAGCTTCCTAACAGAAATATTTCTGTTATTAAAATTGGTATGGAGTCATTTTCCATGGCCAGGTAAGTCCAAACAGTCCACTCCCTTACTGGGGATGCCCTCAAAGGGCTGGAGGAGATTCACGTGGGCATGTAAAGGGGTTGGGGATAAAACCACAGGGAGAGGGGCACCTGGGGGGCTCAGTCAGTTGAGCATCCAACTTCACCTCAGGTCATGGACTTGCAGTTTGTGGGTTCAACCCCCATATTGGGCTCTGTGCTAACAGCTCAGAGCCTGAAGCCTGCTTCAGAGTCTGTGTCTCCTTCTCTCTCTCTGCTCCTTCTCCACTCACACTCTTTCTCTCAAAAATAAGTAAAACATTAAAAAAAAACACAGAGTGGTTGGAACTGAAGCCAAGTTGAGTCATGAAGGCCTAACCAAAGATACTCAAGTTTGTTTAAAAAAAAATTGACAACCCAGAAATTCTACTTCTACATATGGACTCAAAAGAATTAAAAATGGGTATTCAAACAACAACGTGTAGACAAACATACATAAGAGCATCACTAGTCATAATAGCCCAAAGTTGGAAACAACCCAAATGGCCATACCTACATGGGTGGATAAACAGAATGTGGCATAGCCATGTCATGGAATATTATTCAGCCATGAAAAGTAATGAGGTGCTGATATCTGCTACCACATGGATGCACCTCAAACAACATGATGTTGAGTGAAAGAATCCAGATACCAACGGTCACATCTTGTATAATTCCATGTACATGGAGTACTCAGCAGATGTACATCCTTAGAGACACAGAGCAGATTCATGGTTTTCAGGGAACTGGGGGCGAAAAGATGGGCAGTGGCCAGGTATGAGTTTCGAGTTTCCATCAGGGCAGATGAAAATGTTTTGGAGCCAGATAAAGGTCATGCTTGCACAACATCATGTAAGTACTAAATACCACTGATATGTACACTTAAAATTGTTACTTTTTCCCTACGACCTAGCAATTGCACTACTAGGTATTTATCCAAGGGATACAGGTGTGCTGTTCTGAAGGGATACATGCACCCCCATGTTTACAGCAGGGCTATCAACAATAGCCAAAGTATGGAAGGAGCCCAAATGTCCATAGATGGATGAATGGATAAAGAAGATGTGGTATATAGATACAATGGAGTATTACTTAGCATTCAAAAAGAATGAAATCTTGCCATTTACCACTACATGGATGGAACTAGAGGCTACTATGCTAAGTGAAATTAGTCAGAGAAAGACAAATATCATATGACTTCCTTCATATGAAGACTTTAAGATACAAAACAGATGAACATAAGGGAAGGGAAGCAAAAATAATATAAAACAAGGAGGCAGACAAAACACAAGAGACTCTTCAATATGGAGAACAGACAGAGGGTAACTGGAGGGGTTGTGGGAGAGGGGAGGGACTACATGGGTGAGGGGCATTAATGAATCTACTCCTGAAATCATGGTTGCACTATGTGCTAATTAGCTTGGATGTAAGTTTAAAAAATAAGTAAAATAAATAAACTGTGAACAAATAAAATGGTTAATTTTTGTGAGAATTTTGCATCCCTTTAAAATTTTTTTTAAAAAGCCTGTTTCTAGTTTGGTCCCTCTGGCTGCTATCTTGTGAGTGCTGGAAATTCTGATTTGTTTATCTGCTTCCTTCTAATTGATTGTATCAGTTATTGCCTGCTTTTCACATTACAGATATGACTGCAATGAACCCTTTATGCAAGATGTCTTCTCGTAGTCTGTCTTATCCCTTTAGGATAGATTTCTGGAGGCAGTCTTCTCAAGATAAAATATATGGATATTTTCATACAGGAAAGTGGATCTCCACCAAAGTTGGGTTAACTCAGCCTCCCATGAATGGTATGCCAGGGGTCTTTTCAACCTACCAACATTGGCATTTCCACGTTACTTCCCATTTCAAAAGTTGCTTGTATTTACAGGGCAGGAGGTATCTTGTATCTTTCCCTTCAGTTTTACAACTGTTTCTTCTTTCAAAAAGTTTTTTAATGTTTATTTATTTTTGAGAGAGAGAGAGAGACAGAGCATGAGCGGGGAGGGGCAGAGTGAGAGGAAGACACAGAACTCGCTTCAAGCCTGACGCAGGGCTCGAACGCATGAACCATGAAATCATGACCAGCCAAAGTTGGACGCTCAACCAACTGAGCCACTCAGGCCCCTCCCCTTCAGTCTTGTAGAAACCACTTCTCCACATCAACTTCCTTCAGTAGTTTTCCCATGTAAATGTGACCTCCTCTCCTGTTCCCGGACCATCTGTTTACCCCTAACTCCATACATCGTCCTCATTACCTTGGCCCATGCTGTACCTGTTGTTCAAAATGCCCTTCCTTCCACCCTCCTTTGCCTTAGAGGTACCTACAAATTCATCCAGGCCCATGTGGCATACACTTCTCCACAGCTCTCTGTCTCTCTGACACTGTATTGTTTTGTCCTTACCCCGGGTGCAAGTGGCACACTGTGTGACAGTCCTTATGCGTCTATGTTGCTCTCTGGATTTTGAGATCCTTCCGTACAAGACTAATCTTTACAAATCTCTGAGCTGAACCGAACCCAATTCACTCATGCAGTCCTTGACCTGGTCTTCTGTACCACGTTATCAGTCTGTGGAGGGACCGAGGACATCTCCACAGCATGGGGTCACAGCTGGAATGTTGAGGAGTCATTCCCCTGAAGGGACAGTGTCATTGCTCATATTCCTGGGTGGCCAGGTCTTGTGCTCGAAACACTGTTCTCCAACTTGTGACAGGGAGCAAAAGACAGAAGTTCAAAGTGGCAATCCACGATTGAAGTAGATTCTAAAATGATTCTCAAAAGGGAAAAATGTCAGCTGAGCTGCAGAGATGTGGGCTGAGAGGTAGCTCGAAAAATAAATCACTCAGATATGTTCTCATTTCAAGGTTATATGGACACACTATGGCTGGGTCCTCACGAAATAAGAATCTAGATCGAGGAGGCCAGAAGGTGGAAGAGAGTTGCCCGTGTCATTTTATGGAGGACTAATTAAAAATGTGTAATCCTAATTGTGATTGCTTCTCACACAGGACGATTTACATGATCAATATTGGGGTATGAGGTTTCCTGAAGCTGCTGAAACTAATTACCACAGGCTTGGCAGCCTAAAAAGACAAGGATTCATTCTCTCTGAGCTTTGGGGGCTGGAAGTCCCACATCAGTGTCACTGAGCTGTAACTGAAGTGTCAGCAGGGCTGTCCTCTGGGGAGAATCCACTCCTTGGTTCTTCCAGCTTCTGGCGCCACTCGCATTCCTTAGCTTGCAGTCCCGTCATTCCAATCGCCACCTTCTCTTCTACCTGTGTCCTAGCTCTAATGCCATCCTCTTACAAGGACACATGTGATTGTATTTAGGGCCTGCTGGGAATCTCTGAGACCATCTCCCAGTTTCAAAATGCTTAATCACATCTGCCAGGTTTTTTTTTTTTTTTTTTGGTAATGCTTTTATATGATCTCCCTCCTTTGTTTCCTTGTTAAGTTACAGACTTTCCAAAAGTCTCGACCATCCTCTGACCTGACGTCCCAACTGTCTTAATCTGTGACTACATCCTCGGTAGCAAGCAGAAACATCCCAGTATCTCCAAGTACATCTAAGTCCCAATGACATGACTCTATTCTCTCTCTTTTATAGAACTTTTCCTTGCTTGTGTAGAAGCAACCTGTTTCCCCACCTGCAGAAAAAATGGTTTATGTATACAGTAGGCTTTAATCCACTCAGCTAATGTAGAAGCTAGGCTTAAAGTTTATCTGTGAAGATTAGCTCCTTCTTTTTGATATCAAATCCAAAATCCTAGTAAGAAGTAGAAAAACAATCTGTACTCCAGACATAGAAAACCTGTCACTATTTTGACTAGTCATTAAATTAAAAATGTTGAAGTACTATTACCCATCTTAGCATCCTCTATATCTTGCCGAGGACTTATCTAGTAAACAACGGAGGTGAGACAGGAGGGGAAGATGGTGGCTATTCCAGGCAGAAAGTCCTTGTAGATCTTGGTCAGGATGTTGTGATTATTCTAAGAATGGAAAGCACTGGTATGTTTCATTTGGAGGCGGGGGGGGGGGGCAGGGAAATGAGGGAGAGGCAACCTGACCTGCATTTTTACATGGATCCCTCTAACTGCTGGGTAGAGATTCAAATGGATGGAGCAACAATGTCTGGCACAAGAGCCATTCTAGAGGCTGTAAATGATGACTTGAGATTATGGTACTTTGAAGTAAGGATGATGACTAAGAGTGGTATTGGAGATGGAGAAGAGAGACCTCAGGGGACAATTTGGATGTAAAGCCACAAAGGCTTGGCTATCAGTTGCGTATGGAAGATGAGAAGGAGGGAGGTTTCAAAGACGTCTTGTAAGTTTCTGTTGGAGAATGGATGCAAGTGTCACCCACAGAGTTAGAAAATACTGGAAAACACAATGTTTTAGAGAAAAAAAGATGAAGTTACCCAAGTGGTGATAACAAGAAGGCAAGTGGATGTTTTGACTGAGAACACATAGACAGATATGTAATTGTGAGTGACATGTGTATGGAAGCGGGGAGGGAGTCCTGTGTGTAAGTGAGATTTCCCAGTGTTCTACCTGCAAAAGATGAATGCCTCCAAAACAACAGAGAACCAACAATAAGAGAGAAAGAGAGCAAGAGAGAGAGAGTGAGAGAAGGAAAACCAGGACGTATGGGGTCATGGACAATAAGGGAAGAGATTTCCAGAAGTGCCGAATGCTGCTGAGGTGTCAAATATGATGAAGACTGGAAAACGTCTGCTGGATTTAATGTCCGGCACTAGAGACCTTGGCAAGAACTATTTTGGTGAATGGCTGTAGAAAGAAGCCAGGCTGGAGTTGGGTGCAGAGGAAATGGAGGCAGCAAACCCAGACAATAGTGTTAAGGACTCACAGAGCTGGTACTGTTCTCGAGCGCTCGGCACAGCAAACACCTAGCAGGTGCACCATAAATGTTAATTTCTTTGCCTTTCTCATCTGAACACAAATAGACTTTCCCTTTTGGATACTGAGAGAGATGAACACAAATGTTCCTTTCACAGCTTGGGAAAGGACCAATAAAAATACTTCTCCATTGCCAAAGCTTAGCCTGCTGATGTGAAATATGCACCGAGGAGCCATTTATTATTGTTGTTATTGTTTTGCAGGGCATTTCCAAAGTCAAGGCATCCAAATAATATCATGATAAGGGCCATGTATTAATTGAGGTGAATTAATGTTTATTCTTCCAACTAGACTTTTCAGGCCGGTTTCTCTATCACATGTAACCACACTTAGTTCAGATAATATTGTCCACAAAATGTACCTGTGATTGCTTACAAGATTCACACTATCTATTTTATTTACTAAAAATCCACAAGAGGCTTCACTTGGGGGAAAATAAAGGTTTTCACTTCTTAAACAAAAGCTATGAAAAATGTTCTCTGTGTATAATTGGATGCAAATATTGAGGCCCATCTAAGGAGAGGACCCCAGAGACAGGATCTCCAAATTATTGGGGCTATCCTTTCACTCATACCATCTATAACTGAGCACTGGATACCAGATGAAGATCCTAAGGGAAAAAATAATTTAAAAAGGCCAACAGCAACATTAAGCCTGTCTTGGAAGACAAAATTAGAACAGATCACTTGGCCTCCATGGGCAGATGGATAACAGAAGAGAGATAACAAAGGAAATATCCTGCAATACAAGAGTCTAGGGCCCGACTGAAACAGAGCAGGGACTGCTGATGGGGAGACTGTAAGACCAACTGCCCCCCAAAAGTCCTATCCCACCCCAGTCCTGTCCAAATACCCGAAATTGTTCACTACTCACCCAGTTAAGGGATGTGGAGTCTCCTTTTCACATATTGAGTTATATTTTTCTTTACTTTTTCATTTTAATTAATTAACTATTTAGAGAGGGAGTGAAATGAGTGGGGGAGAGGGACAGAGGAAGACAGAGGGAGGATTCCAAGCAGGCTTTACACTCAGTGCAGAGCCTGATGCAGGGCTCGATCCCACAGCACCGGGATCATAACCTGGGCCAAAATCAGGAGTCGGGACCTCAATCAACTGAGCCACCCAGGTGTCCCAAGGGTTATAATTTTCAAATGATATGTTTGACTGACCTGTTGCTATGTTAAGTGATAAATATTAAAATAATCAGTTACATAAAAAAGTAGAAAAAGTTTGAATCTCACTGTAGTAAGGAGCTCCTCACAAATGCCTAGATCTTGTATGTCTTGGTTTCCTCACTGTCTACAGTAAATAATTAATAATAATAGCTACATATCTCAGAGAGTGTTCCTGAGACTGTAATATCTTAGACAATTCTCACTCAATCCAAAAAGTAGGTAGTAAATATTATTATTCATCCCCACCATGGAAATGAGGAAAAGGAGGTTCAGAGAGGTCAAGTCACATGGTAATAACTTATAGCTCAAATCCAAATGCATTCAATTTGACTCCAGAGAATAAGCCGTTGATAACCATATTACAAATGTTTGTGGGCAGGCATGTGGAAGGAAGGAAGAAGTAAGGGAAATGGGGAGGGAGGAAAGGAAGATAGAAGAAAGAAAAGGAGGGAGGGAGGGAGAAAGACAGGACAGGTAGGGATGATTGAACAAATGCATGAATGGATGGATAGTGAGATGGACCAACAGAGGAAAGAATGAATGAGTGGATGGATGGATGAATGGGTGGATGGATGGATGGATGGATGGAGAGTTGGATAAATGGCTAGTCATTTGTCTTAGGCTCAGTAAAACACATGATCTTCCCAGAAGACTATCGCTAGTAATTTAAAACTGATGTTTGCATGATTTTAATCAAGTTTCACGTGAGAAAACGATTGGCCAGTTACTGTGATGCTGTGCCTCTTATTACATGGTGACTGGGTTCTATGTTGAAAGGCTCATGGTCATGCAGTTGGGCTTGAGGACTTGTCAGACCTGAAGAGGGAGGTCCTTCTTGGTGTCAGTTCATGGAAGGGTCAGGTCTTCAGACTGGGACATTGGGATGAAAGAGATGGCATTGGGCAGGGAGGAGGGTTCTATTTCTCTAGGTCCTGATTATGAAAGAGTCATGCTGTGTAGGACAACGCTCCAGAGACTCAACGATAAGACTCATGGAAGGGTCTCCTTCCCTTCAAGTCTTCATACCAATTGGGAAAGAACTGAGGAGCTCTGGAAAGGACCAGAATTCTCTCTGGAAAACACCAGAACTCTCTCATAGATGCCATTATTGGAAGTGAATTCCTCTTTGGCTCTGAGATTATCCCTCTAATGTTCTCCCTTGGAGTTCAGCAAGGTACTTTTGTAAGAGGAGTTTACTTCAGTGATGCTAAAAGAATTTGGGGGTAAGGGGTTAGGCTCCTGTGGGCCATTATTATGGGAAACAGTGCTTCCGTGTGAGTCACTTTAGGATGCAAAGGAGAATCAGACAAAAAAAGGAAGTTTGAAACTGGAGAGTTAGGATTCTTGGTCTATCTGCTCTCTCCATTGGGAAATTCTCATTTGGGGGATAAACTCTTAAGCTTTCCAGACCTACTTCATAACCCAGGGAAATACCTTCATAAGTACTTGTGGGATGTCTGAATGATCATATCCTTTGTATTTCTTGAACTGGAGACATCCAGACTTATGGCTGACCCTACAGCCCCATGCTGGCCACATTAGCACCTGCTCACCAAGCATTATCTCCCTAAGAGTGGTGTAGTTATACACCCCTTATCCGCAGAAATGTGGAAGAGATCAACTGCTGGCAAGAGGAAGAATTTTCATATTGAGCAACTACTCTAGATAAGGTATTTTGTGTATATTTTCTCTACACCTTAAAGCTACTGGGCACTTGAAGTGCGACTATGGTGACTGAGACACTGTATTTTAAATGTCATTTAATTAACTTTATTTCATATAAATTGAAATCACCACACTTGGCTAGCCAATACCATAATGAACAGTGAAGGACAGAACTCCAGCCTTGCAGAAAATTCTACTGGACACTGATGACTGGGAGCATCCAGTCATTTGCCCAACAAGACTGAATGTGCAGGTAGCTAGGCCAGGGTTTGAACTTAGGTCTTTCTGACTTCAAATCTTCAATTTTATTTCATGACCTTATGCTACCTACAGTCCTGAGTTCATGGGCAATTTGTTGACCAATACGTTTCATTGTCCAAGAAGGTTCAACATGGCTCTTCCTAGAGCTTTCTGCATTACAGCCCAAATACAAACTAACTTTATGCTGTAAACATGTTCAAAAGATTTAGAGCAGTGGATCAGTCATGACAGGATAGTTTATGCTACAAGAACACTCACTCCGAGTGTCTGTGGCTTCATGTAATCAGAGTGTATTTCCATCTCACTCACGTTACAAGTCCATGTGGGTCTGGGCAGGGAGCTATCCTGAGGGATGCTGCACTACCATCTGCTCTTCCACAGCCTCTGACACACTAGCTCCTGACACTCCCAACCAGATCTGATGGGTCAGTGCTGTTCTCAGGTCATTGGCCAAAGCTGGACACGGGCCACCTCAGAGGGGGAGGGGGAGGAATAAACGATGGAGGTACTGATGACGGCTGCAAGCAAATGACTGTCTTGGTATTTAACCCTTCTTCTTAAAAGGATATTTTAAGTCGTGAGAGCTCTTGGGGTGCTCTGATTCTGAAATCATAAACATTTATGCTTTTGTTCCCCTAAGAGGTTTCCTGGGCAGGCAGACTGCACAGTTGTGTATTCCGCTCTGTATTAGGGGAGAACGGTGTTCAGGAAGCCTTGTGGTTTCTGTCCACAAGGAGTCTACTGGCTAATCGGGGATGCACAGGGTGACCAAACATCCCAGTCTGCCAGGGACCGAGGAGTTTCCTAAAACCTAAGACTCTTTTTTAAATAATTTTATTATTTTTTTATTTTAGAGAGAGAGCGCACAAACATGGGATAGGCAGAGAAAGAAGGAGAGAAAGAACCTTAAGCAGGTCCACACTCAGCACGGAGCCTAGCCTGGGTCTCTATTGCACAATCTTGGGATCATGACCTTAGGTAAAATCAAGAGTTGGTCACTTAATTGACTGAGCCATGCAGGGGCCCCAAGACTTGATTCTCTTAAGTGTTAAAAAGCAGGACAGTCCTCAGCAAACCATGATGGTCTGGCCAGCCTAAGATAAGAACTACTTCCATCAACCAGAAGCAAAGCCGGCTGGGACTGGGGTCTTGTAGCAGGAGCCAAAGGAACCTTGGACCGGGGGATGGCAAAACTTTCCTATAAAGGACCATACAGTAAGTATCCTGGGTTTTGTGAACCATATGGTCTCTGTCACAATTACTCAAATCTGTTATTGTGGCCAGAGGTCACCCGTGAATAATATAGAAGCACACGGGCATGGCTGTGTTCCAGTAAAACTTTGTTTGCACAAAACGCTGGTGGCCTAGAGGCTGCAGCTTGGAAACCCCTGTCCCGGATTCTTAAAGGTCAAGTGGGTTTCGATCGTCCATGACTGGGACCCGGAGATACATTACAGACCTCATGGGTCTGTCATTCATTTACCACCTGCTTCAGTCTGCGTGCCGGGTTCAGGGCTCCCATGGGAATATGCTAAGGACGATCTCTTGGGGGGTTGATGGCCAGTTATATAAGTATATAGGCCATCATGATGGGAGACTCTGGGTTATTTTCAGAGATGAGGCCTCTCTCTGAAGAAGGCAGTGGCGAGGGGAGGGCGTGGGGGCGGGTTTCTGGAGGGGAAGCGGGTACCAGGCAGAGGGAACTGCATTTGCAAATGTACGGAGGCCAGGCAGAAGGTGGGCCATTTGGAGAGCTGCAAACAGTTCAAGGTGGCTTGGTGTGCAGAATTGGGTGTGGCGGGCACCCCAACACACTGATTCAGAACCGCTGGAAGGAGGTCTGCAGATTGTTCCTATTTTTATTTCTTTACGTTAGAACTAAAATCATTTCCAAATGGAAATACATTCTATACAGCACAGAGTTCAATAGGCCACAGAATAAGGTGTCCATCCTTCTCTGCTATTTAGACAACTGTTCCCATTTCTGCAGGCAACCGGTGCCTTTAGCTTCTTAGATATTCTTTCAGACATATTCTGTGCAGACAGAAGAAAATATGCACACACATGTTTTCCCTCCCCAAATCGTTTCCCACACAAATGTTACCAGACTACCCACTTTCTTGTGTTTTTGCTCTTATCACCTACAAATCTAACCTGGAGGTCGTTCCAGAACATTTGTATTCCTATGAAAGCTGGATTCTTGAGATGTTCTGATAGATGTCCGGGGTCAAGACTTATGGGGAGAGCTCATTATTTTAAAGGCACGTCCCCTGTGCCAGCAACATTCACAACATGTTCCAATTGGCTGGATCAAGAGAATAAATGAATGAGGTAAGAGAAGGGAAAATGCATTTTAAGATGCAAGAAGGATGGAAAAAGAGGAAGGAAGGATTTTATTAATATTTAATCCCTTGGAGGCATTTGGCTCCAAGATCTAAGAAATGGCATGTCCTCATTTTGGAAAATGGAATGTAATTAGGAAGGTGCCCATGGCTTTCAGCCTGCAGGTCCCATTGCTTCCTCCAGAGTTGGGCACACAACTTTTTAAAAATCTCAACAAGTAATTCTTTCCTGCCTCTCTGAAAAATGAAGCAATTTAAATTCTGCTTATAAGGTCACAGAACCGAGCCCAAGGCCAGGCAATGATGCAGATGCTTTTGCCGCTGGCAGAGGGATGGTGGCATCTAAAGAGGCGGTGTGCCCTTGTCTCTGCCTTCCCACAGCTCCCTGGGCATCCTCCTGTTGCAGAACCTACAGCCCTGGCTTGTCAATATCTATTATGTGTCTGTTTCCTCAACTAGTGGGAAGCCCTGTGTGGGCAAGGATTCCATCTCATCCATCTATCCACACGTCTGATGTATTATATTGACCTGGTCCAACTGCAATGAGAGAAGATTGAAAGAATGTGCCTATTATGAGAAGGCAAGGGAAGGAAGGGAAGGCCAGGAAGGGAAGGGTAGGGAAGGGGAAAGAGAAAAAGAAAAAGACAAGATCACAGATCATTATTCCATAATGGAAAGTGACACATTTACTGCGCGTTTTCCCTTCCCGACAGGGAAAGCCCTTCGCTGCCATTTCACGTGGCAGAATGTTGAAGCGGCGGCTGCCCATATGACAGGAGTGCCCTACACAAAGATAAGAATACACGGATTTGTTTCACGATCTCTATTTTGGTTCCCCGTAGGAAGGGTTATTTCTGTCTCAGCTCCGAGGGGGTGCTGAAGGCAGGCGCGCCCTCATGTGCACAGGCTGTCAGAGAGTGGCAGTTTGTGAAAACGGGTCCCCGCTGAGAGATGCCCCAGAGGTCTTTCAAGAGCTGGAGATGGCAGTGGGAAGTGTCGGCACCATGACCCCACGACTGTTACATCAGAGCCAGGCAGGGCGGGGAGCAGGGGGGAAGCACTGCAGTTTCCAAAACTACCTTGGGAACGTCATTCCCACCCAACATGCACTAAAACAGAATCTTGGAGGAACTCTTCCCGAGGAACTAGGTTTTAACCCAAATCTCAAGTAACACTCACGTGACGGGACTCTACCCGCCTGACCTCTGGTGTGTTAATTCTCTTCTAGGGTCCTGGCTGCCTGTCTGTAGGTGGGGAAGACCAGCACCACCAATGACTTAGCCAGAAAAGTCGATGGACAAGCACTATGTCATCTGGAAAGCACTAGGAAGGGTGCCCTCGCGTCAGGATGGTGATAAGTATTCTCACTAACTTGCTGCTCTCACACGGGATTACGCCCACCAGTGAAGAGTGAGACACGTTGCCAGCCTGGCCGTTTCTCCTTCCAATTTTGGCAGAGAGAAGGCTCCTATTCGTCCCCGCATAGCAAGTCAGACTCAGAGGCGATGGGCTTCTGGGTCTCTCTCTTCCTCTCTACATACCTCATGCCCCTCCAATGTGCAGACTCTCCCTCCAACACTGCCCTTGCTCAGAGATAGCCCAGTGGCCAGGGGTCTTGTGGCCGCCCCAAGTTC
>PISW01001944.1:218641-307271 GCA_004023785.1 Mungos mungo
GTTCCCAGGATCCCCAAGCCCACAGCCCATGCTGTGAGCCTCCTTATCACCATCCTTTGCTTCTACCATGCACTGTCCCGTCCTCTTTGGGGAATGTAAACACAGATCTCCCGCTCAAAACCCAGCAAAGCCTCCTTGTTTTCCAATGCTCAGACTCTGGGTTTATTGTCCAGGCTTCCAGACACCCCCCCCCCCCCGCCAGCACTGACCACTTTTCCCCCCCTTCCCACCTCATTCCCCTCTGTCTTCCCATCCCATAATACTCCACTCTGGTCAGGCCAGCATGCCCTTCTTGCTGTAAAATGGTCCCTGCTCATTCTAGCCACTATCATCCGCCTGCCTGTCCAACTCTTCTGCCTTGTACCTTCCCTCAACCTGCTCAGCCAGGAAGGTCCCACTCCATTCCATTTTCCTCAGGGAGCCGTCCCTGATGGCTGCAGTCTTCACTGTGCAGTGGACTCTGAAATCCTACATGAGAACAAGCCTGCCATTAAACAGTCCATGAAAGGGCTGTTTACTGACCATCTACTAAGTGACAATAAGGGCCAACCAAGGGGGATGGGGATGAAGTGGAAAAATTGAAAGGATGTCTTGCTTGGTGATTGACAGTATTAAAGAGGTGAGGGAAACGAAGGCATCCAAGATGACTCCCCAATTTCTGGTCTGATAACTGGATGGGGGGCTCCCATTCACTGACATGGTGACAGAGGGGTGGAATCAGGCTGGTGGAAGGGGGTGCAGATCATTCCAACTGGGACACTAGGAGGAGCGGTATTCAGCAGGAAGCTGGCTATGTCAACCATGTGGGTTGGGAGCTCAAGAGCACTCTGTCAAATCGGGAAGACCCACAATGAGCCCACAAATTAGCATGTAAAAGAATAAATGCAATAAACAGGGTGGAAACAGCTACAAGAGCCCAGGGGAAGGAGCAAATGCTGGCGTATGTGAGGAGTCTTCTGGAAAAGGTGACACTTGAGCTGGTCCTTGAAGGACTAGTATAGGCTTAGCATCTGAATGGACAGGAAAGGATCTGTGGGATGAAGGAACAGCATGTGCATATGTACCGTGGTATGAACAAAGATGGGATACTCCAGAAGTAGGTCAAAATGGGGGAAGAGTAGATCTGTGGGATGAAGGAAAGGCATGTGCAAAGGTGCTGAAGTAGGGACGAGCATGGCATACTCCAGAAGCAGGTCAAAATACGGAAGAGTAGAGTGCATGAGGGGTTTGGGGGCAATGGGGTGGAGGAGATGACAGGGCTGCAAAATAATAGCCCGTGGACCAAACCGGACACAGAGATATGCTTTACAAAGTGAGAAATCTACACCAAAGTCTAGATTTCTCTCTTCTACTGAAAGAAAAAGGAGAGCCTGGGCTTCTCATTCTTACATGTGACAATGGTCAGATGGAGCAGTGGCTCCTACCTTTGAACAGCTATGGGCTTCCCAGTTTGTCAAATCCCCCAAACTGCTACTTCACTCTGATATTATCCACCCAGCCCTCATTGGCATCTGAGACCTGACCTGTTGCTGTGGCCGGAAAACAAGGCCAAGGAATTTGGACTGATTTCCGAGGACAATGCACAGCTGCTGAAGCACAAATGGTCACAGAGGACCAAATACTGAAGACACGGGGACAAGGTCATTTCCTTTGAATCCCTTTACCTGAAAGGGCTGACCACAGACTAGTCCTGAACGGACGCCATCAGAATGTTCTCTGGGCTACAGAGTCATTTTCTTAGGATTCAGCTTTCCTCCCTCTTCTGCTCTCTCAAATCCATTTGTAACAATGCTGTGTCCCAGATTTTGAGTCAGAACACCTGTAGCCTATTTTACCAGGAAATTCACACCTCCCTGGGCCCCTCGGCAGGGTGGGTTTGGCCCACGGCTATCCTGGACACCCAGAGATGTATGTATCCATCTGGAAGGCAGCTGGCCACGTTTGCACGCCGCTCGGAGAATCTTCTGCATTATACCACAGTCTCCAGGCACCGCTGACCTGCCACCCCGCTGGGGAGATCATGCTGGCAAATGTGTGATGGCCGGAAGAAGAAAGGCTCAAGTCAAAAGACAGCAGGCTTAAAATACTCCGAGCCAGAGCTATTGATCGTCCAAGAACAGGAGTGTGCAAGGAACCCAAGAGGGAGGCAGGCAGGCCTGAATTTTTGTCTCAGCAGAGATCTTGCTGATCTATAGAATTTAAACCCATGAAGGAAATGGATGAAATTAGCACCAACAACATTACCACTTCAGTGTGGGGAAGGCAGCAATGTCGATAAAACACTTGTTTACGAAACTGTTTCTTGGTACCTACCGTGTGCCTCCCACAGTGACTCAGTTCTCTTCCTTAAAGGCCTCATGCTCTGCTAAGAAATGTACATGATTAAACAAATGACTTCAATGCAAGTTGAAAAGTACATGGACTGAGATATTTACTAGATATGATGGTAACGTGTATTGAAAACGGTGCTTGAGGACTATAGAGTCTTCACGGAGGAAGAGATGGTGGAGCTGGGTGTTGAAGGGTGAGTAGGAGTTGGCCAAGAGGCTGAGGAGCAGGGGGTCCCAGCAGAGGAGGCAGTTATGGGACAGAGCTGAGAGTTTTGGGGGCCACTGAGAAGGGAGCCCCTGTCCTGTCCTGGCCACATCATTCACCAGCCAGGTCATCATGGCACATTACTAAAACTCACCAGGACTCGATTTTCTCCTGACTATAATGTAATGAAATGGAGCAGTACTGTCTAACACAGTGACCCTGGCCACTTGTGGCCATTTAAATGCAAATTCACTAAAATTAACTAAAATTAAAAAAAACCTAGCTCTTTATTACGTATAATAGTGATGGTAAAAATGCGCAATAGACACATGTACCAAATGGCTACCATACTTGCCAATACAGATTATAAAACTTTTCCAGAAAGTTCTGTTGGGCAGTGCTGACGTAGAAAATAAGAGTTCTGGGTACGTAAGACACCTTGCATGAGTGTTTGGCACATAAAAATGTTCAATAGCATAATGTTTCCAATACATTACATTATGTTACATTATATCTATGTAATATATATGACTATAATTTGCAAAGACTTAGAGCAATAATTCCCAACGTGTGACAACGAATAAAAAGTGATGCGTTGCTGTGACACAAAGGAGGGAGAATTAGGAGCAGGAAATGAAGCAAAAAGGGGACAGGGAGGCAGACAAGGGGACAGATAGGCAGATAAGGGTGCTGGCTTTTCTTTGTCCCCCAGAAGCATTTCTCCCTTTCCTGACCCTCTTGTCTGGGCTCCTTTGCTGGCTACCTTCTGATAGGGTTTGGCTAATGGAAATGAGAGATAAAACAGACACCAATTTTCAAAAGGAACACTGGCCCGAGGAAGGGATAAAATGAATCATGACATGCAACACCAATTAAGTGTGTACAGTCCTGTGTGTTCTGAGATAAGACCGTAAGATGGCAGACTGACCTAGCAACAGCTCTGTATGAACTCATAAGTTCTGGAGATAAGACCACTGTCTGTTCCATTTGCCGGCAAATCTGCCCAGGCCATGCTTACTAACTACTACCTGTCCTACTAGCCCCACAACCTTACAAATACGTTTACTGATGCTTCCCCTTTGAGATCCTTTTGAAACACCAGTTCTTGGGGTGGTCTTCCTTGCTCATTGTGTTTACTAAACCAGTTCTCCCTGGCGGCAGGAACAGCGGCACAGCAGACGGCAGAAGCCAGGAGGTCAGGGAGCAAGGTGAGCCCCCACTCCCCACCCAATTTTGGTACCAACTCTGGCACTAGCTGTATCCGTCCACACTCCCAACTAAAGCTTCTGTGTTTGGTGGCCCCCACTTTATAAACTACAAGCCACACTGATGCCAGTATCTTTCTTTCTCCTGACCCTTCAACCTGGGGTGGCAATGGCTTTTGAAGTTGCCAGCCTCTGGGAGCCTCACTAGCCTTCTTGCCTCTGCCCCGCCCATGTGCTGCACAATATCCCTTCACTGAACAGTCTTTATTGCGTGCTGATTGTTTCTTGATGACAGTGCAAGGTTCTACTTTGTGCAAAGCTCCCTCCCCTGGATTGGTTTCTCCTTAAATCTGCATAGTAGGTACTCAGCTCTTTGCAGAGGAAGAAAGGGACTCCTAAGGTTGGGTGACTCACCCAAGGCCAAGCCAATCAAAGCACAGCAGGGACACCCATGTTTCAAATTCCAGCCTCTCTATCCTTTGTACTATCCTGCACTGCACTCAGGTGTAGGCATTTGAAAAATTCCTCTCCTCCTCTCCTCAGATGAGTATTTTCTTGGCCCCCAAAGTTGTTCTCAGCATTTTTTTTTGTTTTCCTCTCACCCCCTATCCTGGTATTCCTTTCCATTAAGCCTTTCACCAGCAATGGAGACCATATGTTGACTCTCAAAGAGGGGCAGTGTGCCGTCCCAGAAGCTCAAATCCATCTCCAGCTGAGTGTGCATAGGTGTGACATGGCTAAATCACACCCATGTCTGACCATCTGAACTTATTAAAAAGAGAAATTACTACAGGGATCAGACAAGCTAGAAAGAGTTTCAGTGAATTTTAAGTTAATGTAAAAGAGAGCAACATCTTTGCAGAGAGACGGAACAGGGGACCTTAGAAAGACTGCTGTTAAGGGGAAAGTGTCATGAGTGATGGCCCTCATTATATCCACACACAAATGGCTCTACAGGGGAAGGATCATGGTCTGTTACCTGGTTTAACAAAGACACACAGAGCGTCCACGCATCCCTTTATATCTTGAGCTGGGAGGTAGGAGAAGACTCTGCAAAAAGAGTCCATGGGATTCTACCCAGAAATAAACCAAGACGGGACACAAAAATGGCTCTGAGGTTGGGGAAGTCTTGGTCAGTGACACTGATTTAATACATGGACGACAGAGTCTGTGGGAAGGTGGATTCCAGTATTATTCGTAGCTAAAGCTGATCCAGTCTCCTCGCCATGAAAATATTCTTTACCAACTAGTGGCTCAGCATAAAAGCATGAAACCCAAGAGGTGATATCTTGCAACAACCCAGGTTCACAGCACCTTGGAAACAAGTGTAGAATTGGGGCCGGCAGCAGCTCCTGTGCAGGGTGAGCAGGCAGCCACTGAGCTGTGCAGGAGAGGTGTTCCACAGCAACACCACGTGGCAGTGAGGAACCATAGCGAGACTGGAATGAGAAGACTAGCTTTTTTTTTTTATTCCCACCAGGACCAGTAAGAGCAAGACTGACTCTTTTGTGAACCACATAAGCCACTTGAGATTGTGGCTAATTCAAGACACAGCTGCTAGTCTTCCTGCTAATAAGTAATAAACTGGGAAGGCAGAAGTGAAGCAGTTTGTAGAAACCACTGGAAACCTACATCTTAGTTCTAGGGATATCACTTGTTGTGTGAGACTCAGAGCAGATCACCTCACTGGTCTGGGCTTAATCAGCTTATCTTTAAAGCATCCTTTCCCAGGGATGCCTGGGTAGCTCAGCCAATTAAGCAACCAACTTCGGCTCAGTTCTTGATCTCACGGTTCATGGGTTCAAGCCCTGCATGGGGCTCTGTGCTGACAGCTCAGAGCCTGGAGCCTGCTTCAGATGCTGTGTCTTTCTCTCTCTGCCCCTCCCCTGCTAGCTAGCTCGCTCTCTCTTTCTCTCTCTCTCTCTCTCTCAAAAAATAAATGCACATCAAAAACTTAACAAACAAACAAACACACATCCTTTCCCAGATCCAGGACTCTTCAGAGGACCGTAAACTCCATAACAACAGGACCAATGTCTTTTTTTTTTTCCCAATGCAGAATCCCCAGAGCCCAGCGGACAGCACAAAGCACTGCCTCATAAATACTTGTCTAATTAAATAGACTTGACCTCAAGCATGATCCTTTGCTCAGTAAACTTAGCCTTGAGCTAAATACAAAAGAAGAGTCAACTTTGGGCCGAGATATTGGTCACTAAAAGAGTCACAGTAGTGCTGAGTATACAGAAGATGGCCCATAAATGCCCATCACTCCATCTTTTCCTCCTTCCTGTCTCTGCAAACTTCAGTGCAATTTTCAGTGTCATACATTCTTGGGCATGGGAAAAGATGTGCAAATGACCTCGTTCTGGGGCATTTTAAGCTTTTAAAAGCCAAGTAACAGTATCATATAAAAGAAAAGCACAGAGGAAAGCTCAATATGTAAATCACTTTAGTCAGAGCTATTCGATTGGTGGGTATAAGAAGGGAGGAGCCTCTGTGCTTGGAGGCACATGGAAGAAAGGGATCTCTGATTGGCAGGGGAACAAGGGGCGGGGCCGTGGCCATAGCCCTCCCCCTTCTTCCCCAACGTGGGGGTTCAATCAGCCTGAAGAATGCTTTACTGATCACAGTTGGAAAACTGCTCTTCTAATCAAGCTCTAAGTCTTAGAGCTGAGGAAACAGAAGCTCAGAAGGGTTATGTGACTCTTGGGGAGTCACGAAGCTCCCTTATGGTTCTTTTTATGCTCCCTGGTGATAAAAATGCATCCGCCAGCTTCTTTTCTCCCTGGGCCAGCTGGTTCCTCCCATGAGAGCCTGTCTCCTCCTCTGGCCCCCTGAGGATGACAAGCTCGCTTCCTGTCCTAGAAACAAGCACTAAGGCTTCCTGGGGCTTCCAGAGAATTGTCAGTGTCAGGCCTGTGGGGAGCCACAGGCTGGAAGGCAGAAGAACAAAGAAAGGCAAGACATCACCAGGAGTCTTACAGGAGAAGTCCCACGTTTTAGGTTAAATAAAAATAGAGCTGGGCTCTGCAACTTCACTTGACTTTCAGTCTGGATCCCTCTCTTCCTCCATGGCCTCCTTCCTCACCAGAGTCTCCAGCCACAATCCTTGGACAGGCTGGTCCATGAGGTACAAAGCAGATAAAGAAGAACTCAGCATCCACAATGACAGAGAGAAGGGGAGGGGAGGGGAGGGTCGCAGGAGCTCAGAGAGAAGGGCTCAGCTAGCTGGGAAGGGCCAGACAGGGGACCTGGCTCTGGAGAACTGGAGACACAAACAGGAAGGCATTTCCAGAAAGAATACAGCAGCAGGGAGAAAAATGGGGTTCCCAATGCTAACTCATTAAGGATGCATGCACTGGGAATCAGGCACTGTAATTCGGAACCACCTGTATTTATTTTTACAATCATTATTATCAGCAATGAGAGTAAGAGTAACTGAGTGCTTGCGGTGGGGTAGGCCCAGGGACTGACATGGTTTGCTTGCTCACGGAAGTCTCACAATACTCCCATTCTGTAAGAATGTTGTCACACCCACTTTATAGAGAAGAGAAACTGAGGCTTAGACAGGTTCAGTAAATGGCTCAAGATCCCACTGCTAGGAAGTGTCAGAACGAAGGCCAGGTCCATTTGACTCTAGACTCTGAATTATTAACAATTATCATCTCTTGCTATTCATTGATTCCATGAATATTTATTAAGCACCTACTGTATGCCGGACACTGTTCTGTATTTTCTGATGTTGATTCTTGGTAATTGATTCATGGGCAGATTTGCAGGCACACAGCTACCGTGTGGAGCACTGTGCACATTGGAAGAGATTTGAGAGTGAATGATGGGTCAGCTCTCCTGCAGGAAGGGCACCACTGAACATGGCCCCACAAGGATGGGGGGCCTCAGAAGATAAAGCCAATGCCAGCATTGTCGCCCAACAATCCATAACATCGAATACCAAGGACGATATGCAAGAAATCCGACTCTTCTAGCTAAAGGAATGTGTAAGAGTTACCTTAAGATGGCCACTGAGCAGCTATTCTGCTGTGGGTCGAAGAAGAACTCCGTGCACCAACAACCCCCACCCCCCACCTGCAGACCTGGAATGTCCCACACCAGTTTGAAAACAGCCAATCATGAAGCTCCAGCTTCCCATCACCCTGACAGAGGAGGCAACCTATCCCATCCCGCCACGTCCCTGAAATGCCCTTATTGGATAATATGTCCTCCCAAGATCAAACCCAGAAGTCTTTCACCCATAAAATACCTTGCCCCTCCCGTATCAGGCGCGACTTCCCTGACTCCCCACTCCCGGAGTCACGGAACCTCGCCCAGGAATCGCATATCCCAATAAAGGCTTTCTTGGCTCCATAACTTGGTCTTTCTTTCCTCTCATCTCTGCCTCCATCTATTAAATCTTACAGAATGAACTGGTACCTGCATAGTAGGGATGCTGCAAACAAAAAAAATGAACCGAAGAATGGTCTAAAAAGGCAGGGCAAGGGCGCCTGGGTAGCTCAGTCACGACAAGGGTTGGACTTCAGCTCAGGTCATGATCTCTGGGTTTTGTGAGTTCAAGACCCACATCAGGCTCTGTGCTGACAGCTCCAAGCCTGGAGCCTGCTTCGGATTCTGTGTCTACCTCTCTCTGTCTCTCTCTCCCTCCTTCCTTCTCAAAATTAAATAAACATTAAAAAAAAAAGAAGGCTGGCAAATCTACATGATTTTGATCACCAAGTCCTTCACTCAGGTCGCTCTCTGGGAGTTTGAATCTCACCTGTCTCACAAAGAACTCTGAACTGGGAAATACTAGATCCACCCCTGCCCCCAGGCCTTCCCTATTGGTCAGACACCCTATCGCCGTCTTTGTCTCACTCAAGGATTTACCTGCACTATTAATTACTTTATGTTTTTAAACCAACTTTCTTTCCCACTTAAATCCAATGACAGCATAAGAAAAGGAAGCTTGTATCACCGCCTTTACTAGGAAAGCCAGATCCCCTCACATAAATGAGTTACTAGAAGAATAAATGTGCTGACCTCAGAAGGCTAAGTTCAAAGCAATGGGAAAACAGAGGTAATGCATGTGCACGTCGCCTGCATTTGGGGGGAGGGTGCAGACTTGTAGTGCGTATCTCAGAGTGGAGCTCAGATCCCGGGGCGGCTGCTGCTTGGCCAGGATGGCCCTGCAGACTTTGTGTCCACACCCGGGATTCCTTCTACTGCCATCCTGCTGCCTAGTGGCAGCCCTTTCTCACTTACTAGCTCCCTGTCCATCTATATCGCTGTGCGCCCTCAGGTCTGGGTCCCCTTACCCTAAAACCCTCCAGTGCCCACTTCCAGTGACGCCTTCCCCTCTCTGAGCAGGATCTGTTGCTTGTGCCTCTTAAGACTCCTTTCTCTCCATTCTCCATGGGGAGTGCTCGGGTGGGGACAGAGCATTCCACTGTGGTCCCCACAGTGAGGACCTGGGGCAAAGGAGGAGCACTGAGGAGCAGGAGTGATGGGGTGTCAGGAGATGAGCCTCCCTGCCTGGGTTGGGTGTTTGTCCCTGTAACTGACTGATGCAAGCTTGGTCATGTGCTTCTGCAACCCTCTCCCCTCCCCTCCACAACCTGCATAAAGGCAGAGGAGGAGGGCTCTCCAGGGGGGTGTTGGGCATCACAGGGATGCAGCTAAATATCCTAATTAGGAAGTTGGAACTTGCCCAACTTTCATATTGGGGCTTGAGTTGACTCAAAGGGTATGGAGGGTGAGTCCGGCAAGCCCATCCAAAGGTAAGACCCAGTGATGAGACTTCTGACCCCAGGTCCTACCTGATGATGGAAGACAAAGGCCAAGGGTGGCAGGGCGCCCAGGTTGTCTGAAAATTCAACTGGACATGTGTAAGTCAATCACATCGCTCCGCCCGCCGATAATCTGGAGTCAAGTTCAGTAGGCGAGCTGAGCAGTCTCTACTTCTAAAAAGGATTCAAAGTAGATTTGTAAAGCTGTACAGGAATGGATCCTTCGAAGAAATTCTGCATGGTTTGTTAAAAAGTGATGGGTTTTGGAGAGGGAAAGATAGTGACCACTGGGAGCCTGCGAAGGTTCACTGTGAACAACTGTGTCAGAGTCACGTAAACCTGTATTTAATATGACAATCTGTTGAGTCAGAAGCCTTTACGGAACATCTAGAACACATCAAGGAGCTTGCTGTGTGCCCTACGTACACCACTGCACATCTATTCCACAGGTACTCCACGAGATAATAGTAAGCTGCCAAAAAATACTCTGGAAATCGAGAAGTAAGCTGGACCTTTGGTTACTAATTGATTTTAAAAGTAAGCATACAAAATAAATGAAATAAAAGTAACCTTAACCTTCAGGAGACAGAAAGGTGAAGATGGTACCTGTCCCCTGGCCCATGCTCTTCCTACACCTCCTGAAAATACCAACGCCTCAGGAAACAGACAAACTTTCCCAACTCAGAACTATACCAGAACCCAAAAGTGACACATAAATTAACGTCAGCATTTCAAAACAACTTCCATTAACTCTCTTTGACGAATGCACACCTGCAAAGCACCTGGCACATGGAAATATAGGGAATTGTCAACTATTATTAATTTAACTCAGAGGAGCTAGATTCAGGAAAGACTCCGTGGCCTCTGAAGACTTTCTCTTCTGGAAGCAAGAGGCCCGGCCAGGCTAAGCCGTGCTGCTGCATGGGGGTTGAATGGTGTCCCCTCAAAATAGAAGTCCATCTAGAACCTGAGAACCTGCAGGTGCAATTAGTTAAGACCAGGTCATCCAGGAGTAGAGCAGGTCCTAAATCCAATCCCTAGTGTCCTTGTAGGAAGAGGAGAAGACACGCAGACAGACATAGGGAAGGAGTCAGGTGAGGATGGAGGCAGAGACCAGGAGGCAGAGGGTCACCACGGATGGCCGGCAGCTCACCGAAGCGGAGAGAGACCAGGGAGGATTCTTCCTTTGAGCCTTCAGTGGTGGCCCTGTTGACACCTTGACTTCAGACCTTCGGCCTCCAGCATCTGTTGTTTTAAGCTCCGCACTTTGTGGGACTTTGTCATGGGAGCCCCAGGGAGCTCCTCCAGGAGACATCCGCCCTCCTCTCTCTGCTGGTGGAGAACCAGGGTCTGTACTCACCAGCAAAGCTAGCAAACATCTTTCTGCTTGCGAGGGCTGCTTTACGAAACAGCCGACACTGCATTCAGTCGCTTCCTTCCTCTGGTCTTTTCCTCTCCAGGGAAAAGCCAAGGCGGAGAACATCAGGGCACACACCGTGTCCTGGCGGATGGGGCTCACTGCAGGAGAAACATCCGCTGAGACTGGAGACAGGAAGAGCTTGAGCAGGGGGTCCTTCGTGCGCCGCGGACGGATGGAAACCCGGACTGACTACCGGAGAACAGCAGTCCCCACCACAGTCCATCCCATCTGCACAAAGCAAGTGCCTGGGACCCCCCCGGAACTGCGCCAGGAGGCATGGTGCCCACTGAGCTCCTCGATGCACACCTGGCCAAAGGCTGTAACCATCCCTAATGCGGCAGTGAGCGAGGCCACAGGTGGTCCCCAGAAGTCTGCCTGCTGCCAACCTCTGGTCTGGAAAGAAACCCCTTATCTATAGATGACAAAAGGGAAGATGATAAGAAACATGGAGGCTGTGAACAGGGCGCTGTGATATGAATGGAGGAAAGCATGATCCTGAAGTCTCAAAGGCACGAAGATACCTCTGACAGAGATGTGTTCCAGCAGCCCGAAGAGAACCTGGTCTCTGTGAAACAGGAATAGAGACTCACAAGGAGAGAGCCTCACAGAAGGGAGATGATATCTACAGTAAGGAGCTGGGTGCAAAAGTCCTCCATGAAAATGTTAGTGTATGGATGGCAGGAAAACAGTTTAAAGGCATGATCTGCAGCCATTAAATAGGGTTTATGTCAGAAATGCTACAGGGTTTTAAATCAGCAAATCACTCAATTGTTTGTAGCAACAGAACGGACAATTAACTTTATTATCCATCCTTGGAGTTGGGGGGAATCTTGTAAACTGAAAATGGAAGAGTATTTTGATTACATGAGAAAATATCTTGAGGGGCACCTGGGTGACTCAGTCGGTTAGGTGTCCTACTTCAGCTCAGCTTGTGGTTCATGAGTTCAAGCCCCATGCCAGACTCTGTGCTGACAGCTCAGAGCCTGGAGCCTGCTTTGAATTCTGTGTCTCCCTCTCTCTCTGACTCTCCCCTGCTCATGCTCTGTCTCAAAAAATGAATAAATGTTAAAAAAAATTAAAAAGAAAAAGAAAATTTTTTTTCTTTTTCTTTCTGTGAGCTATGACATGGGGTCCAACTAATGTCATGGACAAGACAAGGACCCACATTATCATCAAAGACATTTTATAATATCATTTAAGGAGGAATAATCAGGAGTATTACAAATCAGAAATAAGAGTTCTGGATTCTGCAAAAAGGGAGAGCAATATACTATTGTTTTTAGTAACATATCTCCAGATAGGAAGAGGTAATGTTTATTAAGTCCTCATGAGGACTTGACATTGGTTAACAAAGTTCCTAACTGAATCTCCACCATAACCTTAGGAGGCGGGTGCTATCCGTAGGCTCAATGAGCAGATGAGGAAGCTGAAAAACCATGAGGTTAATTTGCTCCAGATCGCACCGTCCTCACTGGGGAACCTGCTGTGTCGACTCTAGAATCCATCTCTGAAGATGTCCTTCCAAGCAAACCGACCAAAATCAGAACCCAAGTGCAGCCAAACCAAGCATGATAACTAAGAAGAGACAAGAGTGCAAAGTGGCTGGATATAAAAATAAATGCACATGCCCAAAACAATACATTTCCTACACAAAAACAGAAACAATAAAAATTTAAAAGTAATTCCATCTAAATCAGCGTAACCAACAGCAAGAACTCCAGGAACCGTATAATGAGGGAAAGAAAATCCTAACTCCGAATATTCAGATCTGTAGGAAGACATAAAGAAAAACAAAATGCTTCTGGAAGAAAAGATGTAACGGTAAAGAGTTTGATTATTTCCCAATTAATTTCAGGTTTAATATAATTCCTCGAGAACCCCAAAGATTTTGGTGGAGGACAGACACATGGTTAAACTAAAGGAATCCAAAGTCACATGGGAGAGTACACCAGAAGTTTTTGAAGAACAGGAATAATGGCAGGGGCCTTGTCCTAAAAGAAATGATAGTTATTAAGTATCTTTAATAATCAAAATAGTAAGGTGTCGGAATTATGATGTAAGACAACAGAGCAAATTTCATGAGAAGAGGCCCCAGTGATGTGGAATTTGGCTTATGGGATAGCAGCGTCAGAAACCAAAGAGAGAGAATAACCCAGGCAATATTTTCCCAAGCAATTAGCAAAATTCGATATTTCCTCTAATCGAAACACCAAAATAGCATCTGGCAGAGGGTATGATGCTTGAGAGAAGTGTCCAGGCTGAATGAGCAGGATTATGTCAGATGAACAAGGAAGGTGATGACGTTCACAGCAGGCAGAGAGGACAGACAGGCAAATGGAAGGCACGAAAGAGCAGAATGTGTTCTGACATTTGCAAGACATTGATTAGACTGAGGACAGGGTTCCAGAAGAGGAAGCAGAAGGAAAGCAGATCATGAAAGTAAATAAGACTGAAGTCGTGAGTTTAGACTCAATCCTACAAGTGATGGAGACCCAACTGCAGAATAATTTTCAGAAAATCAGAGACAAGGTAAGTTATTTTATTAAAAAAAAACTTAAAAGAATTTTTTTACATTTCTTTATTTTTGAAAGACAGAAAGAGACAGAGCGTGAACAGGGTAGGGGCAGAGAAAGAAAGAGACACAGAATCTGAAGTGGGCTCTAGGCTCTGAGCTAGCGGTCTGCACAGAGCCTGACGTGGGGCTCGAACCCACGAACCGTGAGATCATGACCTGAGCCGAAGTCGGACGCTCAATCAACTGAGCACCCAGGCGCCCCCCCCAAAAACTTTTAATATATAATGCTTTTTAAGTTTATTTATTTTGAGAAAGAGAGAGCACAAGCTGGGGAGGGTCAGAGAGAGGAGGGGAGGGAAAGAGATTCCCAAACACTGATAGTGCAGAGCCCAAGGCAGGGCTCAAATCAAACCCACAAACTGGGAGATCGTGACCTGAGCCGAAGTCAGACGCTTAACTGACTGAGCCACCCTGGCGCCCCTAGTATTTTAGTAAGATCACGTAGCTGGCAAAGTGAAGGAGACACTGGAGAAGTAGGAAACTAGACACAATGAGGAAGCCGCTGCAAGAATCTAGGCAGAATATGGGGAAGGCTGGGAGAAGGGCAAAGGGGACACGGTAAGGTACAGAAGGTCACATGTATGTGACTCCGACTGAGAGAGCGGAGCTGTGACCCAGGGGTAGGAAACGGTCAAAGCTCACCGTCTCCGGGTTCGATGTTCCCAGATTCTACCTTAAAAGAAAGGTTGGGTTCTTCTCTGGCTTATTCTTCTTTGGGGTCTTTGCGTTGGCACATGGAGTCGTTTCGTCTGCGAGTACTTTCTGCAAGTTGAAAAGACAATTTACTTCTCAAGATTGCGCAGTTCCTGTTTTCCCTTTTAGGAGGGCAATCTGGATCCTTTATTTTTCTTATAGCTGAAATATTTCTATTCGATTAGCTAATTTCTCCCTGAAGCCATATCCTTCACTTTAATAAGAGGAAAACGAGGCCGCTCTATGTATTATTAAACTTCATTTCAGGCCGAAATTGAATTATAAACTATCAGTAGTCTCTCTCATGTATCACAAGTTATTGGTCTAGGATTCATGCTTCTGAATGGTTTTCAATCTTTTAGAGGCAGTGGCGGGGGTGGGGGGGCTGCCTTAAAATAGCCTGAATGTAGCTCAATGAATATTTTTGAGGCGTCTATAATTTTGGAAACTTTCATAGAAACATTTTTTACTAACAATGACCCTGGGACTGGAAATCTGCTTCAGGCTTTGAATGTATGAGCTGCTGTTTGTTTCTCTGCTTACTTTCTTTTCCTGAACGTGGTCCTTTTGTAAAAGACCCCAGTGGTTAACTGGGCACCTTTTATCCAAACTCCATGATTTCAGTGGTTTGCTGCGGCATAAACTCCGACGGCTTCATCCTGTCCTGAAAGCTTGTATTTAAACACTCACCCACCTTGCCTGCCTTCAACACGTTCTGTCTCTTCTTCGGAATCACTGCCACTAACCACTCACCACCTCGCCGAGCTGGGTATTAGGAAGGAGATGAAAACAGCAGTTAAGAAAAGTCTCAGAAGTCAGACCTGGTTTGAACCCCAGCTCTGCCAGTTCCCTAGGTCTGGGATTGGGGGACAAGCTCCGGATGTCCCCGAGATTCAGACTCCCCATGTGCAAAGTGGGGAAGGCAGCAGTTCCTTGTCTGTGGGCCACTGTGAGGCTCAGTGTGTGATCCTGGAGAAGTACCGGTCCAGCTCCCAGCCCGGGGTAAGTGCTCACTACTCTACACTTGGCGTCCTGCGGCATCATGCAGCCTGAGGGCAAGCTCTGCTGAAGACTTAGCTGTGTGACCTACGGCAAGTTGCCCACCCTCTCTGAATCTGTTACAACCATTTTGAAACGGCAAACTGAGGGAATGGATGTGATGCAGGCAGTCACTAAACTTATTTTCCGAGTGCCTGCTCTATGCGAGACACGGCTGGGTGTCACAGAACCATCAGCTGGGCCTGAATCCATTGCTCCAAGGAATCCTGGGTCCTTGCCTTTAAGGATACTTTGGTCCCATGACCTTGGAGAAGTGCCCTGGGTTGGCCAGAGAAATATTAAGGTGTGAGCACAGGAAGCTGCCAATGGTTAGAGATGCAAAAAAGAGATAAATATTAAAAGCAAGGGAGGGCAGTTTCAGGAAGGCTGAATTATAACAAGACTACAATCCCCAAATGCCCCTGAGACATAGAGCAGGGGGGTAAGCCAAGGCGATCCAGACCCAGGGAAAGTGATGATAGGCCATGCTGGGGGAGCGAAAGGCGTGCTGAAAGATGATACTATGTCTTCACGTGTCCCAGTGTTAGGAAATATTACAGAGGCCAGAGGCACATCAGATCGCACAGACAGCAGACTTTTGGGGAAACTGAGGCTCGAGGGATTGAGGAGGTTGTTCAAGGTCAAGATCACACAGCCAATGTGATGGGAGCTGGACCCTAGGTCTGCCTGGGTCGGCTAGCCATGTTTCTCCAGAACCCTGGGAAACTAAAAATGTGAGCTCACAGGGTCGGGTCCTCTCACTAAGGAGACGCTCAGGCCGACCAGGGACATGTCCTGATCAATGTGGCTCTAACTGTGAGGCCAGAGCCGGCACAGCAATGCCTGTCTACTGGCAGGCTCCTCTTCACCCCGAGTCGTGGCCTCCGTGAGGACAGGGGCCTCGGTCTCACTCATCTCCCTCCCAGCACCCAGCAGGCTCAGTACTTTTTGGATGAGTGAGTTGAAAGAATAAATCAACACAGACGCCTTAATAACATGCCTGAGATCAGAACAGAGCGCAGAGGTTCTCGCTGATCGGAGCCAGACTGGCCCTGTGGTCGATCTGACCCCGGGCTGCAGGTCTGTGAACTGAAGAACCACCGGACACCCAGTATGAAGCGGCGACATCGCCTGGGGGTGATGGATGGTGGCCACACGACCCTCTGGGCTCCTGCGTGCTGGCACACTCATCTATAAAGCCTGGGTCACCAGCTCAGCATGATGTAATGGGCTTTCTGTTGCTCTAATGGTCTGGCCTGTCAGTGTGGATTTATCACTACACAGACACTGGGGCCTGTTCCGGACTCTGCGATGGGAGACTTTTGGCAAAATGAAGAGCTTACTCAGGCCAATCTCCTTCCTACCTTCTCAGGTCCTCAGAAACGACCACCCCCTCATTCCCACAGCACCCACGATGGCCAGCCTTGGACAAACATAACTCCCTTCCTGAACTGCATGTTGAATGAATGAATGAAATAAAACGTGAATAAATGCCCGCCATGATGTCTAACGAATCCACAAGATTTTACTTCCAACAAACAGAAAAGTGGTCAATCTTGAAAACATTGCTCTTAAAAAAATTAATATATGGTTCGGTTTATATACTGGCCAGGTTTCACAGCACATATCATTTTATCTGGTGATTAATACTATGAGCTCTGAAGCCTGAAGACCAAGGCCAAGGTATTCTTGGTATTATCATTTATCAGGTATATGACTTTGGTGAAGTTACTGGACTCTCGGACCTCAGTTTATTCATCTGTTAAAATGGGGAGGATAGCACCTAGGTACACGGGGCTGATGTAAAAAACAGCTGAGAGAAACATATGTAAAGAGCACATCATCACCATCTCATCGAAATGCTGGCCTCATCTAGTGGGAATCGCATTTCCCAGCCTTCATAGAGACAAAGCAACTGAGGCTCAGGGAGACTACGAGATGCACCCAAGGTCACAGTGTCACCCAGGACATCTGGCTCACCGCTGTACACCAGCCAGAGCTCCCTTCCAGCCTAAAATCTACCCAAATTGTGATCCTAGTAAATCTCGCTGACCTTCTCATCCCACCTAATTCCGAGGGCAAAATGCGATTCATGCTCAACTCAGAGGAGAAGGCAGAACTTGATCTTTCAGAAGGAAATCTAATAAATACATCCTGACAGCACCACTCGCTCCTGAGCCAGGGCTCCTGAAATTATATTCAGCACCAAGTGGAAGAAGGAAGCCTTAATGAATCTGGGAGCCACTGTTATTTACAGCAGATGAGAAAACAAATGAATGTTCGTGCCTGGTGAAGCTTCAAAACATTCGCGACTTATCAGCTCCTCCATCTGCACCTGAGAAGCCACTCTATCCACTTGCAAACATGAGAACTTCCTCTTACATTTCTACTCATAAGTGGTTCTCAACCATGGCCGCACATTAGAATTAAGTGCATGGCACGTGAAAGATAATAAATAGCCACATGTGCTCAAGACCTACCTACAGAGACATCAGATTCAACGGGTCGAAGGTGGGACCTGGTCTTTGCATGTCTAAAGCTCTCAGGTGACCAAAACATGCAGCTGGAGGGTGGGACCCACCAAACTAGGTCATAGTTACGGAGTGGTGGGTGGGCTTGGGACGTAAAGTTGTCCTGTTTTGCAGAGTTGTAGAGACAGTCAGGGGCCAGTCAACCACAGAAACTCACGATGCTCAATGCATTCAACTGTCTCCCATCTCCTTCCAGGTCCCACCAGGTTCTATCACCCTGCTACTACCACTAACACATGCTGCTGCCCTCCATTTCATCCTGTGGAAATCTGCCCAGGCACCACCATCTTGCTCTGCTAAAACCCTGGCCGTGGACCACCATCTTGCTCTGCTAAAACCCAGCTTTGGCACCACCATCTTGGTTGGCTGTGGTACCGTCATCTTATAGAAGCCCCAGGATTACCCAAAACAGTATCTTCTCCATCTGCTAATTCCTCCTTGAGGCTCTCCTCATCCCCCTTTCCTGTGCCACTGCGGGTCTCCCTGTCTTCATTTGCTCGCCCTCTATCTAGACACAGAAGGCTGCATCTAAGCAGAAAATCTGACTGTGTCACTTCCGGGATGGACTCTGATTCCTACAGGATAAAATGCAAACTTCTCAGCACGACTCACAGTCTCAGCAAGGTTTCCCAATCATATTATTTTTGTGGCTTCCCCATGCCATTTACATCTGAGCCAAACTCTTCTGTGTTCCATTTCTAGAACACATCATTCACTACCATACCTCTGTGGTTTGGCCCGGGCTGTTCCTTTCTCTAAGAATGTCATCCCCACCAGGTGAAATCCTCCTTGTTCTTCACAATCTAGTCCTCATGGAGAAAGAATCTAGCCTCATGACAGGAGTCCTGGGCAGGGATCCCTCTGACTGGCCCACTCCACATTGTGCTTGTGGTCCTGCCTGAGCCCTGGGGGATGGGCACTATTATTGTGCCCACATGGCAGGTGGAGAGAGGACCAGCACAGAGAAGATTTTTTTGAGCAGATTTTCTGGAAAATGGCTTGGATGTGGCCTCAGGTTATGGTTTGGTGGGAGTGAGAGAGCCTAGAGGGGAGTGAAAGAAGACGGGGGAGATGGATGGAAAGTCAGAGTCACACTGTGCGCCTGGGAAGGGCGGGGCTAACAAAGACATTCTAGCAAATGGGCAATTCTTGGGACACATTAATTGAATAACAGAAATCTTTAATATACAGTTTTATTTGCTGTTTAGTGCTTCGCTTGCTTCTGTCTCTGCTGATATCCTGAGCTCTCAGCAAAGTCAACTCTACAGACACATGCTTCAAGAGAGAAATTTGGAGAGAAGTCAAGGCAAAGGGCGGAGTCGGGCATCTCTGTTAGCTCAGAGGGGAGAGGCGAACAGGCATAGTAGGTGAGGCAAGGCTGCCAGGGAGAATTTGTTGGAGAAGGAAACCTTGTCCCCTACCACCATGTGGCAAGGATGTTGAGAGAATCAATAGCTCACTGGATGTTCCCAACGTATCTGCATATGTGGAGCAGAGGCAGGTAGGACCCGCATTTCATTTAAATCTCAAAGGTGGGATGACCCGCAATGAATACTTGAATGCGCCAAAGCATGAGTCCCACCCAGGCCAAGACTTCAGATAGCTTCACTTGTTCAGCTCAGATCCATGTGCCTAGGAATCCTAGTGCAGATGAATCTTCTCACCCCTCAGATGCCAGCTCTGAACTGTGCTGGCTTCCAAGCTTCTGTAAAACCAATTAAGAACAGGCATGTTGTGAAGGCCTTTGGACACAGTTGGTGATGACCCATCTGGGGGAATGGAGCTTCCCAAACTAATTACATTCCTCCGTGCAGCCCAAGGAAAAGCACAGAATGTGCCACTTTCAGGTTTATTAGATTGATGTGCAGTTGAGCAGTGATTATGTTTGCAGCACACACAGTGTTCCCGGTGTCCCTCTCCTGGACATGCCTTCGGTGATGCTTCCTGGGGGAAGAGGAAGGCATTTTCCATTTGTACCAGACTCTGCTCAGTACTGAGCCTCACACTTGGGATGACTCTTCAGACACCTTCTGTCTTCTTCCTCCCAAACCAAATCCTGCTTTTGTTCATGTAAAGATGGGAGGAAGGTGGGGAAGCGATCCCATGGCCTCACGAGAGGTGGAAGGAGGCTGAAGGATCTAAATCAGGGGTCAGTAAACTGCAGCCCATGAGTCAAATTCTGCGAATCCAGCCTGTCACATGTCTCGTAAATAATACATATTTTCTCGGAAGACTGCCACACCCACTTATTTTTGGATTGTCTGTGGCTCCTTTCTTGCTATAGAGGAAGAGTTGAGCAACTGTGACAGAAATCGTTTGTGGCCACAAAGCCCAACCTATTTGCTCACTATTTGGCCCTTTAGAGAAGAAGGTCACTGACCTCTGGCCAGCCAAAAACATCCTGCTATGGGTGCATCCAGATTCTTCTCACTTAATCCTCACAACAACCAACAGTAAACATGATTGTCCTCATAACAGAGTTATTTGTCCAAAGTCACACGGCTTCAAGAGTTGAAGCTGGGATTTAAGCTTGGATCAACAGCAGAGTTACAAAAACACCCACGACTGCCCCTGCCCTCCATGCTCACAACCTCCTTAGGGAGAGAGAACACAGTCTGTTGAGAGTTGGAGCTGCAAGAGGCCCCTGAGGTCACCCAGGGCCAATCTCCTCATCTTCCGATGGAGATGCCATGGCCCAGATGAACTGTGTGCACCTTGCCTTTGCTGGGCCCGCTCACCTGGAGCTGTGCTCGGTTTTCCCGGTGAGCTCAGTCCTTCCTGACTCACCAGCCAATTCCAGTCAGGACACTCAACACCCCAGAGTCTCCAGCCCATCAGATTGAAGGGGATAAAGTAAGTTATGTTGGCTGCCCACCTAGTTCCTTGGGTCTGAGATGAGCTTAGGGCCATCTCACAAGGGGTGAGTTTCTGATACTAATTGTGGGGCTCCCACCCCAAGGATTTACTCACCCCCTTGTCACTGACCTCCCTGCTAGGACCCCAGCTTGAAAGAGCCTGACACTGGCTTGAACCAGACCCCGCCCCAGGCAGAGGCATCTTTCCAAGGGGCAAATGCTACAAGGGTCCCACACTGTAGGAATTGGCCACCTGGTACCCAGAAGAACCCTCCAACCCGGGGCCCGCAGCATCTTGCACTCACGGAACAGATGCCCTGGGACATGATCACCTAAGACCAGGATTCCCTTCCTCTCCACCAACTATAAGTAGCTGGGTTTCAAGGGTGCTGTTATCAGCCTTCACGATCCTGAACATCTTCCTTCTCTCCCATGCCTTCCCCTCCCAATCCCTCTCGTTAGCCCTGGTCACTCTGCTGAGCTCCACACTCCTAAATCCAACCACCTACCAGACTCCTCCACCTGGGCAGTCCAGGGGCACCAAATCTGATCCTGTGTATGCCGGAACTCACCATACCTGGCCCATGTCTCCTTTCCCCTACCTCCTCCATTCTGGGAAACCTTAGGGGGTCTCATAGACCCCCCTAAACTTGATCCCCCCAAACTTTATTGTTAACCTCACCAAACCTGCTCCCAGCCCCCCGCCTTTTTAAGAAGCAGCAGCATCACTGCGTTTGCCATCTGAATCAGAACTTGGGTTCGTTCTTCAAACTCTCCCTCATCTCTCACCTCCACTCAAGTCTCCACATCTACTGCTTTCACCTCCACATGTCTAGCCTCTCCGCTTTTACACCATGTCCTTGCACTAGGTGAGTTGAATCCTATCACACGCTAGGGTGAGCCACAGAGATAAGCATAGCTCTCAGCCCCGCCCACCTGCAACTCCACCACCACCCTGCCCAAGTGGTCCATTGTAGGAAAGTGGATGGACCTTGAGGGTGTCATGCTAAGCAAAATAAGTCAGGCAAAGAAGGATAGAAAGCAGGAGAAACCTGATGGAGGACCAAGGGGAGGAGAAGGGGGAAAGAGAGTTGGGGAGAGAGAGGGATGCAGGAGAAACCTGATGGAGGACCAAGGGGAGGAGAAGGGGGAAAGAGAGTTGGGGAGAGAGAGGGATGCAAAACTTGAGATACTGTTGAATGCTGAAAATGAACTGAGGGTTGAAGGGAAAGGGGGAGGGGGGAAAAGGGGTGGTAGTGATGGAGTAGGGCACTTGTGGGGAAGAGCAGTGGATGTTGTATGGAAACCAATTTGACAATAAACTATTAAAAAAAAAACAACACGTCTGATTGTGTCCTTTCCTCCCTGACACTTAATATGCTCACATCACTTACCCAAACCAAAGTTCCTGATCACAGCCTCTGAGGCCCCCACGATCTGACCCTGGACACTCTCTCCATCCCCCTCCTCCATGTCCACTTCTGCATCACGCGCGATGGTCTGGCAGGTACACTGTGATCGTGATTATGCTGCAACTGCCATCCTGTTTCCTGCGTCCCTCTCTAGGCCACTTCCTCAGTCTGCAACACTCTCCTCTACAAGTTCCACTGGAAATACCTTACACACCTCCCAATGCCATGTTCAAACGTCAACAACCCCAGGAAGCCCTCCCTGAGGTCTTGTTATGGCCCCAAGTGCATAGCCAGTCCAATTAGCCTTCCCTCCTTGCGGGGTGGGCATGCCTCACTCCTGATAATGCCTTTCACTGCATTGTCTCTTCTCAGCAAATCTATACAATGCTTGAGAGGAGGGACTTTATTTACTTATCTCCGTACCACTAATCTCTAAACACACCCGTGTTGAAATCAGCAGATAGGTGTTAATCGGATTATGTGAACAAAGGCATGAATGGGTGAAGGGAGGAATCCAGACAGTCTTCAGGCCTCACTTCCCTTTCCTTATCTCATTAACTGTGTCTCTAAGGAAGGGCCATTCTCAAGGAAAAGGGAGGTGAATGCAGTTTAACATGAATTTCTTTTTTTATTAAGGGGCCATTTTCTGAGCACCTACTAGGTGCCAGGGGTAGGTAAACTTCTTTACATGCAGTTAACCTCAAATCATCACACTGGCAGAAAAAGGAGGACGGGTTGTCAGCTCCATTTTTATTGAATGAGAAAACTGAGGCCAGACAGTGATCTTCGGAGGGTCTCTGAGCTGGCAGGTGAAGCACAGAAGCTCCCAGAACCCAGCGCTGGCTGCCATAACCTGCCGCATTCCTGGGATTCAGCTCTACCGTTCCTTCATTGTTTTGTAAAGCAAAGTTCACGGCTTCCCAGCCTGCACAAACCCAGAATAATGTTGTATTCACTGTCCTAGTTAATCTTTTTCTTTGAAAAAAAAATCAGGCCAGCGTGTTCCCTGGCCTTTATCCCGCTGTTTCTAGGATTGCCCCACACCAGAGCTCAGCAGGAGCTGGGAGTGGGCAGAGCCAACGCCCAAGCGGGGACAGACTGGCTTTCTCCTGCCTTTTGCTGAGGCCCCTGGGGGGACGGGGGAGGGGGGGGTAATGGGAAGGTGGGCAGTAATGAAGGGAGGGCGTGGCTAATTGTGAGGGCAGCAGATGGGCTTCAGAAAATGTCAGTCACATGGATGGAACGGAGAAACAATGTGCTGGGAGTGCAGGGACTGGATCCCTTCTAGGCTCCAACACAGACCTGGGCCCTTGGCCAAGACCTGTGTCTACTCAGGGGTTCAGTCTCCCCATCTGAGAAAGGAGACACTCGGCTGAAACGGGGTGAGCCGCGTCCCCCTCCGAATGCATATGTTGACGTCCTAACCCCCGTACCTCAGATTGTGACCTTACTTGGATACAGGGTCATTACAGAGGTAATTAAATTAAAATGAAGTCATGTGGGTAGAACCTAATCCAATATGACTAATGACCTTATAAGAAAAAGAAATTAGGGCACAGACACACACAGAGAGAAGACAGCTGGAGACACAGCTAGGAAATGACCACCTATAAACCAAGAAGAGAGGAATCAATCCTATCGGAACCTTGATATTGGATTTCTAGCCTCTGGAATGGTAAGAAAATAAATTTTGTTGGTTAAGCCCCACAGCGTATGGCACCGTGTTATGGCGGTTCTGGGAGACTGATGCAGTCGGACATAATTGAGGTCTGGGTCCTACGCCAGCTGACACGGTGGTCCCAATCAAGGGAGCCAGGATTATAAGGCCAGAAAAGGTAGCCAGATACGGAACTGGGACTATTTCATTGGGAGGAAAGAAGCCTCAGGGAAACACAAGCCTTCCTTCACACGTCCCATGGGAGAAAGAAGACCATGGTTGGGCCTCATGGGAGGAAACTGGTCTTGGTCAGTTGCAGCGGCTATACCAGAACTACCACTGACTGTGGCTTAAACAATCCACCTTTATTTCACACGGTTCTGGAGGTTGGGAGTCCAAGACCAAAGTAGGTTCAGTTCTTGCTGAGAGCCGCTTTCTGGTTGGCAAGTGACCATCTTCTATCCTCACGTGGCAAGGAGAGGGTCACTTTCCCTGGTTCTTTTCCTCATAAGGGCACGAATCCCACGGCCCCATCACCTCCCAAAGGCCCAGCCTCCAAACACCATCATATTGGGGGTTCGGTTTCAACATACAAATTTGGTGGGAGACGCAAATGTTCAGTCCACAGAAGACCCACAGACCCTGAATGGAAGCGCAGGGCGAGCAATGTTACATGGCTTTCCCCAGGGTAGTGAGCTTCCTGTCTCTGGGGGGGTATTCAGATTGGATGGGGTGGGGTGATGCCAAGGGCCTCTGGCTGAAGGAGGAGGTGCTGAGGAGGAGGAAGTCGGTGCGGGACATAAAATGACATTCTCAGCAGGGAGATGGCTGCCAGATAATCCATGGGGTTCCATGCCTGGAACCCCACAGGAGGTCAAGGCCACCTGCAGAGTCGTGTAGACTCCCACCGCTGGTCAGAGTTTCTACCCACAGACCTGTAGTGCCCTTAGCACAACCCTTTTGAGCACGCACCGTGTGTCCGACATAAGGCAAGAAAGAGGCTAGTGACACAGCACAAAACAGACGAGTCTCTGCTTCTGATATTCATTCATTCACTCACTCATTCATTCACCTCATCAATGAGCCTTCCCGGACTCTCTCTTCTAAAATAGCACCTCCCAGGCCCCTTTCCCCATTTCGTGTTTTACCCACACACTTATACTCTCCAGTCACATTCTATATTAGGTGCTTGTTTCCCCAACTCCCTCACTAAGATGAACGCACCAGACAAAGGGCATTTGATCGTTTTACTGGTTTATTCTCTGCTCCACCCAGAACCCCAAAAGTCAGCAAATTGCTGTTGAGTCAGACACTGTGCACAGCCACGGGGCAGGTGCTGGGACAACAGTGGTGAACTTGACAGACCTCGACCTTGTTTTTATGGCCAAGAATCACACCAACTGAAGGACAGTGAGAAAATAGCAAAAGCCAATTCGTGGACTTTCTGCCTGCCAGGCACCTAACACCTTCCGTACCTTGTTTCTGTGGATCCCCGTAGTCTCTGTGAAGTTACCTGCTCTTATTATCCCCATGCTACAGAGAAGTACACCGAGGTTCAGAGAGATTAAGTAACTTGCGCTCAACCGCATGGTAATAGGGAGCAGTGGGGCTTGAACCAAGATCCGCCCTGGCTCTAACTTCAGCGGCCCTCCTGGGGTCCTTCTCTGTGTGCCCCCTGTCCCTGGAAGGAGGAGGAGTCTCCCAGACCAAGGGAGTCCACCAATTTGGAGTCCTCATCCTCCCTTCGGTACCGCGGTTGCGCACCAGGACTATGCAAATCCTCTCCACATTTCAGGGGCTGGTTGAGCCTCCTCTGGGCTCTGGGTTCCCTGGTGCAGCCCAGGCCCATGGGGCATTGGAGGGGATGCTACACGCAGGGGACAGGCAGTGGTGGAGCATGGACTTGTCAGCTGGGGGTCCACAGACATGCACACAGAGGCCCCAATGGTACGGGGTTAGGGGGGAAGGGAGTAGGAAGCCCACAGTCTGGAAGGCCCCATTTGTACCACAGCTCCTGCTCACAAATGCTGGGGGCAGAGGGGCGTGGGTAGGTCTGTCTGTGGGACTCCAGGCCTGGGTCCTTAATCTCCAGGATGTGTCCCATGAGGACACCCTACTCCACCAAGAGCCAGACTGGGGAGAAAGTGAGGGGGATGCTTGCTCTGGAAGATTCTGCAGGACAAATGGGATTCGACTTCTCGTGCTCACCTGCACCAGGGAAGGAAGGAGTTGATTTCGGAAGGCCAGGAGGATGAGCCTGCAGGAGCAAAGCAAACGCCCAGAAGGGGAAGTGACATAAGGCACAGGATTCTGTCCTTCACCCCCACCCCTCCCATCTGCCCCTCTCAGCCCTCCCAGCCTCCTGCCCCCCGGGGGGTGGCACTAGCCAGGCGTCACAGTCATGCTGCCTGCGAGTGGACAGCGGGGGCAACGCAACGCTGATGCTACGTGAGCGAGGACTGAACCCTCCCCACTCCGCAGGCTGGAGGTTCTGTCCAGACGTCTGTCTCCCTCCCTCATCGCTGCCTTGCGCCTTCCACATAACTAAAAGACTTTAAAAAAATGTTTGCTCCGTCTCTTAAACCACATTTTCAACATTTTAATCAAAATCTGGTGATGCCAAAACAACATAAAGTGTTGATGAGGATACCCAACTCCACAGGAAAATGTCAGGAGGGATGCACGCTGGTTGGATGGGTCCAGGTGGATGGGTGGGTCTGGGTGGTTGGAGGGGTCTGGGTGGTAGTCTTGTGGGTTCTCTGTCATTTCCACCTTCTTTCAGCTTTTCTGGGTTGTATAAACTTGAAGTCAGAACTACGGCTTTCTTTCCCAGCCACTTTGCAGGGCTTGAAATTTTACCGATTCAAGTGTCTTTCAGATTTTATGTCCTTTTCTTTATAGAGAAACCCCTATAAACTTAAGCGGCTCATCTCTTCAGTACAAAGCATTGACCAATTTTCATGGGTTGGCAAAAAGAACAGATTCTCCATCTTCGCCTGAAAAAGACCCAGGGAATTGGAATTTTTAACGCTATAAGTGGAAACGTGACCAATTTAAAAATGTTACTTGGGGCACCTGGGTGCCTCAGTTGGCTAGGCGTCTGACTTCAGCTCAGGTCATGATCTCACAGTTTGTAGGTTCGAGCCCCACATTGGGCTCTGTGCTGACAGCTCAGAGCCTGGAGCCTGTTTCAGATTCTGTGTCTCCTTCTCTTTCTTACCCTCCCCTGCTCATGCTCTGTCTCCATCTCTCAAAAATGAATAAATATTTAAAAACATGGGAAAAATTAAAAAGTTACAAAAAAGAGGAGAGAAAAAAAAGGTAAAAGGAGGGAACAGGTAACTTCCAGCAAGTGGAGCCAGGCAGTAATGTGACCTGGAGCTGCTGCAGGTGGGGGTGGGGTGGGTCTGTGGGTGGAGGCAAGCCCACGGGGTAGGGCCTTGAGGGATGGGGGTACAGGTGAGCCCATGCAGGTGCAATAGCCACAGACTTTGTTGACCTGGGTTCAAAATTCCACTCCACCACTTACTTCTAATTATAAAAGTTGGGGCAAAGCTTGACTTTTCTGGGCCTCATTCTCCTCATCTGTAAATGGGGACAATGACCCTGAACTTCTTAAAATTGGACCTGTTTCCATTTAAGGGATTAAAAACTCCAATTCCCCTGGCTCTATTTAAAGCAAAGGCATGGACTCTATTTTACTGGGAACCAATGGATGGTTCACACCAAAAGAGAGGAGAAGATGTGAGCCTTCTTTACAACTGGTTGTAGATTATCTGTTTCCTCATTAGTTGGTGTGTTTCTGGGCAGCCAAGAGCTAACAACCACACCCCCAAATCCAGAATACAGCAGGTTCTCAGTGAGGATTTGCAAAGGAATGGTAGTCAGCAAGGGAAATAAAGTCCCCTATCATATGGGGATGAAGAGTAATAGTAAATGAATAACAATGTATAATATATAACTATATGTTAATAATAAAAGTAGTATATTATTATTCAAGTTACTAATAAAGAAATCATATCTATGGTTAATATAGAGCACAGCCAGCCTTTCAGAGTAGCTGGGTCAGGTGGGAAGGAGGGGATAGTGCTTTAAAGAGGGTGACCCCAAACAAATTCTCTGGGATACAAGCAGATGGCATAGCAAGTGCAAAGGACCTGTGGTGACAAAGCAGTTGACATGGTAAGAGAGAGAAAGGATATCAGACTGGCCATTGGTTGAGAAAGGAGATCAGAACAACTCTTGTGGCACAGTCAGATCAGTGACCCATTGACAAAGCCCTGGAGAATGTGCCAGATTCATCAGCCACCTTCTCCCGAGACGTCCAGATGGTCAGGACAGACAGGTCAGCGGTCATGTGGAAGACAGTCTTTAAGATGCCCCCACCGTCCCTGCCTCCTGGTAATCACACACTCATACAGACTCCTCTCTAGAGGTGTCACTTGGACTTAGTGACTTGCTTCAAATGCACATTACAGGGCAGAAGTGATGGGATGCCACTTCTGAGACGAGATGATAAGAAAACTGTGACATCTTCCTTGAAGACCCTCTGATGAGTTCTGTCACTCTCACTTGCATCACTAACCCTGGGGAGATCCACGTGGGGAGGGCCAGATGCCTGCCAAGGATGCTCACGAGGGTGAGCCTGGAAGCAGACCTCCCCCACACACGAGCTTCAGATGAGAATGCAGCCCCACCAGACAGCCTGACAGCAATAGGTAAGAGATCTTGAATCGGAGACCCCCCAGCTAAGCCGCAGCCAGGCTCCTGACTCAGACAAACTATAAGGCAATCAATACTTTTTGTTTTAAATCTTGGGACTATTTGTTGAACAACAGAACATAACATAGATAACAAAGGCAGGTCAGATGGCATTGACATCGTCACGGCTTGCAGTCCCATCCTTCCTACTGCCTACCACCCACCTGGCTAATGCCCAGAAATAATCTCAGCACAAACAAGTTGAGGCCAAGGTCAGCATGGGAGAGGAAGTGAGAGAACTAACAAGGATATTCTCTCCAACTGCTACTTAGCTATGGAAGTTGGGCAAGTCACTTCACTTTTCTGAGCCTCACTTTTCACACACGTGGAGTGGAAATGGTGCCTGGATCTTTCTCAGGATCATCTGAGGACTCAGTGAGCCGATGGCTACTGACATGCCTCATAGTCTACCAAGTTCTATGAGGCAGGCACTGTGTTTGGGCCAGTTTTCTCAGCAGTGAGAGATCGAGCTCAGAAAGGTTGGTGGGGCTCACCCATAATCACCCAACTTCCACAGGGTGACATGCCAGAACCTAAAGCCAGAGTTCCAGAGAGTCCCATCAGAGAGGCCAGCTAGAAATGCATTATGGGGTCAGTGTCTGGGGGTGCTCCTGCCTTCTGGGGCTCCAAGCCATGGGTGGACGGCTCTGGCGTGCTGTGTGGCATCCCCACCCTTGGGTTATGCTTCCATCTTCTGGGGACACAATGAATCAGCCCCCTGATGGGCCATGCCAGCCCTTCACAGTCTGAAGTAGGTGATCTAGTAGAGGCTTTCCTTACTCCCCAGTTACTTTGCTCTAGGCCATGTTTTCCTGCTGGCTCCTGAATCCCTCTCCACCCTTGACTTTCCTGCTCCCAGCATCGACTTATGTTGCTATAATACTAAGAGATTTATGCTTTTTCCCAGCCAACAAGCCTTGGCTCAAGATGTGCCCCCCACTGGAATCCCCCTTGTCCCCTTGTCCGGCCCAACTTCCCACTCCTTCTCCTTTGTTTAAATCTCAGAAACACTCTGGGAGGTCGGATTTATCATCCCTGCCCTACAGATAACAATTAAGGAGCATGGCCAGGAGATACAAGGATCTGAAACCTGGCAGCCCTCTTCCTCTGGGTCCTGAGCCCAAACCCTGCGTCCTCCACCTCCCTCTGCTTGGCCGTATCCTTCCTGCCCTTGACCTGTCACCCCTTCCTCCCAGCTCTCCTTCCTCCTCCTCATAGTTGTTCTCAGGATTAAGCACCCTTCATCTTATCACTACTGATTATCAAATCGTTTTTGGATCAGAGATGCCCCAATGCAACCCATAAACCCCTCTTTCCAAAACAATCACATGCACAGACAACAATTCACATGGCTTCCTTCAGGGTTGTTCAGGTTGTGCACTGCATCAGGGCACACAAGTCCTCCAGCAGAGGCTGAAATCCAGCTCACGTGCCACCAAGCCAGCCCTGAGTCTCCTGGAGTAGGAATTCCAGTTTGGTAATGAATCTTCCCAAGGAGGAAACCCCTTTTGCAATTATTCCTCCTGAAGCTGTTGGGCGGAGCTAGTCTTTATGAGCTAGTCTCGGCCAAGGCAGGTACATACAATTCAAGGGGAGCAGAGGCCCCGAAGCCTGTCCATAGACTGACCAGCAACATAACTGTTCCCCAGGTCAAGTGACACAGAGTCAGCTCCCACTTATGAATCATGGGCTGGTCCCAGCATGCTCTGAGTTGGTCAATAGCTTGGGATTCAGAACATATTCTATAGACACAAAATTCACAGTGTCAAGGGCTCAGCACAACCTCGGAAGCTGTGGACTAATCATAGCTGTGGTTACACGCATCTGACTGAGTGTGAGGCTAAAAACCAATGTGCCTCAGCCTGCGCTGGGCATATAATAAATCCTCGATACACCCTACACCCTACCCTGCCCCTGGCCCTTTGGGGGGTTAATTCTGTGCCATGAAGCTGAACTTAAGGTCTGACAGTGCAGAAATGAGCTCTGCAAAAACACCAGTCCAGAGAAAAACCCCATAAAATGCATGAAATATTCCTATCATCCAAATATTCTTGCAAATCCACCTGACCGAGGAAAGATGGGAACCCATCGGGGCTTTGTAGGGGCGAGCTGAGTAAGAGGGAACATGCGGTGGCAAGCCTCAGATGGTCAAAGCATTCGAGAGACAGACGACTTCTGTAATTTCCCCTCTTCTGTGTACGGAGCACCTGTGGGGTGCTGGGCGGGGTGTGGAGGGCCCCTAGGCACAGGGTGTTCTTTCTAGTCCCCATGGCAGCGTTGTGAGAGCAGGTGTTACCGTGCTGGGGAGACCCTGGAGGTCAGGGTTTCTGCGTGGTCCCAAGGTCACAGGCTAATGTGTAAGGCAGAGCCTGACCAGGGCCCCCTGTTCCCCAGGACTCCCCCTACTCGGCTCAGGGCAGAGATCCGGGGGTCAGTGCGAGTCAGACCGGCAGGGTTCCAACCCCAGCTCTGCCTTTTCCTAACCGGGTGAGTCTGGACAAGGGGGGTAATGGCAGGACCCCCCTCCTGGGGCTGCTGGAGGGTTAATCTCTGACAGCGTTCGCAAGAGTGCCTGGCACTTGGGGCCGGTTCATTTCACTATCACTGCTGTTATTTTTATCGCTGCTCTTCGGGAGTCGGTGGTTCGACAGTGGTGTGCAGGGGCGGGATGGGGGTAAGCCGAGGGTGGAAGGGGACACTTGTTATCATCAGCCCCAAACGGCGCCCGCCCATCCACGATTCCCATCTGTGCTCTCAGGAACACGCCGCATGTTTGTCAGCAAATGCCCTTTCCTGGTGAGGTGGTGACACACAGAAAAGTGAGCTGCTTCGGGCAGGATGCAGCCAGGCAGAGAAGTGGCCACGGGTGGGAGTGGCAGTGGAGGGGGGTGGAGAATGGACGCCGAGGCCTCCCAGCAACGTGAGCTCCTAGGCTCTCTCCGCCCCCACCTCCAGGGGTCTCCTAATCCAGCTTATATGATGTGGGGTGGGCTGTCTCCATGAAGCCAGGACGGGCATGGGGAGGGACCCTCAGCAAAGCCGTTCAAGCATCTGAGCACTAAAGAAATCCCGTTTCCCACAGCATAAGAGCGCCTGGAATATGATGGAAAACCCATCAGGATCAGAGATGGAGGGGCACGGAACCAGATCTTGTCCGACCAGCCATCAGGCAGCTGTGTGGCCTCAGGCCAGTCGTTGACCGCTTCTGGGCCCCAGCCACTTCCTGGGAACAAGGCAGGGGCTGGACCAGAGCCGGACCAGGGCCCTTGCAGGGAGGACTGATGACTTTTTTAAGAGAACAGGAGTCTACATTGTCTATGATCTCTTAACCCTTTCCCTTCCTCCCTGCCTTTGCTCCTGTATCCATCCATCCCACCAGCTCAAACGAGGGGACCCACAGACCTTCTCAGCCCTAAAACTCTAAACAGAGACCGTGAGCCCTCAGCAATCCTAAATGTCTGGGAGGCCGTTGTGTTCCCTCAGACACTCGCTGGAATGGCCTGAATGTTTGTGTCACCCTGGAATTCACATGTTGGAATCCTAACGTGCATGTGTCAGTGAGCCTTTGGAAGGCACTCAGGTCATGAGCGTGGGGTCCTTCACACATGGGCAGGTGCTTTTATAAGAGACCCCGCAGCAATCTGTTCCCTTCTGTCATGAGAGGACAAGGCAAGAAGGCAGAGGACTGGAGGGGGGGCTCTCCCCCCACCTTGCTGGCACCCTGATCTTGAACTTCTAGCCTCCAAACTATGAGAAACTACTTTCTGTTGTTAATAATCTATCCAGTTTGTAGGGTTCTGTTTTGCTGCCAGAAAGAACCTGCCAATCCCAGGATTTCCTGCCGGGTGGGGTGTTGGCTTTGCTTTGCACCCCCAGGGACAAGAGTCAGCCTCTTCACTGATTTCTTTGAAATATCCATGCACACAGAACATTTTATCAGGTTGGATCGTTAAGATTGGTGGGGGCAAGTTATGGGGATGTGACAAACACAGGGCCTTTGTCTCCTGACCCCACCCTGTTTGTTCTCTCCAGGGCTCTTATCCTGACCGTAAACTCCAATTTTTCTGCCTCTTTGGACAGAATAGCCTCCCCTTCCCCCAAAGCCTGTGTCTCCTGCTACACACTGACCTTGGGAACCTAGATGGGGTATCATCTACTGGCAAACTTACAAAACCAAATCTGTGAAAGGGGACATACTCAGAGAGGTCTTCTCTATAGATAATCTGTCTTCTACAACACAGGCAGTAATGTCTCTGATCCTGGCTGCAGCAGTGATGTTCTAGACATGTCTCCTGAGACAAAGGAAATAAAAGCAAAATGAATGACTGGGACCTCATCAAGATAAAAAGCTTCTGCACTGCAAAGGAAACAATCAACAAAACTAAAAGACAGCCTATGCCATTTGCAAATGACATATCCAATAAAGGGTTTGTATCTAAAATCTATAAAGAACTTTTACAACTCAACACCCTCAAATCCCCAAAAAAATCCAAAAATAAATAATCTGATTAAAAATGGGCAAAATAGATGAACAGACAGTTCCCCAAAGAAGACATCCAGATGGCCAACAGACACATGAAAAGATGCTCATCATCACTCATCATCAGGGAAATGCAAATCAGAGCTGCAATGAGATACCAGCTCACACCAGTTAGAATGGCTGAAGTCTACAACATGAGAAACAAAAGATGCCGACAAGGATGTGGAGAAAGGGGAACCCTCCTGCACTGCCGGTGGGATTGCAAACTGGTGCGGCCACAGTGGAGAACAGTATGGGGGCTCCTCCAAAAGTTAAAAATAGAACTACCTGAAGATCCAGTAATTTCATTACTGGTTATTTACCCCCAAAATACAGAAACACTAATTCAAAAGGATATATGTACCCCGATGTTTACTGCAGCATTTTTTACAACAGTCAGATTTTGAAAGCAGTCTAAATGTCCATCAAAAGATGAATGGACAAAGAAGATGTGGTACACACTTATACACGATGAAATATTATTCAGTCCTTAAAAAGAACAAAATCTTGCCATTTGCAATGACATGGATGGAGCTAATGAGTGTCATGCTAAGCAAAATAAGTCAGTCAAAGAAAGACAAGCACCATATGATTTCATTCACATGTGGACTTTCAGAAACAAAACAAATCAACAATAAAGGAGACAACCCAAACAATAGACTCTTAACTCTAGAGAACAAACTGAAGGTTACTGGAGGGCAGGCGGGTGGGGGATGGGGGGAATAGGGGGTAGGGATTAAGAGCACATTTACCATGATGAGCCCTGTGTAATGTACAGAATTGTTGAATCACTATATTGTACACCTGAAACTAACAAACCACTGTCTTAACTGTTCTGGAATTAAAACAAAAAACTTAGAAAAAAAAGATATTGTCTCTTCTAGAGCAGCAGTCTAGATTTTAAACAGCAAGATATAGTTTCCTTCATTGCACATACACTGAACACCTGACCAAACACCAAGAACTGAGCTAAATGTCGCATGGATATGGCAAACTGGACCAGAGTCCTCAGTCTAGAACTGTGCTGTGCAATACACTAGCCACTAGCTACGTGTGGTTATTTAAACTTCAATAATTACAATGAAATCAAATTTAAAATCCAGTTTCTTAGTTGCACTGGCCAAATTTCAAGTGCTCAACCGTCACATGTGGCTAGTGGTTACCATATTGGATAGTGAAAATACGAGAGTTTCACCATCACAAAAAGTTCTACTGAACAGCTCTGGTCTAAAAGGAGCAAAGAGAAAGGGAAGAGAGAGCTGATCCGGCCACGAGGCAAAGCATCAAGCCCTGTTGTAGAAATGCCCTCCTGAGCTCCACATTAATGCCTGACTGCTCCACAGGCAGGAGCCACTGATGAAATTCAATGGCAAGAGGTGCCCGTTGGAGAGCTGACATGTTCAGACTCTTCCAGCCGTAAAGTAAGACGGGAGTGTCATGTATGCATGAGGATACGAATTCTCTCCATCCTGAGGGGTTCAACTCAGTTGTCTCCTCTCCCCATACACTTCTGCCTTAACTCCTGAATCTTTCGTCCTGTTGCTCTGGCCACATCCACAGACATCCTACCTTGGATCACGATCGTATGTACCTGTCTCCCAGCTGTGAGTAGCTTCTACCCTCAGTACCCAGCACAACAGTTTCATAACTGAATAACTGAATGCCTCCATGAAAAATGAGTGGAAAAGTGAGTGAATGAAGGCAGGCACAGTGGCCCATTCCACTGCGGGTTTAATCCAGACCTGGTCCATTCACTGTTGAACTTGGAGAGCCTAGGGTTCTATGTCAGCTGTGTGGTTAGCATCACTCTAATCTTCAATAGACTATTTAAAAACAAAAGAAGGCTATGGAAAAAGAGATATGAGGGGCTTATCCACCCCTAATCAGCTGGAATAAAACTCTCACACAACCATGCACTTTTCATTAGATAAAAATAGCTTTCGTGAGTCATGCTTTTTCCCCAGTACATGGGATGGTTTTGCATGCACAAAAACATCCTGACTCTTCTACCCAGAGCCTCTCTTCTTCTTCCGATTTCTGCTCCTTCTAGACTTGGAGAAGTGTCCTTTCCGCCTGTTGAGCAAACTCTCCATGCGTCCTTGATCCAATCAATAACCTCCAGTGGTTACTGGCCCACCAATCAGTGACCCTCCCTTACCCAATCTCACATCCACTTACTGCCCATGGTTGGTTTTCCATCAATTCAGACGGAGGATGCTGATCTCCTAGCCTCCTTCTGTACGCCCTCAGCTCGCTTGACTGCCCTTCGCTCAAACCCAGACCATGACTCTTCCTTTGTGCTGTCAAATCTCTTCAAAGAGGTGCCAGTCCTTCACCCCCCACTCACCCAGAAATCTGACTCTGTCTCTCATCTACTGCGGCTTCTTGCAGGAGGAATCCCTGTCCCTATTCTCATTACCCAAATCATCATCTAATTTCCCCAATCCCTCCTGCTCAGGTGTTGTTTCAGGATGGATAGAGGGACACACAGGGCACAGGTGGCCAACAGACAGCCTGCAGGAAGGATTTGGCCTGTGACTCTGTTTTGTTAAGTGGGTGAGGTATTCCAGATTGAAGACAATGAACACAAAAACCCAGATGTGCCCTCTCTTGTGACACATGAGACCTGGTAACATGGGGCTCCCATCCTCCCCCTTGGCCGGCAGTCAGCAGAAACAGTGATTTCTCTCTCTAGGGAAACTAGACCTTGCTACTTGCCCACAAGCCCCACTGATCCCTACTGTCTCACGTTGCTCACCTTACTCTTTTGTAATATTTGCCAGGCCCCTAGAGACATTTGGGTTTCTCGCTCCTGGGCTACACAGTCTCAAACGGATGATAATTTATTTTTTCCCCTTGTGGTTAGTTTACAATAAAAATGTTTCAATACTTCTGGAGGTTTAGTCATAAAAATCTAAACATCACTGAACACGTGGACCATGAATCATGTGTAGTTCTTGCTCATGAGACAGGGCTTTACTTCCCCTATTACCTGTAGCACTATCGCCAACTTTCTGAGACATCATACCTTTTAAAAAAAATCCCTCACGGGGGAGGAAAAGAGAGCTCAGGTCACTTCTTCCAGAGTCTTATGCTGAGCTCTGTGAGCTCTTCCTTTTTTTTATTTTTAATATTTTTAATGTTTATTTATTTTTGAGAGAGAGAGAGAGAGACACAGAATGTGAGTGGGGGAGGGGGAGAGAGAGAGGAAGACACAGAAGCAGAAGCAGACTCCAGGCTCTGAGCTGTCAGCACAGAGCCTGACACGGGGTTCGAACCCATGAACTGTGAGATCGTGACCTGAGCTGACGTCGGCCGCTTAACTGACTGAGGCACCCAGGCGCCCCACCTGTGAGCCTTGTCTCAGTGCCCAAGACCTCGGCGAAGGGCGGGGCTAACCTGGTCCTGCTCTAACATGTGCCCTGCAGACATTCTGCTTACAGGGCTGCCTCTTCATCCTGAAGCACTCTCCAGTCCCCTGGGGGGTTACTGTAGTCAAAGGGTTTGACTGCTCAGCCATTTCTCTCATTCAGTCACTCATCCATCCGTCCTATCACTTATTCACTCCTTGATTGGCTACAGATTCATTGAGAGCACCTTGTGTTCCAGAGCCCGTGCTTACATCCTTCCTAGGCGTGTGCATCACACTGCCCGCAGCACATTCCTCTGTGTGCAGGTCTGGGCACCTCGGACTGGGGCCAGAGCCCAGACTGAACCCATCTGTGTCCCAGGCACCACACTGGGGAAACGCACCCAGGAAAGCCACACAAATGCTATGAAACGAGATTGGGCCTGTGGAATCAAAGGTTCATGCAAAAGATGAACCTCACTGACCTCACAGGAAGTAACCTCAAGGCTCCAGCCTGCCTCACGAAGGGCCATCAGGGCTGAGGTACCATGGGTCGTTCGGGAAGGCAGGAAGAAGACGACCCCACGTGCTGCTTGTGGCTTCCTCAGGCACCTTCCAATGAGAAGCTGCTGTTCCAGCTACTCCTTCCGCCCAAGAGATACTCCTGCCCTGACTTCTCAAGCCGAGGTGACATCCCCGTGGGGCCCACCACGTGATGTCCTGAATGACTTTGCATGCGGGTCTCCCAACCTTTACAGTAAGCAGTTCTCAGTGGCATATTTTTTCCTACCCCAGAATGAAAGGGCATATCGATGTCAAATCTGTTCAGTGAAGAAGACAGGAAATGAAATACGATTTGCAGACAAGATGCTTCTCATGTTTCCATTTTGAAAACTATGGCTGAACAGAGGGGGAAAATGCTGAGGAGTTGCACGTGTCGTCTGTGCTTATTACATCAAGCCCGTTGCGGGGAAATAATTGGCCTGTGTGTACAGCTACTCTGGGACGATTATCCATGCCCCTTTGGGAACCTGATTTCAGTACGTGGGAAGGTATATAATGAAATATACCCAAGGAAGAAGAAGGATTCTCCAGTGATATGCTGTGACCCCATCCAAAGATGCCCAGGTAGGGAGGACAGCCCCACGATTTACAGAATATTATCAGATGAGTACCCATTTTCCAATAACAGACATCTAGAAGTAACCCTCACATTTGCTAAACTCTTAGCCTTCCCGGTAATTTCATAAATGCGCCACATTCAAAGACACTGTCAACAAGCCACATCCATGCACGGGCTGAGTGGGAAGCAGCCCATCTCGCGTCATTTGAGGGAAGTTGCAGTGCCTTCCTTCCTGTCTCTGTCCACTGCAGGCATCTACTCTATCAGAAGGCAGTGGTGCCTAAAACGTTTGACCACAGACTCTCTCCTGAAAAGCCTCCCTAAAGGGACAAATTGATTTTTTTTATAGGATCATGACATTATATGGAGAAACGAACAAGATATCTTAAATGAATGAATGAGTTCATTTAAAATTTTTTTAATGTTTATTTCTTTTTGAGAGACAGAGACAAAGTGCGAGCAGGGGAGGGGCAGAGAGAGAAGTGGACGCAAGCAGGCTCCAGGCGCTGAGCTGTCAGCACAGAGCCCCACACGGGCCTCAAACTCATGGGCCATGAGATTATGACCTGAGCCGAAGTTGGATGCTTAACCGACTGAGCCACCTGGGTGCCCCTGAATTCATTTTTAATATGATGAAAAAGACATGGGTACTAAAAGTAGAGAGATCTGAATTTGACTGTAAATCACAGTAGGGCTCTCACATAGCTGTCCTGTGGATTAAACAAGATTGGGTGTGCAGAGCACTCATCATTTCCCGAGCTGAAAAATACCGACATTGACTGAGTTTATTGTAGGTACCAAATGCTGTCCTGAACACTCTACACATATTGACTCACTGGCTCCTTAAGAAAACCTTATGCAGTGGTGGTTATAATCCCCATTATACAGATGAGAAAATTGAGGCCCCAAAGAGTTAAGAACAGTGCCAAGGATCACATAATTTATCAGGGTTGGAATCCCAAGAATTTGAATTTCCACAGCCCAGGTAACTAACACACAGTTTGTTTATGTTCTTTGTTATGACTTTGTTTGTGTTCTCAGGAAGGACCCCGCATAGGCTACAGGGGCAGGGATCAGGTGACTGATGGGGACACTTGCACAGAGATGACGGGTAAGGCAAAGCCAGCATAGTAGAAGGAAGGGAGGTGGGAGAAGAAAAAGGTGTGGAGTCCAGTAGTGAAAATGGGGCCATGTGCTTTGGCTGGGGCAACTTCGTGGTGGCTTCCTGGAGGTTTGGAAAAAAGGGATAAAAAGACATCAGAAGCAAAAGTGTGTGGTAACCCCAAGAAGAGGGCAAGGAGCTATGATAAAGTGATCAATTTCTCAAGGTCAGCCTCGCTGGCAACATACAGCTCCACAGGGTCAAAGGTAAAGTTTTGTGAGACCATGCTCCCATGTGGTGAGCTGATCAAGGGGCACAGTGTGGCAATTCTAATTTGCTGAGGGACCTTGGGTGAATCTCTACTCCTCTCTGTCACGCAAGATTCTGACACTTATGACCCCGATGAAATTTATAGAGGATCACTGAATCAGCGATCAGATATAAGAACTGGAGTTCTGGTTCAAGTACATTCACTCAGCTTCTCTTTTTTGTTGAATGTGGTCACACACACTTGTCCTGCCTCCCTGCCTTAGATCTGCCTTAAGGATAAAGAGATACAGTGAGGGTGAATGTGCTTGGAATCTGGACAGAGTATGTAAAGCTCTGGGATGTTCCAGAAACCTGTTCAAGCAACTAGCCGGTACAGAGCACCTGCAGTGTGCCAGGTCTGGCGGGCTTTGCACGAAGGATGTAGCAGTGAGTGAGGCGGTCCTCACCCACGAAACCTACATCAGGTCAGGAAGACCATTACTGCACGAATAGTTCCTTAAGTACAGTTGTGAGAACACTATGAAGGGAAAAATCTCAAGTACGCTGAGATCGCACAATTTGGGACAAGCCACGATCTGGGTTGAATCCTATCTTGACGCTTTACAATCGGGAGGTTTCTCTCTCCGTTACATAAATCGCTTAGCCTCAGTGCCCTTATTTCTAAAATGCAGGAGCTTTGGAGAATGAGATGATGGGTTCAGAACTTGATACAAAATAGGAGCTCAATAAATACTTGTTATTTTTTATCTATAAAGGGCTGTAACAACAGTGAAAATGACAATGGTAATGGTGATGGTGATGGTGACGGTGAGGATGATGGTGAGGGTGACAGTGACGGTGATGGTAGTGATGTTAACGGTGTGATGGCGATGGCAATGGTGAGGGTTATGGTGGTGATGGTGATGATGGTAATGAAGAGGGGATGGTGATGGTGGTGATGATCATGGAGGTAATGATGGTGATGGTGGCCATTCTGATATTGACGATGATAGAATAATGACAGTGGTGGTGATGATGACAGAAGTGGTGATGGTGACAATGATGGTAATGGTGAGGATGACAGTAATGATGAAGTCACGGTGAGGATGATGACGGTGAGGATGACAGTGATGACGCGGTGACAGTCACGGCAATGATGATGGTGATGATGATGGGAGATAATGAGGTAATGATGACAGTGATGGTAACGGTGAGGATGATGATGATAGTGACACTGGTGACAATGGTGGGATAACAATGACACTGATGATAATGGTGAGGATGGTGGCTGTGAGGCTTGTCAGGACATGACCATGGCTGGTCCCACTCTCCCCACCACAGAGGACACACAGGGGTTACTCTACAAGTAAGTCTGGAATCTGAAGCCATGTGGGCACCTTGCTCTGGCTGTCAGGTTCCAGAAAGAGGACTGGCATTTCCACACTGGTTTTCTCCAGCTACATTTCTTCTTCTGGCCTCTGCTCATGCAAGTGTCACCTCACCCTGAGAAAATGCCAGCATCTTTGAGGTGAGCTGAGCCTCGGGAGGCGGGGGCGGGAGCATCTCTAAAGGTCAGGATGACTCAGCTGTCCTCTGAGAGCCCTCGGGTGATCCGGGAGGGCGGCACTGCCAGCCTGAGGGACGGCTGGAGCTCTCTCCACCACTCTTCATGGCAGCTCGGAAGTCTGACTCACCACTTCTTTCCCTTCCTCAGCAAGTCCAAGGAGGGAATGTGGATGATTTATATAGCTGAGCTGCAACTCATGGTCCGCCTCCAAAACGATGGAGCAAATTCCTCGACGTCTGCCTGGAAAACTCTCCCAGGAGGAACAGGCTGGAAAGTAAACTGGTGCCCAAGGAGCAGCTGGGTGTCCCACTGACTGGCCTCATGCAACCTGCAAGCCAGAGTCAGGGTAGAGAGGGGGAAAGAATAGGAAGCTGCTCCTTCCAGCCCAGTGCTCTCTAGGGAGATGGCCTGCAGGCAAAGAGGTCTCCCCCTCCCCCCTGCACCACAGCATTGATTTTTAAGGAATGGAAGCTGATAACACCTGTGGATATGCGGGGGAGGAGGAACCTAGTGCAAAACAATCTGGTCAGTGGTCCACATCAGTTGGCTGGGTCTCATGTCTACATAGTCGAACTGAGCTCGCTCTGACTGGCGACACTGACAGCTTTCTCTCCATCCTTTATTGTCCTGTGGGGGCTGGTCCGCCCATGTATCGTATGTGGCCCCTGGGCTGGTGGATTTTAAGGATCCCTTCTGCCCTTAGGCTCCGAGGTGCTCAGAAAGTACTACGTGCAAATCAACAGGCATGGATTCTAATCCTGACTTGGCCACCAGTAAGCAGTGTGATCTCACTAGGTCCCTGGTGGGACCTTTATCACTATATCCATCCAAAATTTCCAGAGCCCAGTAAGTACCCTTTGGTGATGTCCCAGACTATTTTTTCGTATTACAAAAACTTATTTGTTGGCTTTGCTTTTTGCTTGTGTGATAGCTAATGTCCCTCTGCTGGAAACATGGCAGAGAACAACATGGTTGTGTTCTTTTATCGTGGGGGAGGGGAGCAGAAGAAGGTGAACTAACCCCTCAAGCCAATACATAATGACAAGTGCTGGGAGGTAAAAGCACAGGACCCTCACAGTGAAGGTCGGCAACAAGTGAACCTACTTAGGTGGCCACATCAAACAGGGTCTGTTGTGAAGAAATGATGTTTACATCAAGACAGGAAGGATTAGGTAAGAGTTATCCAGGTAGAGTTATCCAGGTAAGAGGACTAGCACATGAGGATGCTCAGAGGCAGGACAGAACTTGACACTTCTCAGAGCCTCAGCTGCATATCCTGCAGCGCACATTAAAACAGTACATTATGGTGGTGCCCGGGGGGCTCAGTCAGTTAAATGGTCGACTATGGCTCAGGTCATGATCTCGAGGTTCACGTGTTCGAGCCCCGCTTGGGCTCTGTGCTGACAGCTCAGAGCCTGGAGCCTGCTTCAATTCTGTCTCCTCTCTCTGCCCCTCCCCTGCTCATACTCTCTCTCCAAAAAAAAAAAAAAAAAATAATAATAATAATAAATAAAATAAAATAAACATTAAAAAAATTTTTTTAAACACTGCATTACAAAAACTGGGATCTGTTCCTACCGATGAACTCTAATTCACACCCTAGGGGAAGCGAATTACTATTTGCAGCTTCTACTCAGGAACCAACACTTCGGGGATGGCAAGCCAGGGTATGAACTGCCCGAATTTGGAATCAACACGTTCAGAGGTCGTTACTTAACACTGAAAATCTCTCTGTGTAAATTCGCACCCCAGGGTTTGCTGTAGTGCGCACCGGCTGTTAGAAGTCAAGTTCTCCTGGGTGATATCTACATTCGAATCCGGCAGGGCCACGGTGTGGGGGAAATCTAGGGCTACATGGTCCAACAGAACTTTTGGTGAAAAAGGAAACGTTCTCCCTCTGTGCTGTCTGTCAATGTAGAGTCACTTGCTAAGAGACACCTTGGAGCCCTAGGACTGCAACTAGGGTGATGGAGAAATTAAGTATTTAATCGTATTCAAATTTAATTAATTTAAATGTGAATAGCCACCAGGGGCGAACGGCTACCTTGCTGGCCAGCGCAGGGCCAGAGCCTGAGGAGCCCATCATCCCCTCCCTTCCACGGAAGGTTCCCCCATCTGACTGGACCACCAGGCCGGCAGTCCTGCTCAAAGCGGGTGAGTGGGTCAGGGCGCGTGCTTTTCAGGGCTCAGCAAAAGCTCAGGGGGCGCATGCGCAGGCAAACGTGCGCGCATATTCCACGCTCGTGCTGGCCTCGCTTCTGCGAACGACTCAGGTTATCTATTGGGCAGAACCAAGCCGTGGACAAGCCCAGACAGGACAAGTCTCTTTTGTCCATGATGAGGACTATGAGGCCAGACTGTGCGCAGGTGGAGTGCCTTGGCCTTTCCTGAGGGTTGCGCTGTGGCCAATCGGGTTGCCCAGAGGCACGTGACCTGTCACTGGGGCTGTGACCTGAGCATCATCATGCACACTTCCTGCCTCAGTTTCCCTTTGCGCCCCAAGACGCGGCGGTTACAACAGGCAAGGAAAGGACTTCTGATTCCCACAGACGCGGATGTAAATTGGGACCTGCCAGTGGGCAGTGACCTCCCGAAGAGAAGGGGGGTCAGTAGCTCGAGAGTCCTCCTAACGGCCCATCTCTGTTCGAAACATACCATTTGCCACCGCCATGGTTTGGGTTCATTTTACGAATTAAGTCATTTAACCCTAACGAACCTTCCATGCACTGGGAGACCGACTCTGCTATTAACCAAGGTTTAGCGAAGATGCTCAGAGAGACTACGCCACGTGTCCAAAGCTAGACTAAGGGAGCAACCGATCTGGGATTCAGGTGCAAGCAGTGCTCTGAGTCAGCGGTTCTCACCAGGGGTGGGGGTGACCCTCGTGGGCAGAGGGGTGAGGGGAGGATGTTTGCGCCCCCAGGGGGCCATTTAGCAAGGTGTGGAAATATTTTTGGCGGTGGTGCTGATAGCATCTAGTAGCCAGAGGCCAGGGATGCGGCTCAACATCTTGCCATGTGGACGACTGTCCCTGTAACAAAGATTTCTCAGGCTGCAAATATCAGTAGTGCTGAGGCTGAAAAGCCATGGCAACTTAAGGAAAGCAGAGCAAGAAGGACATAAGGAAGTCACTGTCCAGGGCTGCCATGATGATTAAGTCAGATGCTGCCCAAGAAGATCGGGGCACCTTAATGTTTTGGGGGAAGCAAGGCACAGGGCGCGGGGTGTTGTTGCTTAGCTCTGGGAATATCAGCTCTAACCACAAGATGGCGCTAGTACGTGACAACAAAAACTTCCTTTATGTCAAGGGTGCTCATCTGGTTTTTTTCTTTGATTTTATTTTTCCTTTTGATGGAGGTTATGCTATTTTAACCCGTTAGGGCAGAAATACTCGGATGACTCATGTGTCGTGACTTCATAGCTGATTTCATGAGGTTTTGACAGCTCCATTATGGTTCCTACAGTTAAGGATTCTTTTCTCTCTGTGAGGAACTTTGGGGATCGTGACTCTTCCTCACTGACCTGACCCCAGTCCCACACTTAGCATGATGCCCGACTAATGCCTAGAAAAATGGTTTGGATTCACAGAAGGGTTGGCAGTAGGACTCTGACTGGGAGACCTGGGAGGATTGCAGGGGCAGGAAGAAGGGAGGTTGGGGAGGGGGGGGAGGAGAGGGAGAAGGTTTCTTGGGCAGAAGGACCACCAGAAAGAAAGAAAAAACTGATAGACAACTCGGGGAAGCTACTGGCACAAGGAAAGGGTGAAACCTGGGGGCAGGACAAACGTGTGTCCAATTCGGCTCTTGGGCAGATCTGGCCAACCGTTCTGTCCCATCGGCTCACCTGTAATTCGAGTTAGCAACACTTGCCTTAACCAACTTTGGATTTTTAATAGCAACACGGTGAGGTCGTAGGCAAGAGAGAACAGTGTAAGCTCTAAAATGGCTACAGGCGAAGGTTTTCATTGCCCATGGTTACGCATGCGTGTTCCCTAGCGGTCCACTAGCTCCCTGGGGGCTGTAATGATATTCTTGTCTTTTCATGCCCTGCAGCCCCCAGCTCGGGGCTTTGAATAAGAGGGAGCTTGAACTGTGTAAGTAATGGCAGATGTAGGAGCTTGTTGGATTTTTCTCCTGGTGCCCAACTTTCACTGGGCGCTCACTGAATCTCCACTGTGTAAGTCTGAAGAAAAGCTAAGAAAGATACCTCTAGCAGAGGCAGCCGGCTGTCACGAACATACCCTTCCAGGGTGGAATTTAGCATTAGTGCCTTCACCATTTTCAGGGTCTCCCCCTATCTCAGGCAGACTCACATTAACACAATTCACGAAGACTGATGTATAAACCAGCATGCCAAATAATTACTGTGCGGCAAGAACAATTGCCAAGGATACTCTAGACATTAGTTCCGTGGCTCAGGATGGTCTATCCCTGCAGGCCAGCTGCAAACCAGAAGTTGTCTTGGTGAGACAGGAAACAAAACGCGAGCATTAATTACATATTCGGGTATTTCCTGGTGCTGACCTTCTAGCCAGCCTGACGTGTCCACCTTCCACCACAGGATATGCAGCCCCTAAAACCAGACAGGTCGTGTTCGTGGGCCAATACAGCCTCTCCCTTGGACAACGCTCAGGGGGCACTTCCCAATCTGTTCTTCCGACTCTCCGAATCCAGACTTCCATGGGGTGAGCGGTGGGGTCAATTCTACTTCCGGTAGGCAAATGCTTTCTTTAGAGATATTCTTACCTTCTTGGAGAAAGCAGCCTGGTCTTGCTCTGGGCGGAGGGCCATCCTGCCTTGCAGATTCCCAGCTCTCCCCTTCTGGGGGCCGAACTCCCACCTAAATTCTTCTCCTTTCCTTAACACCAGGGCTTGCAGAGTAGATGGTGCACCCCCAGCGCTCTTTGGTTGCCACTGCCCTTCACGTGTCCCAGAAAGCAGCCTCTGACGTGGGGAGAGGTGGGTGCGGGCCTCCAGCCCCCCTGCAGCCTGCCTGGAGTATCACCGCTGTCCCCGGGGCACAACCCTGGAGGACAGTCAGGAAGAGGGTTCATTCTCAAACAGTCCTCACGGGGAGCAACAGCATCGAGCTCTAGGCGAAGATACAACGTGCCTGGTCTTGATACTACTTAATTAAGAACTGGTCTATTTGGGGAAATGTCACAAAGCACCTCTAAGAAACCGGATTGAGGTCAGGATGTAGAATGCCTCCCTTCACCCTACCGCAGAGCTGCGGGTTCAGGGAGCATAAATTACTGCTATAAAAAGACCTCAAGGCTATTTGTGACCTGTGGTGAGCAGGGTTCATGCAGCCAGTTAAGAGCGCTCTGCTTTTTCTAGTAGGGACGGAGGTGGCCCCCAGACCCTCAGTGTCTCTGCACCACCAGACTGGCTTGGGAACTCGCACCACCAGGATCATGCTGGCCACACCCCTCCTGACTTTCCGGTCCAGGGGGAGGTCCTGACTCGTGGTGGGAGGGGCAATCATCATGCCCCGCCTCCCAACCACAGTGATTGGTTCAGGGATTTGGCATGTGACCACGAGCCTGCCAATCAGAGCCCTTCCCTGGGAACTTCCAAATGAACTGAAGAGGAAAAACCCAAAGCCATTAGAAGGGGAGTTTTGAACTCGCAGCAAGGTCAATTCCACACTCGGGGGAGGGCGGATCTGAAGACAAAACGCTGGCAAGCAGAGAGAAGCGGAGCGGGAGAGAGGACCAACAGGTCCTAAGGGTGTCTGGGTTCCACCGAGTCTGCCCACCACGGTCTGCGGACATGAGCTAAGGTGTTTCCCTCTGCACTCAAGCTAGTGCAGGTGACCGCTCTGCCACCCGCAAACAGCGATCCAGGCTCCTTGGGCTGCTAGGGCACATTCACCTCCCCGCCCCGAAATGTTTGAGCCAAAGTCCCTTAACTATCCCGGTTCTCAGTTTGCCTTCGTAAACCAAAGACGGCACTGATTCTCAGAGGGTCCTCTGGGATCGGGGGAAAGTGGGACTTTGCAAAAGGCAGGCATGCCTGGGCTCCGGGAAGTCAGGGAAGCAAGGCTGTGGGGCGGGCCAGCTTCACAGGCCAGCGCAGCCCCGTGTGCAGGTGATGCCTCAGACCACCACACTTCCCCTCTGAGCCCCCGTTTCCTCCTGCGTAAGAGGGAGCCAATCACAGGGCTGGTGGGAGATTTTAGGAGACCGAGCACGGTGCCAAGCACTGAGTGGGGGAATGTTTGCTCCCTGCTAATCAGAAAGCAGCAGAAGACATGCCTTCTGTTCTCAGGCCGCTCACTCTCCGCCATCAGGTTGGCACTTCAGGGAAAAAAATGGAAGAGTCCATTCAAAGCCAAGTTTCTCCAACGTAAATGTTCTGGGAAGACTTCTGGATTGGGGCAGGAGGCCTCGTCCTGGGCTGCTGTGAGGCAGTGAGTCCTGTGATCTGAACCACAGCCTCATGCCCTGTAAACTGGGGGAGCTGGGGTGTCCCCGAAGCCCCTTCCACCCCAAATGCTGTGGCTTTTCAGGACAAGTGAGCAGGGATTCCCAGGGGTTACTGAGAGATTGTGCATCCCTAAGTATTTTCTGGCCGTTGCCCCTTGTAAGCCTCACGGCAGTCACATGAAAAAAAGGACTTAAAACTCTCCTTGTTTTTGTAGACAGGTAAACTGAGGCAGAGAGCCTAAGTGGCTTCTTTACGTTTGAGTCAGAAGCAAGTGGGGAACCAGGGTCCATTCCCAGTCTGACTCCAGGACCTGCGTCTTAACTACTGCGGGGGGAATGCACGCGCACACACGTGCACACGCACACGTTCTCCCCTCCTACTGCTAAGCGCGCTGCTCCCCCAAGGCCGTCCTGGGCAGCAGGGGCACAGAGCTGCCTCAGCGCCCTCCCACCCTCATCCGCCCCCTAACCTCCCACAGACGCAGGCTCCTGCCCCAGGCACACTCTCCACACAGCCCCTCCTGGCAGGGACTGTCAGCCTAGGGACCGGACCGTCCTCCCAGCCGGACGTGCATGGCACCAGATGGTCCAGCTGTGGGTTTGTCCCCTCCAACCCCAAGAACGCATCTCCCGAGCGCTGTTTTCTCAGGAGGTGGCATGGCAGTCGGCGGGGGAGCCCTAGTTCGAAGGCAGGGCACTGTGACTCGGGACCCTGCTCCTTCCCGGCCCACCTCAAGCTATCTCCTCACCTACAAGGGCCTGTTTCCAGATCTGGTGCGTGGAAACAGAAGGCTGGGTTCAAGCAGGGCATGGGGACCTCGGCATTCCTGACATTTGGGCTCCCTTATTTCCTTGTTGTGGGGGGGGCTGTCCCTTTGCGCTGTGGGATAGCTGGCAGCATCCCGGCCTGTACTCATTGGATGCCCTCAGCACCTCTCTCCCAGCTGTGACAATCGCAAGTGTCTCCAGACTTTGGCAGAAGTGACCCCAGGTGAGAACCACTGGCTGAAATGATCTCCAAGGCTCTAGCACTCCGGGCTCAACATCACTGTCACGGTCACATTTCTAACTTCTCACACCACCCTCGGACTCCCAGGTTGTGCACTGGGGCAGGTGTCAGTGTCTGTCCCTTCATCTAACACATCTGATCGCTGGGACTGGGGTGGGAGCGGCAGGACATCAATTACCTCTTTCCTTCCAGTCCCACGCTGGTCCCAGGGGAGGCCAGCACTCCCCCAGGAGAGGGTAGCAGGCTGACAGCCTTTGGTGCCCACTTCTCTACCATGTGGGCGTGGTTCCTCAGAGGGCACCCATGAGTACCATCCTACATTGGGGACCTGGGTCCTCAGTACATGAGAGCCACCAGGCGGACCCACGTCCTCCACAGGACTGGCCAGATGTACGTCCACTCTGCAGACGTGCCCTCCCCCTTAGGTATGTCCCATGTTCCGTATTTGGAAAGAAAAACATTCGGAAGCTCTTTTGGCTCAGGACGAAACCCCATTTCCTAACGAATGCTTATCAGTAGCAAACCTGAGACACGGGCCCATCGGACTTCAGCGCTATTTCCCAAGTGCTTTCCAACTGGGAGGAAAGTGAACTGTGATGAACGCTCCTTTCAAAACCCCCCACCCCGAGCTCTTACCAGACTCGAACTACATATCTGTTGAAGTAGACTTGTGGAGTGATTGCCTGGGAAAGGGGATGGCGTGTCTGCAAGGTAGTGAGTTCCCCCATCACAAGGAGAGAAACAAGAAAGGGAAATGGGAGTTTAAAAGAGATGATACAGAGACAACTCAAGCAGGATGTTTAGGATCAGATTAGATAGCTTTAAAAAATTTTTTTAATGTTTTATTTTTCAGAGAGAGAGAGACAGCATGAGCAGGGCAGGGTCAGAGAGAGAAGACACAGATCCGAAGACAGGCTATCAGCACAGAGCCAGACGCGGGGCTCGAACCCACCAACTGTGAGATCATGACCTGAGCCAAAGTCAGACGCTTAACCGACTGAGCCACCCAGGCGCCCCTAGATAGCTTTTTAAATATGTATCAGGTGGGAGGCTCTATAAGGCCTGTGGCTTAGGAGAAAATGTAAATTCAAAACAAGTTCCTATAATAATAGGAATAAAAGGCCCCAGAATTCTGGAAGTTGAGTCACTTACCCAGGGAGCACCGAGAACATCTTGAAAACCGTCTCTTTTTTGAGTGAGCCAGAGAATACCGTATTACTCACCCCATCAGGCCATCTGGCATGAGATGCACTTGACTTAAAACAAAAACAACACCCACTCTCTTTTATGTCCCTGCCTCAGTTTGGGCTTCCCCAAAAGGAAAGCCTGAGCAAAGGGCCTGGAGTGGGCGGTTCTTTGGGGAGGTAAGTCCAGGAAGCCAGAGTGAGGGAAGGCAGGGAAGAAAGACAATGTGGGCCTGTGCTGCAGAGAACCGGGGTGGGGGAGGGAGGGGGGCATCCTTTCTCCCCAGCACCCCGAGAAGCTCCCAGAATCTCTGAGAAGGATTCGCGTGAAGGGCAGGAGGCTGGAACACTGCCCCACGTCTCCCCTCCTCACCCCCCCCGCCCCGTGGTTGGGTGGACAGCAGGATTGTTCACCACCCCGCATTGTGGACTGAGCTTGCACACACGCACACAGGCCATGCAAGGTCAGTCTGCAAGTGTCAGCTTGCACAGAGCTGCCCCAGGCAGCCACCCCTGAAGGGAGATGTCAGAGAGGGACGTGGATCACCAGAGGCAGCTGCAGCCCCAAACTCACGGCCCTGCATCAAGCCTCTCACCTCAGTCCCTGCCCTCTGTGGGGCCCCAAACTCAGCCACGCACGCTGGTCTCGGGCCCGTTGTCTCTCTGATCCTGGGAAGGCGGTCTGCCTGCCCCGCACCCTCGTGGCTACAAGGCCAACCGGAGACCCCGAGTGCTGCCCTTGAAGCCCTCTGCGAGGCGACCCCCGCCCCCTGATTCATCTCAGCCCCGGCTCTTCCTTCTCCAGCTAGAACCTCCTCTTGCACAGTGAGTCACCTGCCTTTCACTGCTGCAATATTAATATATTTTCTCTTTCTCCGGGGTCCAGGCACAAGGCTCCTCAAGCTCCTGCAAATTCCTCAGTGACAGGAGGTTCTTTTGTCATGCATTTTGCCTCTTTGCCTATGAGGCATCTTAGGGGGTGGCCCTAGGTACCCTCCTCAGGGGTGCAGGTCCCCAGAAGGACCAAGTGATAGAGGGTTGAACTGACAGCCATCCCACTGACCTGTGGAAAGGGGCAGGGGGGTGGGCCACAGATGAAGTGCCACAAAAGCTCTTGGACAACGAGATTTGATAGAGCTGTCCTGTTAATGAACATGTCTACCTGCTGGGAGGACCATGCACTCCGGATCCTCAAGGACAGGAGCTCCTGCACTGTGGACCCTTAGACACTTGCCTTATGCCTAACCCAGCTCTTCCAGCTGGCTGTTCCCCCATTATGTCCTTTCATCACAAACCAACAATCTAATAATACATGGTTTTCCTGAGTTCTAGCAAATTAATTGGATCTGAGGAGGGCACTTGGGAACCTCTGAGGTCCAGGCTGGTAGGTCAGAGGTACAGGGGAAAACCAGGATTTGCAACTGGCACCTGAAGTGGGGGCAGTCTTATGGGACCCGAGCCCGTAACCTGGGAGATCTGAGGCCTGACCGTGTAAGACACCCAGCCAATGTCTCAAAACTGCTTGGGGATTTGGGGAAACACAGGGCCCTCCCGTAAAGGTCTTTGTGGTCAGGCCCCAAGGTCCTGCTGTCTGGAAGGCCCTTTATCTTCATTTGCATCCAAGCTCCGCCCATCCCTACGCCCACCTGAGACATCATTCCCCATGTGGAAGCTGCTTCTCCATGGCTATGTTGGGTGATGATCTGTCTGTCCGCATTGCCACAAAAAAAGAGAGCCTCTTGAGATCCGAGGCCAGGTCTTCTCCCAGGTGTGCGACCCAATGTGGAGGAGACAGTCGATGACTCTGGCAGGAGGAGAGGATGACTCTCACGAACCTCCAGACTCCATTTCCCCCACTTATAACAAGGGAGGGGGCTGAGCTGGATCAGAGTTGACTCCAGTGTTTTCTGAGAAGCACGAGACCTTCAAGATGCTCCCAAAGAACGCACACTGATGTCTAATCGGTTTGGGAGATGCTCCCTCCAGGACCCCCTTTGGGAGTCGCTGAGGCTCTGCAGGCGTTCCTGACCAGCTCGGGCCCAGGAGGAAATGTCCAGACTCATTGAGCCACAGAAGGCTTTCACTGTAAAACCCAAGAGCATCTAGAGGAAGGAGAACATCAAGAGGCAGCCTGGGTAAAGTCAGCCTAGAGATGTCTTTGATTCCTCACAGCTCAAGAGTTCTACCAGCACCATCAACTTTGGACCAAACTGAATGTTACAGACTTATTCATGTGATTGAGGGGAAAATGTTCTGACAGCTTTCCAAAAGTGAGGAGGCCGTGAGCTTGCAACCATGAGGGGAGGTGTTCAGAAAAAAATGAGGAACCCCCCCCCCCAGCAGTTAGCAGCATCGACGTGAAATTCCAAGATGGGAACTGGATGCTATCCGAGAATATGCATTCTATGTCCAGGGACGTGCACATGTTTGTGGGGTGAGCATGAACCCCCAAGATAAATACTAATTTGTGCGAATGCACACTTTTCCTGGAAAAGGACTCAGGTGCTTTCAAAAAATTCTAAAAGGGGACTGTGAGTCCCCAAAGGGTCAGGGCCCCTGGACTCCCCTCCGGGCAGTCCATGCATCCACAGAAAACACGCACACGGCATCAGGTCACAGAGGAGGGAGCACAATGGGTCGGAGCCATCCCTGTCTGTCGCTTGAAGTCCTTCCGTGTGCTCATTAACAAATTCTCTGCACCAACTCCCCTCTTGCCTGCCATCTCTTTGACCTCGGTCCCGTACTTGGCCTTTCCATGCCCCCATTTCCTCATCTGCCAGTTGGGAACAGCACAGGATAATTGTGAGGGTCAAGTAGGATGACAAAGGGTCACTTGACATGCCAGTTTGATTGCAGCAGGCCCTCCACCATGTTACCCACCATTTAAAAGACCCAGACACGTCTCACTCATTGGCTTATGCCTAAGAGGGAAAAATGTCTCATCTGTGATTCAGGTCAAGTTTATCCTGCTAGGTAACCTGTACCTTACATTTTACAACAGAACAGATTCTAATTGTTGGAACTGCTTCCGGCTTAGAGCATCATTCATTGCCTTCATCTTGGACAGGCTTGTATTCTTGGAGCTCAGGGGAAGGGGTATGTCATTCCTTCAGCCTCCTCTGCTTGGGTCAAGCCAGCAATGACACCTTCGTCACTCGGCTTCACCATGCACCTTGGACACCAGGGTCTTGGGACAAGCTAGCGGGTTAGAGGTCTGTGGCAGTGGAATGCTGGGATTTCTGCATCAGGAAGACAGCAAACAATTGAATCTAATCACGTACTCTGGAAAACAACCTTGAGACAAATCCAGTCACCCCCGTGTGACAAGGTGAGAGAGTCGGGCAGTGCTTCCTAATCCTATTGGACCATTAGAGAAACTGATGATGATGTCACCCACATAACAAATATTAATGGGAGTTTACAAAGCACCCTGGTGGTCTTCTAAAGGTCCTACTCTGGGAAGTCAAGGTCGAGGCACCCACCAGACAGGTGAGTATGACCACATTCATAGGAAGCCCAGCCCCGATCCCTGCCAACATTCATAGAATTTTCTCCTGCTTCCCTCCTACTCCCTGCCTGTGTTTACCCAGCCTCTGACTCCCATCTACACTCCTGGGCCTACACTAGCCCCTTGGATCCAATACTAACTTAGTTTCTCGGCCCAAACCTGGGCACCTCTGTCTTCCTGACACTATTTACCTTTAACTTTGGTTCCAGATTCTCCTGGTTATTTACTGCCCAACACGGGCTCAGTCCTTAAGATCCTAGGGCCTGTGACTGGGACAGCAGCCACGTGAAGAAGTCTTCTGCTGTGGCTGGCGAAGTTCTCATCTCTCAGACATTGTGATGTCGTCCCCTGGGCCCCTTCCCACTGGCTCATGCTGCTCTAGCCGGGCTGGCTTTCTTGCTCATCCTGGAATTAGCCAGGCAACCTCGAAGTCTAGATTTCTCTGCGGCTCCCTCTCACGTGCCCCCTTCACTCTGGCCCTCCTCCCATTTTCTTCTGCTTTATGGCCATCATTCCCACCCAGCCTAAGACCCTGAGTCTCCTCCAACCAGGAGGTCAGCTCTGTGAGGGCTGAGACCTTGCTTTGTTCACTGCTATCGCCCATCGCTGGAACAGTCCCCAGCACATAGCAGGTGCTCAAGAACCATGGGCAGAACACATGAAGGATCACACTTCATGCCTCACAGAGAAAACAAAACAAAACAAAACAAAAACAACACCTTAGAAAGAGGGGTCAGCCCCGATCGCATCCCTCCCCACCACTGGCTGAGGCCTTCCACTCAGATAGCGCTGGGGGCGGCTCCCGGGCGCTGCTCCCTCTGCCCTGCAGACGGGGCTCTCCTGACACCTCCCCTCCTATGTCCTTGCCTTCTGCCTCCCTGCGCCATCACCTCAATTTATTTTCTCCTTCCCTGGTTTATGCCTTTATTTTCCCCTTCACTCTCGGTTTCACTCTTTAGACTGTGAAGGTCATGAAGGTGGAGACTTGTTTGGGGTCCCTGGGGTCCAGGACAGTGCTGGGCACACAGTGATCATTTATAAAAGGGGCTGTGCCAGAAAAGAAGGGAGGGAAGAAGGGGAGCCTGGCTGCAGGCTAGCTGCCCACGCCCTTCAGGGTGATGCTTCTATTGGGCTCCTGCTTGGCTCTTCTTGTGGGCTAAGTCCAGAGTGCTCTTTTCTTCTCTTTTCTTTTTTCTGTTCATTTATATTTGAGAGAGAGAGGGAGAGCCCAAGCAGGGGAGGGGCAGAGAAAAAGACGGAGGATCTGAAGTGCGCTCTATGCTGACAACGGAGAAGCCAATGTGGGGCTTGAACTCATGAACCATGAGATCATGACCTGAGCCTAAGTTGGACACTTAACTGAAATCCCCAGGTTCTCCCAGAGTGTACTTTCCTGATTTCCCTTATCTCTCTGGTTTTCATTCTACCTCCTCACTTAGCACCCAGTGCAATTCCCCAAATCGCAGCCAGTGTTGGCTTCCCAGGCCTTGCTTCACCCAAAACAGTTTGGACAACAGGCATGAATATCACCCAACTTAATACCTGACAGCCAATAAGAGCTGTGTCCAGGCCCTCTGATGCCAGACCCCAAATGCTTGCCTCCATGCTTCCCCACTTAGACAGTGACTATCTTAGATGTATCTACGGTCTATGGACAGGAGCTATCATCAGGAAAATTGGAAGAAGACAAAGGTTTCCTTTGAGGTACCTTCATGGCGGGGCTCTCCATGTTCTGTGGAGAACTGCACATCCCCCACCTCAAGACCCCTCACAACAGCAGCCCCCATGGGAGGAGCAGGACTACTGACTCATCCACTGACTGCAGAAGGGCTTTTGCACTGGATGTGAATTAAAAAAATTTTTTTAATGTTTATTTTTGAGACACACACACACACACACAGAATCCGAAGCAGGCTCCTGGCTTTGAGCGGTCGGTGCAGAGCTTGATGTGGGGCTTGAACTCATGAACCACAAGACCTGAGCCAGTCACATGCTTGACTGACTGAGCCACCCAGGCGCCCCTGGTTGGGAAATTTGATGACAGAACAGTAAAATCTTGACCAATCCTGTAATCCCAAGGGCAGAGAGAAGGAAGTCACAGGCATTCAGTCAACAATGAAGACCTCCAATGCTTTTTTGCACACACCAGCCCATTCAATCTTCAGCTGGGTATCTTTTTTTAGTACAAATTCTTTCATCAAGTGCATACTGGCCATTGTGCTAGAAAGCAATAGAAAAGACAGGATACTGGTGTCAAAAGGATACAAAGACCATGTAGGGACCAATTTATTTGGGGGGCTGGAGATGGTACCGCAGAAGAGAAGCATTGGATCTGGGTGCTGAGGGCACCAGCCAGGGTGAAGGGGCAGGAACTGAGGCCCCAGCGAGATGGTGTTGTTCCCAAGGCCGCCTGGCCGGAAAATGCAAGGATACGAATTAAAGACGTGATGACGGCACCTTCCTGACGAGTGTGCAGACTGAGGAAGATGACAGTATGGAAGTGCTTTCCAACCTGCAAAGCCCTCTCAAAACGCAAGGCATTACAACTACTCCAGGACCCTCAGAGGAATTTGGGGACATTTGCGGGGGACTCTTAGCCAACCGCTGGCTCCAAAACTAGAGCAAGTCTGTTCTGAAACAAAGTCAGGAAACAAGCAGTGTGAGACTCATGTTTCGAGGTTGCCTACTGCTTTATTCTTTGGTCCTCACCACCAGCCACTTAGCCCACTTTACAGATAAAGAAGCCGAAATACTGAGCAATGAACTCACTGCTCTACGGCACACAGCCCTCGAGCCTGGATGCCGGACTCCACAGCCACTCTCGAGGGGCCACTCCGGAGATAAGCGCTTTGGTCCCAAATAGAACTGCGCCGGTAACACCTTGCCCAAAGCAGAACGCTTCGCTCCACCTGGTATTTGTTCCGGGTTAACCTCCCCAGCCCCTCACCCCCGGATCCTCTTCGCGGCACTCCCCACCCATGTCCCTGCCTGGTGTTGACTCCCAGGCAAAGGTCTTTTATTTCCAGCATGTTCTGATGTATTGATCTGTTTTTAAAAAAAATCAATAGTTTTTATCCTCTGAATTCTTCAGGGTGCGGACACCCTGATCAAGGTTGCTCTAATTGTTTAGAACAGCAACTCTGTTTATCAGCCTGTGGAATTTTTATTTGTGGGAAATGTCTCTGATACCTAAATAAGAGACCTGAAGACACGACGAATACCCCAAATGGTCAGCCCTAGTAGTGACCAAGAGAAATGAAAACGAAGTAAACTTCCTTGCGCACCCATAAAAGTAGCCGTGAAGGCGGTAAAACAGAATTCTCAATTATTGACTAAAAGAGAGTACACTGGTAATTAGATCTTGTAAATTAATCCAGGCAAGGTGTATTGAGGCTTGCAAACTGCCCACTTCTTTGTTTAAAACCAAGTCAGAGAAGGCTCTGCGTCTTATTTATAACAACATAATAATGGAAAATCATAATACCTTAAATGAAATCCAAGAGGAGAAATATTACAGAGCAATTAAAACTACAGGAATAAAGCAATGCTGGCCAATTAAGTAAGAAATGTTATAAAACACTTCTGTTTCATGTAAATGAAATGAGTAGGATTTTGAATTCTATGATGAAAAGTTGAACAAAGAGAAACCAAAAGAAACTCTATTAAAAAGCATTAGTGTTTGATCTTTCGTGCGTGGCTTGGGGGATTTTTCTTTATCAGTCGTTTATCAATTATTTATTTTCCGGTATTTCCAAAGAGATTGCTACTAATTCCATACTAGAAAAATAAGCATAATTTCTTAAAGCCCTCAAAACGTATCTCCAAAGCATATAACAAAATCCTCCTACGTCTTAAATTAGGTCTACCAGAAGGTTCCAAACGCAGGATCTGTTATTTGCTAAGAACACCACATTTGTACCCGTGGAAACCCTTTAATCCTTACCCCTTATCCAAATTCAAAGCACGCTTTAAGGACCTGTCAAAACTCTACTTTGCCGAGTCATTTGTAAACATCTACCAAGTACCTCTCAGCTCCAGAAAAAACAGAAAGGAAGAAGCCAGAGCCTGCCCTTGAGAAGTCCGGGTCAGTGGGCGGAGGCACACAAAGGAGATGATGACACACGGAGGCAAACGTACCCCCCGCCCGAGGGTGGACGGCTCTCACGTCTGAGGGGGTCTCAGAGGCACTCTGGACTGCACAGTCACTGAGGTCCCCTGGAGTAGGGGATATGAGAACATCAAAGAGGCTCTAGGATCAGTCAAGCAAAGAAGGGGGAGTGTGACAAAGAAGACACCCAGCACGTGCAAAGGCAAGCAGGCTTGAAGGATGCGTGGTCCTCATGCTCACAGCCGGCGGGAGGGCGGATGTAATGAGTTAGGAAGTGACAAGGGGAGGCCAGGGTTTATGGCCATGTTGATGAGACTCGTAGTGGGGAGTTTGGAAGCCTGGTCGGAACACACACAGTCAGTCTGGCGGGACCCACATGGTCGGTCTGGGTTTCAGAGGCTGGTGTGAGGCAAGGCCATAGGTAGGAATCCCATCAGGCAATGATTTGAACAGTGAAAGGAAGGTGCTCTCACTCAATAAATACTATGAATAAGTCAGACAAAATCCGAGCACAGGGTAAGAAAGCAAGCCCTTCATTCAGCACAACCTGGCCACTGGCAAGAGAGCTAACAAGAAGTGTTGATTCAAATCCCTCCAAGAGTACTAAGTGGAACGTTAATTCTGAAGAATATTAGCAGATAAAACCCTCAAACACAAAAGGGTCCCATGTGGCAGATGGCTCTGGGAAAAGCTAGACGTTGCTGGACTTCTCAGAGCCTTTAATGAGCTCATGTGTAGTATGACTTTCCATTTGATGGATAGGCATTTCCCAAACCATTTTGCTACTGAAACTTAATTTCCACAGTTGTTTGGCGTCCTTTGGAGCAGACTCTGGAAAATGTACCAGGCCATGTTGTTGTGTGTGTGCGTGTGTGTACAAGATGTGGTGTAATATAGACATTCACATAACAAAGAACATTTGGGATGCAACGTGCAAAGAGGGTTCATCAATGTGTTCCTGAGAATCCACATCTCAGAACCTGCTGACCCAGGGTGACCTTCTGATGGTGGCAGCTCTGTCACCATCTACCCTGTGTGGCTTCTTTTGGCCTGAAAACTTAGCCCGGGACCAAGAGCAGCTCCCCCAGCGAAGGCTGCAGAATGCTGCCTTCATTCACTACTGTTCTTTCCAAACCAAGTTCCACATCTGACCCATCTCATCCTCCGTACCCTCCCGGCTCCCTCTTCTTCTTCCAGTCTTCCTTTCATCCACGCTTTGTACTTTCTGAGTGCCAGGGACTGGTGACTTCACTCTTTATCCCTAGCTGACCTTATATTTCAAACTGGAATCTCCCAAAGAATCTAAACTCAGATGCAATTCACCCTCTTTTGTAAAAAGTCCACGTGTCTCATTGAAGTTTGTGTACTGCTCTTGGCTGTAACATAATTCACCTCTTCATTTGTGACTCTGATATTTGAGGAAAAATATTGTCCCCAAATGCCATTAGTTTCAACCCCTCAATCCATCTTTCCTGACACTTAGTCAATGATTCTCTGGCTCTAATTCATCACATCAGACATAATGCAAAAATTGAATTAAAACATTTCAGGGCAGGTGGAATAGAGATTAGACACAGGATGTGGTTAACTTGTGCAAGGCAAAACTGGAGCAAATGTAATTTGAAAACATTTAAGGAGGAAGTTACTTTAGGAGGAAAAGAAAAAACACACCCAATATCTAAGTTTTGGCAACACACAGAGAGCTCTGGGTTGATGATTTTGTACTATGTAGCTACAATGGATTCCCTAAGGCTTCTCCACTGAATATGCCTCTTCACCATGAAAAACTTCTCCATCATTGAGGGAGCCTGCCTTGTTGATTATCCCAGGAGGGTTCAGGAAATAAGGTAGTGAGAGCCCTGGCTGGGGGAGGGTCACTGCTCTTGACTGCAAATTCCAGAAGAGGAGATACAAGAGTGTTTGATTTATCATTGTGTGCGGGACTTTGCATAAGCCTGATACACAGTGTGCACTTAATACATATTTAACAAATGGGTTCAATGAATAGATGGATGGATGGATGATGGATGGATGATGGATGGATGGACTGGTAGATGGATGGATGGATGGGCGGATGGACGAATGCATGGATGGACAGAAAAATGGGCAGATGAAGATGAATGGCATGCCAAGGTCAGCATAAGCTCATGGCTAAACTACTTTACAACTACTCCAAATAATAATAAGCATATAATAGTGAACACTGATAAATTGCCTAGGTACCTTTTGGTAGAGATTATTCCGCCATTTAGTGCATAGGTTTTTTTTTTTTGTTTTGTCTTATAAAAAAAACGAAGGTCTGGAGTTTAACATGGTCAAAATTACGTAGCTAGAAAATAGTTATCGGCCGCTCTCCACCTTTATCTGGTGATAAAGAATAGTAATACAATGACAATGGCTATTTCAATATGGTGACAAGAAATCAGTGAGAAGGTGGTAAATGCTATTCTATCAGTCCCGCTACTGATTCTGTTTGGTTTCTAATTTTTTTTAATGTTTTTTTTTTTTGATACAGAGAGAGACAGAGCAGGAGAGGGGGAGGGGCAGAGAGAGAAGGAGACACAGAACCGGAAGGACACTCCAGGCTCTGAGCTAGCTGTCAGCACAGAGCCTGATGCGGGGCTCGAACCCACGAACGTGAGATCTGACCTGAGCTGAAGTCGGAGGCTTAACCGACTGAGCCACCCAGGCGCCCCTGGTTTTTAATTTTTTTTTTTGTTATCTGTTTGTTTCTTTTCTCTACTCATTTGTTTCATAATTATTCTTTTCTTTATATCAGAGCCAGGTATAAAGACTGTACTGAATGCATTAATGAATAAACATTAAGCCTATATTCTGTGGGGCTCCTTTCTAGGTAAAGAGGGCTTAACACTGATTGTGCAGCTACCCTCCATCAGGGACTGTAGTCAATGCATCACATATGTAAAATCATTTAATTCTTGCAATAATCCTAGGAGGCAGGCATTTTTCTTGTATTTTACCCATTAAAAAAAATGAGTTGGGTGCTTATGCATGCTTTTCCTATCACAGTATTTGTTTCCTATCATTTCATGATGTTGCACCATCGTTGAAATGGGGGAGAGCCAGAAGCGAACACCTTGAGTTTTCAGGCTGGCTTAACCATTTTATAGCTGAGTATGACCTTGAGCAAGTTACTCAACCTCTATGTGACTCAGTTTCCTCAGCTGTAGAATAGACATGTTGGTAATCATGTTCTATGTGTTGTAGTTTGTTATTGGATTAAAAAAGTAAAGGCTAGTGAAAGTGTAAACAGAACCCAGAACAAAATAAACCTTTGATGTATGAATACCTATGTCTAGTTAATTAAGTATCACCATATTTATATTGGGATGAAGTTAATCTTATAGACAATACACACAGAATTGACATCTTTAATTTTTAATTCCAAAGCATGCCAAACCCTCCCATGTGCTAGAGCTCTTGCTGACTACCTTCAGAGTAAAGTTCTTTCCATGTAACCCTTGCACATTTCCTGTTAAGTTTATCCTGAGGTATTTGATCTTTTTTTTATTACTATGATACACAGGTTTGTGGTCTCATTTTAATTTCCATATTGATTTATGTGTATTAGTTTTTGCCTTCCCACCTTACTGAATCTCTTGTAGCATACGAAACTTTATTCTTTCATGTTTTCAGGCATTAATCATGTTATCTGAAAATAGTAATAATTTTTCCTTCTTTTTTCTAATTTGCATACTTCCAATCCCTTTCTCTTGTCTTATCACATGGGCTAGTGTCACTAGTACAATGTTAAACAACAGCATTAACAGTGGATGCTCTTGCCTTTCACAGGTCTTCACTCTGAATGTTCCAGGGTTTTCTCAGCAGGTATAATGCTAACTTTCGAATTAAGATAGGTCTTTTTTTAACCAGATAAAAAAAGTATACATCAATTCTAGTTTTACTAAGAAATTTTTCAAGAAATGTATGTTGGAGGGTGCCTGAGTGGCTCAGTCGGTTGAGTGTGTGACTCTGTCTCAGGTCATGATCTCACGGTTCGTGGGTTCAAGCCCCGTGTCAGGCTCTGTGCTGACAGCTCAGAGCCTGGAGCTTGCTTCAGATTCTGTGTCTCCTCTCTCTGACCCTCCCCTGTTCACGCTATCTCTGTCTCTCAAAAATAAATTTAAAAAAAAGAATATTTAAAAAAAGAAATGTATGTTGGGCTTTGCCAAAGGCATTTTCAGCACCTACCAAGATGACCCTGCATCTGTTCTCCTCCGATCAATTTGCTACAATGAAAACTGTTATAGATTTCTTAATGTAACATCCCAGAACAAATTCCACTTGATCATGGGATCTCTTAATGGACTGCTGAACTCTGCAGATATTTTATTCAGGATATTTACTTGATATTCAGAAGTGGAACTGGCCTCCCATTTTCTGCTTCTCTGCAGCCTTCAATATGTTTTGGCACCGCTGTTATGACTGCTTTATAAAAAGAATTTGGACATTTTCCTTATTTTTCTTTCTGAACTGCACATCCTAAAGGATGACTAGGAATTAGTCCAGGGAAAGATGTGGGGATTAAAAAAAAAAAACAAAAAAGGAAGCATTACATCGAAGGCACAAACGTAGGAAACCAACCTCAAATATTACACATGCAGAGGGCACTGAGCCTGTGGCCACACGAAGCCTGCAGCCTTCTACTCCCAGTCAATCCTTAATGCCCACTCAGAGGCAAGCACATCATTGTTTTCTCCTGCACACTCATCCACAATTATTTTCTGTATTGGTGCTTTTTTCTTTCTCCAGCATGATTATGAGACCCTCTGTTTACCCCAAAGAATAAGTTCTTAAATTAAACTCCAACAGCACACTGGTGTATAAAGAGCTGGGCCAATAAATTAAGTCATTTTCACATTTATCCAGTCATTCATTCACCCAACATTTATTAAGACTGTTGGCAAGACCTGGAAAAATCAGATATGGCCCCTCCACTCAAGGCCTCCAAACCTAAAAAAGAAGAATAAGGTGGCTTTGTCCTACTTTTACACAATTAAGCTACTGGATGGATTTTTGTCTCAACCCAAAAATAATTTCTCCCACATATTCAACCTCTAGTGTCTGACAGCCAAAACTCCAGGATAAAATCAAACAAACAAGAGGCATCGCTGGGATTGGTTGGACTAGTCTTGAGTTCCACCACTGTTTCTGGTAGACCGCGTGCTGTGGGGTCATCTTGTACCTTCTGCTAACACATCTTCACCAGATCACTTGTCGGAATGAAATATACGCACATGTCACTGTGTTCTGTCACAACGCCATGACTCCCAGCAGCTCTGCCCTCCAAGCCGTATTTAAGAATCAGAATGTGTCACACCCAGAGAAACAGAGCACACTGCCAAGGACCCAGCAGGTGTATATTGAAAAATAGTGACATTCAACTAAATGCATCTCGAGTTTGCATAAGGAATATGTGGTACTGCTTAAAGGGGCACAGCACCAAGTCTTTCAAAGGGTCATCATGAGACATTAGCCACCTTATCAGGGATTGGCAAGGACTGAGTGTCAATAATGACACTAAGAATATACATGAATCAGATGACTTACTCTGTGTTGGATTTATAATGTCTCATTTATTTTTCACATGACCTTTATTTGGTAACAACAGTATCACCTACGTTTTAAAATAAACTTTTTAGTTTAGAAAAGTTTTAGGTTTACAGAAAGCTCATGAAAAGAGGAGAACGCCTATAGACCCACAGCCAATCTCCTGTTGTTGACATCCTACGTCACTATGGTGCTCTTATCACAAGTAATGAACTTGTACTGATACATTCCTAATTAACTGAAGTGCTACTTTCGTCAGGTAGCACCATTTTTTCCCCACCACTGTCCTGTTTTTGGTTGTTGGTCCAGGACCCCATTCAGAATACCACGTCATATTTTGCTATGTTCCTTAGGCTTCTCTGGACTGTCACAGTTTCTCAGACATTGCTTGTTTTTATTTTTTTCATTTTTTTATTAAAAAAAATTTTTTTTATGTTTTATTTATTTTTGAGAGAGATAGATAGCATGAGCAGGGGAAGGTCAGAGAGAGAGGGAGACAGAATCCGAAGACAGGCTCCAGGCTCTAAGCTGTCAGTACAGAGCCCGACATGAGGCTTGAACCCATGAACCATAAGATCATGACCTACGCTGAAGCCGGGTGCTCAACCGACTAAGCCACCCAGGTGCCCCAGACTTTGCTTGTTTTTGATAACCTTGACAGTTTTGAGGGGGTAACTGGTCAGGTATTTTGTTGCGTGGCTCCCATTTTGGATTTCTAAGGTGTTCTTCTCATGAGTAGACTGGTCTCATGAGTTTTGGGGGGCAGGGGGTAAAATGCCATTCTCATCACATCCTATGGAGGCCATACTCTGTCAATATTACATGTTGGTCCTAACCACCCGGCTGAGGTTATGTGTGTCAGATTTTTCCACTGAAAATCCAGTCCTCGTTTTCCCTCTCTACATACTGGACTAATTGGAAGGAAGTCACTGTGTGCAGCCCCACACTTCAAGCGTTGGGAGTAATGTTCTACCTCCTTGAAGAGGATTCTCTGGGTAGATGATTTAGAATTGTTCTGCTCTGGAGATCTGTCTAGAAGCAACAATACCCCAAAAATAATGAGCTCAACACCAGCCAGATTTTGATTTCCAATACCGGTGTCCAGTAAAAGGAAGCAGAGATATTTTGAAAAATGGCTGAATCTAAGCCTGTGGCAGGGACCATACGGGATGAGCATGGAGCACCACACAGCACTAGAAAATAAAGATGTGTGCGCGCGCGCGCGCACACACACACACACACACACACATACACATATCAATGGAAGTATGTCAAAGGGATGCACCAAAATCTGGAAGCTCTCAATGACCAAAGCTATGGCAATCTGAGCAACAAAATAAATAATGCAGAATTCGATGATAACCCAACATATAAAGTATATATCAAGTCCATACTGACATAGACACACAACTGGATTGTCACGTTTCAAAGATGAGGAAACTGTGCCTCAGCAAGGCTCTGTAACCTGTCCATGATCACACAGCGGATGGGGTGGGGCTGGGCTGACACCCAGACATTCCAACCCAGAAACAAGTTCCCATCAGTACATTCACACACAGCACTTGAATCTCCTTGAGATGCCACGTGCACGGTGTTCAGGAAGGCGGGCAGTGCCCCCAGGCTCTCAATCCCCGTCTACTGTGGCAAGCACCCTATTATCACTTCCCTCAGCCCAGCACGGCTCTTTAACTGGGCTTTCCCAATCACAGGCCTTCCCGGGCTGCTCTGTGTCCTCTGCTGACCATGCCCATCACCTCCCATTCTCTCCTTCTGGGCCCTGCTGAAGTCTCTTCTGCCTCCTGGTTGAGTCAGTGCTCATGACTCTGCCAGCGCCCCGCGTGGGCACCTTCTGCTCTTCAGGATCGCCAGTGCTTTGGACCTCCAAGCTCACCAAGCTCCAAGGAGCTACACACAGTAAGCGCTTAATAAATAACCTATAGCATGCATGTGTGCATGAATGAATGAATGGATGAATGAGTGAATGAATGAATGAGCCTTGCATAAACCTGACCCCAAAGAAGAAACAGGAAGCACTAAGGGTGTCCGGCAATGCTCTCCTGATGCCCACCTGAAGCAGTGCGTCCCCAGTGACTCTGGGTGGCCTGTGGCTGGGACAGGCCCAATCCCCCCGGGCAAGTGCTCTCTGTCCTTAGAGCCCTGTGCCTTCTCTTTGGCCTCAGGCGGCCCCAGTCAATCAGAAGAGGAGTGCAAGGGTGCTTGGCCAAGTTCAGCAGCAGAGCAATAGGGGATCCGGTTACACAGCTGGCAAGGCTGGGAACCACCCACTCTGAGTCCAGGCCAACTCCAAGGAGCAAAGCCCATGCCGGGAATGCCCTTCTTACTGGTACCACTGGAAATAATACCGTGTTAGGAACAAGAGACTGCATTTCTGGAACACTTAACAACGTGCCTGGAGTTGTGCTGAGTCCCTTCCGCGCCCGCCCCCGCCCACCCCCACCACTGCCCAGCAAGGCGCCAAGGTCGCTCACAACCAAGCCCCATCTTCAGTCGGACTCTCCTTGAGGGCAGGAAGCCAGGTGTCTGGTCTCACTCGGTACATGAGGGCTCTAAGTAGACACCTAAGGTATGCTTGCTGACCGGCTGTGTCACTGGCCCCTTGCTGGGCCTCCTTGTTCCTCCGGAAACTTTAGCCCATGTGATCTACTGGAGATGATTCTGAGTCCCAACGCAGTCACTTAATAATTTGGGTAAGTGACTTATTTCTCAGAAACTCTATCATTGCTCCAACTGGGACTAATAGCCTGCCTCTTAGGGTTGCCGAATTTAGGCCACAAATATTCACTGAACTCCGAGTCCCTGGCCTGAGAAGCCTGCAGGAGGCAGACGTGTAAACCAAAGGCTTCAATAAAGCACAGCGAGGGCAAGAACTCAGCCATGCAGTGTGCAACGAGACAGAGGGGGAAAGCCTCAAGCTAGCCAAGGCTATCAGAGAAGACTTCCTGGAGGAGGACACGCCTGAGATGAGACAGGAGGGATGAGATGGAAATGGCCGGCAGGAGTGAATGTATGGCTACTTTCAACACACAACAAGGGATTGGTCAAGGTTAAACCCCCTCGGAAGACATGCCCCATTTAGAGGATGTGGCCGTAGTTTCCAGAGGCAGGGAAGTGCCTGTCTTCATGAGGAGCCAGAACAAGCAGGCAAAACCAATACTGTACCCCCCACCCCCATCAGGAAAAAAACCATCCTGTTCCTTTAAGACTTGAGAGGAGCAGCTGGATCCCCGCAAGCCTTGGCTCCAAAGTCAACAGTCAGTAATTCCAGAGTAAATATCAGCGGAGGAGGCCGCATGGTCCCCGTTCTGCGCGCAGCAAACACACCGATGCCCGTGCCCTTTGGTGGGCACCCGCCTTCGGCGCTGGCCTGCGATCCAGTCTTGAGACTCCCTCCAGGATGGCTGGTCACCGTTTACAACATCATTGGTCTGCACACAGCAGGCACAAGGCCAAGAGCAAGTTAAGAGAATCCCAGGCCTGCCACCCTGTCAGCTCCTGCCCCGGCCCCCCAGAGCCCCCCACCCCAGGGCCCCCCGCTGTGTCAAGAGACCTCGCTTCATCTCCCAGCCCCGGCTCCAACAGCGGCACGTCTCTAGCCCTGCAGTGGCTCGGCCTGGCCTGCCAACACCCCACCCCGTCCGTCATGTCCCACATACAGACCCTCACCGCACTGAGGAAAAGCCAAACGGGCTCTTCTGTCCCAGACTCTAACTTAATGGTGGGCTCCGGAAACAGGCCGTGTCTGCTCCGCTCCTCTGCCACTGCTGCTCACTGGCCAAGTGTCGCTGGGCACTGTCCCGCCTGTCTTCAAGCCTGGAGCTTCTCATCTGTAAAATGGGTCCCCTAGCAGTTCCCACCCCTCAAGGCTCTTTTGAGGTTGCAGCGAGTGAGGGCATAAAAGCATTTGGAACGGGGGACCTGGCAGGGTGGGCTCAGGGGACCACAGACGACTCTCCTTAGTAAGGCCTCCTGGGTCTTTGTGACTATTAGGGGCAGAAATCAGGCAAACTGCAGAGCCCCGGCTCCTGGAAGGAAGCGCTCCATGAAATTAACTGTGGTTATTCAGGAGCAGGAAGAGACACTGAAAGAAAGCACTAGAAAATGAGCAGTGCAGCAGAATCTCAGCATTGCCAAGACCACAGTCCCTGGTTGGGATCCTGGGTCTCTCGTTGAGGTGAAGACCCTCCCCTACAGACTCCTCTTTCTTGTCCCCAAAGATGAGGTCAGCAAATTCCCACTTTCTCGCACGAGTTCCTCCCCCCGCCCCCCTCACTCCACACAGGCCTCTTGCATCAAAGAAGATCCCCTCCATGCAAGAAGAATGCAAGTTCAAAGTCATGGCAACATCCAGGCTTCTGGCAGCAGAATCGGGCATTGAAAAGTGAGCCGCCTACAGTCTGAAGTGATAGGAGAGAGATGGTCCCAGACATCACACCTGGAGCAAGCCACTCAGCCTCTCTGAACCTCGGTTTACATATCGAAATCACTGGGGCAATAATAAAACCCCTAACATGCAGGCAGGCCTACGGGTAAAATGATGTGGCAAGATGTGCCTTTCGCAGCTAACGCATGAGACGTGCTGATCTTCCTCTGTTGCGTGGTGTAATCAAATGTCAGGAGTGACGTTTGTCGAGCGCTTTCTATCTGTCAGGCCAAGACCTAAGCGCCATATAGGTACTGACTCGCTGGATTCTCACGCCAACCCTGCAAGGTGAGGACTTGCATCTCCGCTTTACTCCCAGGAAACTGAGGCACAGGTGGGTTAAGTCACACGCTCAAGGTAACACAGCTAACAAGTGGCAGATCAGGGCCCTGGGGTTGAGAGCCCCCCATAGCCCCGAGGCAGTTTCGATCTTTGCTTGCTGCCCACGTTGTACAAGGTTAGGACCACTCGTCCTTTCTCTCCTCTTCGGTGCTGGGTCAGTGGACCACGCTCGGTACAGACATGTGACAGACACGCTCTGCTTGTGCTGAAGGCAGACAAGCTGCCTGGAAGCTGAGTCTCCCCCTCCCCAGCTGCCAGTCGCTTCTGCCCAAGGATGAGCTCACCACTGGCTGCACATTTCCTCCCAGAAGCCCCTGCAAGCGGAAAAAACCTCGGGCTAAGAGCCACTTTGCCAGACCTGATGTCCATAGTCTGCCACCAACCGCAGTCATGGTGTTCTCCAGACACCATCTGAGACCACCCCACAGGCAGCCAGGGGACGGGGCCCACAGCCCTGGAGCAGCTCTCAGGGACTGGGACCTCCAACACCCTCCCAGCAATTAGGGGGACAGGTCGTGGGAGGGACCCGCACAAACCACGGAGTCGGAGAGACCTGGGCTCGAATCCTGGCTCTGCCCTGCTTCGCTCCACATCCCTGGGGAAGCCACGCTCCCTCTCTGAGCCTCAGTGGCCTCATTTGTAAAATCCAAACCCTGCGGGCACCTTCCTCGTGATGTTGCCAAGATCAGTGAGACCAAAAAACACAAGTGTCAGATTCAGGGCTTTAGGGAATGGCACCTGTTAACATCTAGAACACAGAGTGGAGAAACTATGGAAGGAAGCTGTGTCCTGGGCTGCTGGGTCCTCCTCCTCTCCCTCCTGCCCCCTTCTTCCCAGCCCTGGGCCAAAAGAGCCTGGACCCGACACCTCCCCCTGCCGGCCCTCCCTGGAATGGGCTCTCACAGGAAGCTAACCTTTAATCTAGCGGTTCTCCAAGTCTGACATCCTTACCAGGGCGCTTTCTGTTCATTGGATCATATCTATCAACATATACTCTATTCCACATTAAAGCTGAGATATTTTTACGTAAGCTTAATTCATTTAAAAATAATTATCGCATTACATTGTAGCATACATACCTTTTCTGAAAATAGTTATATTTCACAAAGCAGAGAATCACTACTGAGAAGAGCACTGTGTTGCTTACTCTCTTTGACATTTGTCTTAATAGAAGATGGCCGGACGCTCACTCTTGCCTCTGCATTCAGTGTGTGTTGATGTAGCTACTTAGAAACGTACACTCAAGAGACAATGAGACTGGAAAAGGCAAGTAAGTTCTAGTGGTATGAAGAAGACAGTGACCTCTCAGACTCCCTGGAAGGGTCCCACAGGGTCCCCAGACCCCACGCTGAGAACACCTGCTTTGCTCACATTCTTTGCACACTGGCTGTCAAGGGATGGGTTCCCTGATGCTCTGTTGTCTGCAGGGATCAAGTCTGCTGGCTCTCATTGCTTTCAGGGTAAGTATGGCCCAAGTTCCCCTGTCCAGGACCCTGTGGTGGGGGCACTGCCTTCCTCTCCATGCCCTGCCCCCCCCCCCCCCCGGGAAGAAGAAACAGCCACATTCCTGCCTCTGCACCTTTGCCTGGGTCAGTCCTTCTCTCTGCAGTACTGGCCCAGTTTCTCCTCCTGGTCCACCTCGTAACCTTGGAGACGCACCACGGGTCAGCTTCCTTTAGGAATTCTCCTTGCCCCCTCCCACCCCCAGGCCAGGGAAATGCTCATCTGAGCTCACCTAGCACTCTCTGCACACCTCATGCTAGCACTCACCAGGTTGGAATCGGGCTTCCCTGTAAGGAAATCAGTATCCCTTCCGGACTGGGAGCTCTCTGAGGGCAGGGTGTGACTCAGCGCGGAGGCCGGGGCCGGCTTGTAATGGACTCTCACGGAACCTTCGTGTCCATCACTGTGCTTTATCTCACTGACCTTGCCTAGCATGCCGAGTTCTCTGCGTAACTCCATCCGTCCAAATTCCCATCCCCACGGCTTTTATTCTAATTCTTCAATTCTAAAAGATGCACTTCCTTCTCCTCCCATTATTATATTTCTGAGATCAGGATGTCTTAAATTGATGTGTACATTTAACAGTTCTGCTTTCTCGTCTCAAAAAGCTGTGGCTAAATTGACGGTCTATCTTACAATCAGCAGCATTTTACTTTTTATCAATATAATCCCCTTGCTCCAAATATGATGCTGGTAATGCACCATCGTGCCTCTATGGATGGGCTTCCATCCCCCTCACATTGTTCCCACATGGTCTCATTAACTTGCCAGGGGTCAGGGAGACAGGAGTGGAAGAATATCCGGCACAGAAACGTAACTGCTCAGAACTGACAAAGGGAGAAGGGTAGAGCTAGTCTGGAGTCACGTGATCTGGAAAAAAAACACTACTTTTGTAGATGTGGCTGTCCAGATGCCAGAGATGCGAAGCCCTTTGGGTTTTTGTAGTTGTTATTGTTATTGGGTTTTTATTGTTGTTACTGTTTTGCATATGTGGGGGAGTTGGTCCCCTTAGATAACTTCTTTCATTTATAATTTTAGTTTTATTTTATGGTGGTAAGAACATTTAGCACAGAATCTACCCTCTTACTGAATTTTCAAGTGCATATAGATAGGTACAATGTCGTAAGCAGATCTTTAGAACTTATTCATCTTGTGTAACTGAAACTTTATGCCCATTGATTGGGAACTCCCCATTTCCACCTACTAATGGGAACCATCAGGTCATTGACAGTTGACTTAATAACCAAGACAGGACTTCCTGTTCTGTGGGATAATAAATGTCCCCAGTGTTCAAGTCCCCTTCAGCTGGGTTATTTATCCTTTACCTGCATCCAGAGACATCCTCACGATCCAGGCACTATTTGTAACCCGGTTTATGTGTTTGCTTTTCACCTTCTCTATCATATGTGGACATCTCTGCACATTTATACTCAGAATAATAAAACTAATGTCTATTGAAGACTTACTACTTGCAAGTACTTTAGGAAGTATATTATGAGTACTATCTCATTTTTAAAATTTTTAAATGTATTTATTTTTGAGAGAGAGAGAGCATGAGCAGGGAGGGGCAGAGAGAGGGAGACGCAGAATCTGAAGCAGGCTCCAGGCTCTGAGCTGTCAGCACAGAGTCTGATGAGGGGCTCGAATTCACGAACCGTGAGATCACGTCCTGAGCTGAAGTCAGAGGCTTAACCAACCGAGCCACCCACGTGCCCCCAGTATTGTCTCACTTTTAAATCTGTGACAAATCTATGTGGTCAGAAAGATTACCTTGTTTTTCAGATGAAAAAGAAATCCAAGTTTGGAAGGGAAGAATAACACAGCGACTAAATGGAGAGGCCAGAGCGTAAACCTGGGCCATTCTGTTGAGAGTCTAAGTTTCTTCCCATAACCACAGTGCCCAGGATTCACCCCATCAGTGACAAAAGCTGCAATGCACCCCATTTTCTGTATGTAACCCAACTACCCCCCAACAATGACCCACGCCCCAGAGGTGGGGCCTTTCTCCACACCCCCATCCCCACCCGGCACAGCCTCTCCAGCTGGCCCTCCCTCTTGCTCTCTTCCAATTATCCCGATTCCCGAGGGTGCGAAACAGTAATATTCCCCGGCTGCTTCCTCCTCTAATTTCATGTAACAGGTCCCCTCAAATAGAAAGTCCTTAATTTTAATTGCATATTATGTTCTGTTTCTGCTATTTTTTCATCCAGCTAATTGTGCGAGAGACAAAGACATGGAACGTATCGCAACAAATTAAGTATTTGCTAGTTGCCGTTACTACTGGGGCCATTACCTTCTCCATCTCCCTTCCAGGAGCTCCTGAGGAACTCTTGGCATCCTCAAAACAAATTTTTTTTTACTTAGCTTACCGATGGTGATATAAAGGCCAACAAATCCTGGGGTTGTGTTATTACTGAGGATGATAACAGCAATTAGGACAATGTAAAGACGCACAGCGTCTTTGCCTTAATCTAAGAAGGAAACATGAATGGTATTTACTGAATACCTTCTGTGTGCCAAGTACTGAGCTGGACACATGAAAAAGTCCACCCCGTTCTACTTCTTATTCAAGAACTACTTACGGGACTCTATCACCCCCTCGGATAAGAACTGAAGAGTAGAGAAGGAAAGCCAGGTGTCCCCACCAGCCACTCAGCGGGGTCATCAGAAAAAGAGAGTTTTGAGCTCAGGCCAGCGCAAGCTCAAAGGGGGCCTCTCTTCCAGCTGCCACACATACAGTGGCCCCTCCAGTCTCTTAACTGGTCCTGTGAGAAGGAGGCACGCATCTCAACTCCTACTGTATACGTACGGTCACCTTCACAGGCAGGAGGGTGATTCTCCCAACATTGGTGGCTCAAGTGACAGATCGCAAGGCAGTGAAGAAGGTGCCAAGACCCACACAAAATAGTCTGCTCCCTGCCTGGCCCAATTCCCAAGCTGCCCAGGGCTAGACACTCTTCTGCCTTCCCTCTGCAAGCACACGCTCAGGGTCTTGCCCTCAACACAGCTACCTGGGCAACACACACACACACACACACACACACACACACACACACACAGTTCCAGGAATTTGGGCCACATTCACCAAACATAAGACATCCAGCTTGATTCCTGGAGAGTCAGTCCTTCAGCTGAGTGACCAAAATGGGGCAAACACAGCCCCATCCTCACGGATCTCCCAGGCACGCGGGACGAGTCCCAGCTCATCAGGAGGTATGGCTGCAGCTCGGCCACAAGGGGAGACGGGCAGGATCTAATGCCCTCTTACCACGGAGACAGGAAGTCTTTTATAAAATTTTTAAATATTTTATTTATTCTTGAGGCAGAGAGACAGAGCACAAGTGGGGCAGGGGGCAGAGAGAGAGGGAGTCACAGAATCCAAAGCAGGCTCTAGGCTCTGAGCTGTCAGCACAGAGCCCAATGCGGGGCTCGAACTCGTGCACCATGAAATCATGACCTCAGCCAAAGTCGGAAGCTTAACCGACTGAGTCCCCCAGGCGCCCCAGAAGCAGGAAGTCTTGAGTGGAAGAAGGAGGATGTTTGGCGTGTGTGGACAGAGCCTTGATGCAGGCTTCTCCTGCGCAGTGACAGCCCTTCCCCCCAGGGCACCAGTGTGATTGGTGCCACGTCCTAGAGAGGGTGTGTGGGCTCCCACGCCACAGGGCCCCCAGTGTAGAGAGGTCGCGAGGAGTGTCACTCTGCCAGGAAGAGGAGAGGACTTTCCGGCACATGAAAAACTCCTTGGTGAGCCAGCTCTTCTTACTTACATCACCATCAGTCTGCACTGAGACTTTAGTCGCTCAACAAATATTTACCGAGCATCTGCTATGTGCCAGTCCCGCTCTCATGCTTGGGATACGTCCGTGAACCAGACTGCAGAAGTTGGCTGGCATTCTAGTGGTGGCTGCAGGAGAAAACGCCAGTGTCCGGGAGCCCCAGCAGGCCAGCACTCACGGGGACAGAGTCCCTTCATTCTGGCTTAGCCGCTCTGGGTTCAGTTGGGGACCAGAGAGGTCTGGGCAGGCCTGACCGTGGCCAGACTGATGCTAGAGTCAGAATTGGGGCGAGAACATCCGGACATGTGAGGGGACCCCCACCAGGCTGGGCATCCCAGTCCTACTTACCACAAACCCCACACGGGGGGGAGAGCTCCCTCCCCACCCCTGGCTCCACAGCACTAACTGGGACTCTACTGGCGTGGACACACAAATAACAACCAATGCAGGAATGGATCTCAGGGAAGCAGAAGGGAGAAAGGGGAGCTGGCCATAATACAAAGTTTTGAATCTCTGCCAGTTTTTTTTAAATAGCAATTGTATTGAGATAGAATTCACCTGCCACGACATTTTCCAGGGCTTTGTGCCACCTCACTGTGAGGGTCAGGCTTTTTAGAAGTGAGGCAGGGAAACAAGAGACAAGGCCCCAGGAGAGAGGCTCCAAGGTGCTGAGGTGCTGGGGACGGGATAAAGGGCAGGTGGAGGGGGCTTGCTGTCCTTCACAGGGTGTCGCCATGGACGAGCTAAGGGCCAGGGGGCCCAATGGCCGGCACCCAGATCCTGGCTCGCTGCCACTTCTTAACTCAGTTCCACTTGCATAAGATGCTGGCCCTCCGAACCTCAGTGTTGCCATCTCTGAAATGGACCGAAGGCAAATACTTGCCTCAGAGAGTTTGGGGGCAGCCTTTTGGGGACACGGTCCCCAAAGAACCAAGCCCAGAGCATCCTCATGAGAAGCACTCAGTTCTTCCTAAAAGTCTCTCATTGAAAAGAGACAAAAATCCAGCCCCCATGTCTTCTTAGAGCCCACAGCTAAAAACACCCCATCCCAAAATGACTCGGTCTTATTTCCCTGCATGGCCAGCAACTTTCCTCTGAAGACCGCCATCCACCTGTTCCATGCGGACACAAGGAAAGTGAAGAAAACTCCTCGCCCAAGACCATGCTACTTTCCAGAGGAGGCTCACACTGACCAACATGGGGATGCAGAGGCCGAGCCCCCTTGCTCCAACTTGGGACAGTCTGGGGAAAGAGCATCCCAGCTTCAAAGGTCCCGGTGGAGCTGGCTGAGGCCTGTGTAGAGACCGCACTGCACCCAACTTCTCCCTATGCCCAGTGCTGCCTCCTCTCTTCCTTCCCACAAGTGCCGAGTTCTCACAAACATCCTGAAGGCATCAGAGTTTGGTTTCTGGGGACCCAATCTGCCAGGCAGGAGACCAACACAGAGATCCCATACAGCACAGTCATGTGAGAAGACCAACCAGCGACTGGAAAGCACCGTGGATATGGTGGTCCAGCTGTCCAGAATGAGCAGCCACTCCATTTGACAGAATAGACACACTTCCTGGTCTCCCCTACCTTCTGGACCTCAGCCAGCACCATGATCTGAGAACTTGTTTGGCTGACCAGCACTGGATCCCACATAACATCACATCAGACCAAGGGATCCACCCTGGAACAAAACAAGTGCAAAAGTAGACTTACATCAAAACATAGAAGACCAAGGAAGTGCAAGGAAATATGATTTACAGAAGCTTAAAATAAAACATGACGATGATGGCAGATGATCAAATAGGTAGTAAAAGCAAATAGGCTTAAATCTCCTCAAAACACTCTCGAGAGGGTAAAAAATAAATCAAGTCTAATATTTTTTTGTCTATTAGCAACACACCTAAAACAAAGTGACAAAGTAAAAAGAAAAAAATAAAATAAAGGATTGGAAGGCAGGCAGGGAAGATTTTAGACTTTCTGAGATCACTGATGTTGTTTGGAAAGACCCTGTAGGTGGTTTTGATACTTCCCTTCCTTCCTAAGAGAGCATACTCTCCTGACTAACAAGAAGATGATAATGAGCACATCTCATATCAGAATGTAAGGGTGCTGTCCACCGCTGTTTTCAGAGGAAAATACATAGCCTTCAAGGCTGGCAATACTGGAGAAGTCTACATTAAAATAAATGGAGTGAGGTTGCAACTGAATAATGTAAAAAATTATGAAACAGCTTCAGGGCACCTGAGTGGCTCAATCAGTTGAGTGTCTGACTTTGGCTCAGGTCAAGATCTCACAGTTTTGTGAGTTTGAACCCAGCATTGAGCTCTGTCCTAACAGTTTTGAGCCTGGAGCCTGCTTCGGATTCTATGTCTCCCTCTCTCTCTGTTCTTCACCAGCTCATACTCTGTCTCTCTCTCAAAAATAAATAAAGATAAAAAATTTTAATTATGGAACAGCTTAATGGAATTAAAAATATAAAATCATAAATTAAGAGTAAAATTTAAAAATTAAACTAAACTGGTTAAACATAAGCAAAGACATTTTTAATAAGAAGCTTTTAGAAGCACAGAAATAGATACATTTTTAAATCACAGAATGCTTTATAGTTGGTTCTGTGCTGTTCTCTTTTTAAATGTAGACAAAGTAGACAATTTTAAAGAAAAATCTGAATTACTTAAGTCAGTACCAAGGCAAACAAAAACTAAAACTAAAACTCAACACAGCAGAGAGACACAGTAAAAAGTTATGAGTTCTTTTAAACAACAAGGAATGGATCATGAATCATTCCTCCGGCGCTCAGGAAGAAGACCTTCTCCCAATCCATTTTGAGGAGGATAGCATCATGTTCAAAAACTAACCAAAATGGGATTTTAAAAACTGAAGAAAAACTATTCCATCAAATAGTTACAGTACAGACATTCTAAATCAAATCCTAGTGGGAGAATCAAGTGGCACATTAAGAAAACAAAGCTAATTACATCCAAAGAGGATATTATGTTTATTAATGCCAAAAATAATAAGGTCTTTATACCAGGAAAATAAGACAGTCTATCATTAGAAAGGTTATTAGTGGAAGTCATTACATTAATAAGCCAAAGGAAAAAATCAATAAAATCATCTTAATAAATGACCAATGGCAACTGATTAAATTTGATGCCTGTTCCTGATTTTTTTTTTTTGAGAAAGAGAAGAAGAGAGCACATGCAGGTGGGGGAGGGGGCAGAGGGGGAGAGAGAATCTTAAGCAGGCTCCACGCTCATAGAGTCTGATGCAGGGCTTGATCCCCACACCCCAAGATCATGACCTGAGCCAAAACCAAGAGTTGGACATTCAACCCACTAAGCCATCCAGGTGCCTTTGTTCCTGACATTTTAAAATTAGTGGTCTTGAAAGAATTCCTCACTAAGAGAAAATTGTTTAAAACCAATAGGAAACACCTCACTTAGGGCAGAAAACTAGAGATACCCCCACTGGGACAATGTAGAGAGGGCTTGAAGAAGCAGAAACTCAAAGAAAAAACTACATTGAACATAAGTTTCACAGTGTAGCTCTTGTACATAAAGATGTGAAACTTTCAAAGAAAACAAAAATAAGCCAGTGACAATTTGGAAAATATATTTGCAACATCTCTAATAATTATAATATTACTGTACTTCATAAAGAACTCTTACAAGATCTCAGCAAGTTAAAAAAGAAGAAACATAAAGAGTTATATTAGCATTTAGAAATTCATTTGAGGGGCACCTGGGGGGCTCAGTCAGTCGAGTGCCCGACTCCAGCTCAGGTCATGATCTCATGGCTCACAGGTTCGAGCCCCGCATTGGGCTCTCTGCTGACAGCTCAGAGCCTGGAAACTACTTTGGGTTCTGTGTCTCCTTCTCTCTCTGCCCTTTCCCTGCTCATGTTCTCTCTCTCATAAATAAACTTGAAAAAGAATTTTAAATAATAAAAAAGACACTGAAATAAAGAAATTGAAAAAATAAAATAAAACATGAAAAATAATAAACTACATTAAAATAAAGTAATTAAAAGAAATTTTTAAGAATGATAGTGCAAGTCATTTGGAAGATTCTGGGTAAGAGGCACTATTATCATTTGCTTGGAGAAACGAAATTGATTCAAAAGTTTTTGACAAGAAATCTGGAAATAAGTCTTAAAATATTCATAAATATCCATACCTTGATCTACCTGTAGGAATATATTCTGAAGAAATACACCTGAGAGCAAATGAGGACCTCAGGACAGAGGATGTTATTTATAGTCGTTAAAAAGTGGAAAATAATGTACAAATTAAACTGCAAGGTGCTGCGTAGAAACATTCCACATAAGATGACCTGCCATGTAACCAACAACAGTCATCACTTAGAAGTTCATATCAGAAAACAGGAAAGATTTGTTGTTAAGGGAATAAATCGTGCTGCCAATTGCATGTAGATCATGACCTTGAATTTGTGTAAATATGCAAAGACCAAAAGGGACAGAAGGGGATAAATGAAAGTTTTTATGCTTTCAAGAAATAGGAAGCATCTACAAAGTGCTGGCCTTGGGTCCGGGAGCTGTCACAGAAAGCAGCCTAGATGTTGGTCTCCATGAAATAAACGAACGGACTTAATACTGAGTGGTGGGGTTTCTTGTTCCTGTTTGAGATTCTCTACTTTTTCCTGAATGTTCTGTATGAAATGTGATTTCAGCCAACTCCAGTGGTTCTCACTGTAGCCTTTAATTTGGACTTTACTAAGAAGGCTCCACGAATATTAACATATAAGCTGATAAAATAGGTTTCAAGAAATGTTCTGAGAAAATTCAATATCAACCAGAAAAAAAAAATAAAAGTGAAACTTGACCTCTACCTCCCACAATACACAAAAATCAGTTTCAGCTTGATAGACCTCTCTCTGGAAGATAGAATAAAACTAGAAGAAAATAATGTAGATTATCTTCATGGCTTTTTTCATAAAGGAAATAATTTCCCAATTTCACTGCATTAAAATTAAGAACCATTGTTCACAAAACAAATTAATAGCACCAAAGCCATTAAGAAAGAGAAAAGTGAAGCCACTGAGTGAGAAGAGATATTTGCTGCACATATAAAAGGCTTTTTATCCAGAACATACAAGAGAAATGCAGACAAACCAATGGAACGATCACTTCATAATCAAGGATCTCCAAATGGCTTTTGTTAAAAAAATTTTTAACGATTATTTGTTTTTGGGAGAGAGAGGGGGAAGGAGGTGCAGAGAGAAAGGGAGACACAGAATCCGAAGCAGGTTCCAAGCTCTGGTCTGTCAGCACAGAGCCCGACACAGGGCTCAAACTCACGAACTGTGAGATCATGACCTGCGACAGAGTCACACACTCAACCGACTGAGCCGCCCAGGTGCCCCTCCAGATGGCTTTTAACCAAATGAAAAGTGAGAAATCAGATGCAAACCAAAGCCACAAGGAGGTACTTCCACACACCCATCAGAACGGCTGAACTTAAAAACATCTGGGAACATGAGGGTCGTTGAGATGTGGTTGGGGAACTCTTCATACTGTTACTAGTGCAGACTGACACAGCCATGCTGGGAAACAGACATTAGATACCATACTTGAAGATAAACATACCCTTGAAAGCAACAATTATACTCCTAGACATATATCTTGCAAAAACACGTACATACAGGCATTGAAAAGCATATACAAGAAAGTTTCTAACAGCATAATTTGTAATAATCCAATATGGGAATCAGTCCAAATGTCTATCAATGGTGATGGACGGTGGGGTCACACAACAGCATCCTATACAGCAATGGAAATGAATGAGATACAGCAACACCCGCTAACACGGACGGATTTCGCCCACGTAAGCCTGAATGAAAGAAACCAGATGAAAAATAACACCTACTCTACGGTTCCAATAACATAAAGTCCCCAAACAGGCTCACATTACGAAAGCACTGTGAAATCACGATGATGACTGACTTCTGCAAGGATTACGCAAGACAAGTGAACATTTGTAATAAATCGTAACTTGATAAACGAACGTACTTGCAGTATGAGTGGTACGTGATGCTGAATGTCGAAACCGTGCCAACAGTTCTTTTCTCTCCCTCCCCCCCCCTCACTGTGGGATCGTGGGTGATCATCTCCCAGGCTCGGATGCTCAGTCTCAGGCCACGGTTTTTGGCAGACATCAGTGGTTTTTCAGAACGTTGGTAGGTGCTCACAACTGGCACTAGTGTGTTTTTTGTCACTTGAAAGCCACTACGGACAGTCCTTTGCTTTTCCAGACAAGAGTGAGCTTAGGAATGCTTTGCTTCCTCCTAGGACAGGCCTCCTGCAGACAGAGACCCTTTCCTCTGTGGCCTTCTTGCCGGTTACATGAAATACAGTCGATGACAAGAGTTTATTAATACTGTACCGCAGTCAACATCCGTCACTGATGGTGAAAGTCCCTACACAATAACCCCCTTCTCTCTGGTCTCCCTCACACGAGCCACGAAGGTTTGCAAAATTAAGTGTGGGACGGGGCACCCGGGTGGCTCAGTAGGTTGAATGTCCAACTTTGGCTCAGGTCACGATCTTACAGTTTGTGGGTTCGAGCCCTGTGTCGGGCTCTGGGTTGACAGCTCGGAGCCTGGAGCCTGCTTCGAATTCTTTCTCTCTCTCTCTCTCTCTCTACCCCTACCCCACTCATGCTCTGTCTCTCTCTCTCAAAGATAAATAAATACTAAAACAAATTATTGAAAAAAGGGTCATTTGCTTATTTTTCTTTATATTTTGTATTTTTTTTATTATTTTGCACTATATTACAGTATTGTGATCATTTTTATATGAATAGTTTTGGGTTGTGCAATGAATCATCTGAGTTTCCATTATTTCTTACGGGGAAATCGCTTTGATATACAAGTGCCTTGGGTTACAAGCACATTTCCGGAATGAATGATGCTTGCAAACCAAGATTTTGCTGTACAAAGAAAAGCAAGAAAGTGACCGTTGTAAAAGTCAGGAGAGTGGGGACTTGGAAGACGATTCTGGGTGACAACCAGAAAAGGACGTGTCAGAGCTCCGAAGTGCTGGCAGTGTTCTCACACGGTGGTGGTGGCCAAGGTGTCCCCTCCACGCCAATTCCCGAAACGGTACCTTTGTGCAGCGCACATTTCATCATGGGTGTCATAAGGTACATTCATGTGACGCACACTTCGTCATGGATCTCATAATCACTATAAAAAGAGACACCGAAGCAACAACAACAAAAATACTGATGTGGGGACCCCGTCCCAGAAAATTGAAACAGAATGTGAGGGGAAGGCGTCCCTTCTGGGTTTTCAGACGCCCCCAAGGTGATTCCCATGCAGCCTGAGGGCCAAGCGGCGCTGAGGAAACACAGGCAAGGAAGTGGCACCTCTCCCGTGAGTGTATCTAAACTTGAACGTCACCTCCATTTCACCCCACCTCTGTGACCCAAGCACTTTTCTGTGCCTCAGTTTCCTCTTCTGTACAACACGGTGCAATAACAGTATCTCAAGGTTTGCTGTAAGGACTACAAATGCCAACACCCACAATGGTTTTAGAACATCACCCGGAACATTTTAAGTGCTCAGTAAGCATTAGGCTGGCTTCTAATAATAATAAAGTAGGAGGACGTGTCATTTTTTAAATGAGATGATAGGAATGAAGGGGTCAGCAGAATGCCAAACATTCAGTAGGCGCTGATAAATGTCATTACTATTAAATGTCTGGTTTCCATAATCTCAGGACAAACTGGGATCACCCTCAGTTGGGGGCTGGGAACAGGGGCGGATTCCATTTCAGAGAAGAGTGAAACGTCATTCAGAGCCCAGAGAGATGAGGTGGCTGTGGAGTAAGTGGGTGTTTCCCCCTGGGATCCATCCTCTACATTAAAGTTTGTTAATTCCCCAGAGACAAAGCCTGGGTCCTTCTTTTCTTCCTTTTTTTAATTTTTTAAAAATGTTTATTCTTGAGAGAGAGCATGAGTGGGAAAAGGGCTCCAGGCTCCAAGCTGTCAGCAAGAGCCCGACACGGGGCTCAAACCCATGAACTGCGAGATCATGGACCTGAGCCGAAGTCAGACACTCAACCGACTGAGCCCCCAGGTGCCCACGATCCTTCCTTTCTTGATTCGGCCGACAGTGGCTCCCGTGTGCTCTGAGCGGTGATGGGCGCGGACGGCTTCCTGGACTGAGGGTCACTGAGTCCGCAGCTCAGAAACCCGCCCTCCAGACCCGGGTATCAAAAGGCCCGATCTTCATCACCCTCCACCTTTCCCTGGGTGGGTGGCCAGGGCCAGGCACGTGACCTCCACCAGCCTCTGTACCCGCATCTATAAGACGAAGATGAGGGCACGGGCAGCTCTCACGCATCCTTGATGCCTTCGAGGAGGCTGTACCGAGATAGGGGGCACAAAAGCCCCCAACACACAACATGTGCTTGGCTACAAAATGCTTTCCGCCCCCACGCCCGCAGGCGGCTGGAGAATGACACCGATATGACCAATTCCGGAGGCTGATCTGGATTCTAGGAGCCCATCCAGCTGAAACAAACAGCACCCAACTGCTTTGCGAGGCCGCCCCTGCGTGCCCAGTGCCCACCCAGGGAGCCCAGAGTCAGAAACGTCTTCCCTCCGGTCTGTGGCAAGCCGAGCAGAGGAAACATCTTGTTCCCCATAGCCGGAGACTCCAAACAGCTACCCCCTGTTCCTCAACTTTCTAACCATCCCGAGGCTTATTCCCCGCAGATGCCAGCCAGTCCCCTGCACCACATCCCACACGGCGGGCGCCGTTCCGCAGCCAGCAGGCAGGAAAGTGGCTGTAACCGCTTCGGAAGCAGATGTCACGCTGCCCGGGGAGCTGCTGTCTTGGAAACCGCCTTTGGCGCAGGAGAGGGTGTGTGTGGACACAGGGTGTTTCTTGAACCAGAAAAAGAACAATGAGGACCCATTCCAAAGCCCCCACTGAAAGACCCACCTTCAGTTTTTTGTTTTGTTTTTGCTGGGACCTTGAAAATAAAGACATTCTGCTGACCTTCTGGTCCTGTCCACGGCCCGTTACCGATCGGATCTCAAGGACTACTGCTCCGCGTCTTCCTAGCCCCGCTCCGGCTAACTCAGCCTCCGTGCTGTTCCTCAGCAATGCCAGGCACTTGTCCAGCCCAGGGCCTTTGCACTAGCTGTTCCCTTGTTTCTTACCCTCCCTGCAGCCTGACTCACCCCTTCATCTCCCTCGACTCTTTGTTCAAATGTCACCTTCCCAATGATGACTACCGGATTCCTCTTGATCTGCTCAGCGTGACACAAACCTCGGGCAGCCTCTGTGCTCAAAAAACTGCAACCTCACCCCTTTAGCCTCCTCTGTTTGATTCCATAGCACTTTTCACCTTATCATTCAAGATAGAAGGTTTTTTTTAATTGTTTTTTTATTTTTGTTTGTGTATTTTTTTTTTTTTTGTAGTTTTTCATTCCCTGTGTGTGTCACAGGCTCTGGAATGTAAATCCCATGACACTAGTAATTCTAGTAATTTTCTGATTCTGTCCATTTGTAGGACATCAACATGAAGCACATAAGAGATACTTAATAAATACTTCTGGTCAGACCTGGGACCAATTTCTGTCCTTGCCACTTAAGAGCTTATAGAGACCTTGGACACATGCCTCGGTGCCTCGGTGTCTCGGTGTCTCAGAAAATAGTGACAAAGCTAATACACCGCCCGTGCCCCAAAGCTTTTGTTAGAAAATTTAATGGGTTGGGGCACCTGGGTGGCTCAGTCGGTTAAGCATCCTGCTCTTGATTTCGGCTCAGCGATCTCAAGGTTCGTGAGTTTGAGCCCCACATCAGGCTCTGCGCTGACAGTGTGGAGCCTGCTTGGGATTCTCTCTCTCTCTCTCTCTCTCTCTCTCTCTCTACCCCTCCCTAGTTCCTGGGCATGTTTGAGTGTTCTCCCTTTCTCTCAAAGTAAATAAACATTTTTAAAAGTTCAATGGGTTAATATACGAGAAATGACCTCCTGATCCAGAGCAAGTACTGAAAACGTGGCCACAACTGGCACCCACATCATCCGGACTGAACGGGTCCTGACGGCTGGGGCGGGGCTCAGCGTGCGTGAGGATTACAGGTGCAGGGAGAAATCCTGCGGCTGCCCAGGTCCTCAGGCGCCTGTGAATTATGCAGCCCGAAGCTGGAAAGTCCTCAGATTGGATCACTGGCCGATTTAACCAGCACTGAGCACCGCAGAGGGATCCCGTCTGCTGCTAAGAGGCGCTAAGTGCACCTTGGCCAGGGCTGCCTGGATGGCCTGGGAAGACAGCCTGCTTCTGTCCAAGGATGCGGCTCAACCCGCCCCCGAGGACCGCGTCCAACTGCACAGGATGCGACGGAGAGCGAGCTGCGGCCTGCTGGGAACGGGCTGCCTCGCTGGCAACCAGCCCTAAACCTTGATTAGCCAGCCCGAGTGACAGTCACGCAGCGCACAGCCCGGGCACAGGGATACCAGGGGCTTCTGGAGGTCTCCTCGCAGTCCTGCTATTTTATCTGGAACTCTCCATGCGCACCATGCTCTGAAAGAAGTATGGGGGGGGGCAGTGTCTCAGTAGCAAAGAGATGGCCTGAAGCCCGTTTCACATGCCACAGCTCAGATCAAGGTGGCTCCCATGGTCTGTTCAACCCAGCTTTTGCGGGGCGCCCAGGGGGCTCAGTCGGTGAGGTGTCTGACTCTAGTGCAGGTCACGATCTCACGGTTTGTGAGTTCGAGCCCCGTGTCTGGCTCTGTGCTGACAGCTCAGAGCCTGGAGCCTGCTTTGGATTCTGTGTCTCCTTCTCTCCCTGCCCCTCCCCTGCTCATGCTCTCTCTATTAAAAAAATAAATAAATAAACATTTAAAAAATATATAGCTTTTGCAACCAAAACGTAGCCCTTTTCTAACATGCCCTAGCATCTTAGCTCAAAGCAATTCATAAACGGAGAAACAAACTCAGGAAAGTGGAGAGGCTTTTAATCACAGAGCGGGAACACCAGGGGGGACCCAGCATCTCATCCTCAGGAGACTGAAGACTCACCAAACGTTATGGAACTTCTACAATGTGCCAGGGCTTCGGTCGACGCGTCCCACAGACCCCAGGCCCAGGCTGGGGTCACAGACCCCGCAGATCCCCTCAACGGAGCCGGACCCCGTAGCCCTGCCTGTGTTCGTTGTAACCGTTACAGGAGACCGAACGAGAGGGGCCCTGGCCCACGCCGCCGCCACGACGTTTCCTGCTGGGCCGGGCTCTCTGCGGGGCGCACTGCACCTGCCGTCTCCCAAACCTTCACAAGGAGCCACTCCCGGGCCCATTTTACAGATGCCGGTAACAAACACTAGGGTGTCCAGGCTCCGTTTCCATGGAGATTGGTTCTCTCACCACGAACCTACCCTAAGCAGCGAGACTCTGCAACCACGAGCTGATCTTTGCAGAAGCTGAATGCACACAGAAGAAATGCAGCCCGCTGATGATGCCGAGAAGCCCCGGCCCCACCTCCTCGGGGCCACAGAGACCGTCAAACTGAAATCCGACCAGGCGGCAGCTCCTTGGGCCATGCGGCCAAGAGGGAGAAGTCTCTTCTTTGGATTTTCGAATCGAGTCTCAGATTTGCCCAGTCCTGCTCCCCTTGCAAAGGTGCAAGTCTAGATACTGGAACTTTGGGAAAAGACAAAGATACGAGGAGTGCAGGGCAGCGTCCCTGGTCCCCATCCCGGGTGTGCACTCACAGCGGCATTTAGATCTGGGGAGGCGCCAGCTGGCCGAGGGGTCTGAACGGGTCAGGGGGTCGCGCCAGATGTGAGCAGGTCTGAAAAGAGAGGGATTTGGAAGGACTGAGAAAAGCTGTGTGTGTGTATGTGTGTGTGTGTGTACACCTGTGCACACATGCGTGAGCACTTGCCGGGGGTTCAGGGTAGAGTAAGGAGTCTAAGCTGTTCCGAAAAACTTTTGAGAGAAATGAACGCCCAGAAGTTTTGCAGGGGCACCGGGGTGGCTGGGTAGGTTGAGTGCCCGACTTCGGCTCAGGTCATGATCTTGTGGTTCGTGGGTTCGAGCCCCACATGGGTTCTGTGCTGACAGCTCGGAGCCTGGAACCTGTTTCGGATTCTGTGTCTCCCTCTCTCTGCCCCTCTCCCACTTGCTATCTCTTGCTCTCTCTCTCTCTCTCTCTCTCTCTCTCAAAAATAAACATTAAAAAATTTTTTAATGTTTTGCAGGGGGCAATGAATGCAACACCTCACCACCTTAAGCAAATGTTCCACTTGCTTTTCAGGAAGGGCATCTCCTTCCTTTTTTAAATATATATTTTTAAATTTTTTAAATGTTTATTTATTTTTATGGAGGGAAAAAGACAGAGCATGAGCGGGGGAGGAGCAGAGAGACAGACAGAACCCCTAGCAGGCTCCAGGCTCTGAGCAGTCAGCACACAGCCCAATGCGGGGATCCAACTTGCAAACCGCGAGATCATGACCTGAGCCAAAATCAAATAGATGCTTGACCAACTGAGCCCCCCAGGCACCCCAAGGGGTATTTCTTTTCAATGAATGCAATAGTGTGCCGGAGAGACGAGGGGGGTCAGACAGCCTGGTTTCAAATCCCAGCTTCATCCCCGACCAGCTGGGCGACCTTGAGCAAGCTACTTTACCTCTGAGCATGAAGTTCCTTGTGTGAAATGGGGACAGTCACGGTGGGGAATGGACCACAAAAACGCAGCATGGTGGGAGTCCTTGGTAAATGTACTCTGCTGCAGCGCGGCCCCAGCGGGGGGCGGGACAGCGAAGACCCAACTTCATTCACATAACTTGGTTCATTGCCACCGACCCTGGAACAACAGGGGTTTGAATGTGCAGATCTACTTCCGTGTGGATTCTTCCCATAAACACAGTGCCATACTGAAAATCTATTTTCCTTACGAATTTCTTGATAATGTTTTCTTCTTTCTAGATCACTCGATTGTAAGAATACAGTATATAATACATGTAACATTAAAAAATAAAAAGTAAACACAATAAAACGTGTGCTCATCATCTGTTTTTACAGCTTTCTTCCGGTCAACAGTAGGCTGTTACTGGTTAAGTTTTGAGGGGAGTCAAAAGTTATGTGCAGATTTTTGGCTGCATGGGGGTGGCACCCCTAATCCCGCATTGTTCAAGGGTCAACCATATTTTTGAGAACTATTTCAGTCCTGGCTCTTCAAACACCCATCATGTAATAATGTTAATGTTTTCCATGGTGCTTTAAGTAAGATAAGTATTCAATTCAAGTCTGTGTTTAATAGGGAAGAAGTCCTATTTTCCCATAGGGCTGTTGCAAAGTTATTTTTTAAAATTTGAGACAATGTAGGGGCACCTGGGTGGTTCAATCCTTTAAGCATCCAACTTTGGCTAAGGTCATGATCTCACAGTTCATGAGTTCGAGCCCCCCTCCCCTCGGGCTCAGCAAGGAGACTGGACCCCACTCGGAATTTTGTGTCTCCCTCTTTCTCTGCTTCTCCCCTCCCCTTCTCAGACTGTCTGTCTGTCTCTCTCTCTCTCTCTCTCTCAAAATAAATAAACATTTAAAAAAAATTTGCAACAACGTATTTGAAATAGGCACACCAGAAGGAGCAGCTGCAAGCTTTCTGATTCCCCATCCACAACACTTGGCACGAAGCAGGTCACCATCCTAAAAAGTGGGTAGTTCTAGGCAGTGTTCCCAGGTGGGCACGCACAGCCGGGCAAGACAGAGGTTTCGGTGCAGTGCTAGGCGTGGCCAGTGGGCTGCGCTGTTGCGGGTCTCCCACTGGTTCTGTCTCCGCCATCTTTGGAAGGCCCTGGCCCTACAGTATCGGACCCTGAGACCCGCTGCCTCTTCAGCCCAACCTCGCAGCCCAACGGTGCACACACGCATCTTTCATCTTCACTTCCATCCACTTTTTTTCACCCACTTTATAATTTTGAATTTTTTCAAACATACCAAAAAGTCGACAGACAACAGACAACGCTTCTAGGCCTGTCACACAGATTTACCCAAAACTAACATTTTGGCCACCTTTGCTTTATGTACACTTTTTGAAAAGTATGACCTATTTGGAAGTCAGCTGGAGACATCGTACGTCATGACTACAGAAGCAGAATAATGGCCCCCAAGCAGGTGCATACCTAATCCCAAGACCCTGCAGATATACAGGGTTATAAAGCAGAGAAGCATCAGGCTTACAGGCAGAATTGAGACTGTTAATAAGCTGACATCCAGAGGGAGAGGTTAGGGGGCCCCTGGAGGGCTCAGTCGGTTTAGCGTCTGACTCTTGACTTCGGCTCAAGTCATGATCTCACAGTTGGTGAGTCTGAGCCCCGCACCAGGCTCCGTGCTGCTTGGGATTCACTGTCTCCCTCACTCTCTATCCCTCCCCCACTCGCTCTCTCTCAAAAATAAACATTAAAAAAAAAAAGATGGAGAGATGTCCCCGGTGTCTGCAATGACACTTAGATTTTGCCCCATGGTGCTTACTCCTCCCATTTATCGTGATCCTGGGGCCCCGCGGGGTGGACGGCAGCTTGGTTGGGCTCCTCATCCTCCGACACTTGAGCCCATTCATTTCCCAAGTGGCTTATTATTATTTACTTTTCATAAAAAGCCCCGCTGCCGAAGACACACATCAAATCCAATTGATCTAGTTTGATGGTGGTGTAATGGGCTGAAATTTCATTTTACCAAATCACTCCCTGAATCTTCAGTTCTCAGTCGGGGAGGCTGAGAGGCACTCACTGTGTCCCATGTGACCATCTCGCATGACGCTGACCATCATCGGCCACCCTGCCTGACTGCAGTACTCCCCTTTCAACCCACGATGAGCTGGACAGGGGCCTGGCTCGCGAGCAAAGGACTAGTTCACTCTCCAGCCACCTGTTCCTCCCCGCCTGGTGACCTGGGCATGCTTGGCCTCTCCGGGACTTGGCTGTCTCTTCAGGAACAGAAAGCCAGAACAAGAACATTACACCACTGGGGTCAGGGCGGGCGTCAGGTCAAATCTCACATGGGGGAGTGACCGGTGGTACAAAGTATACGCTTCGTCACGAAATGCTCTGTTTCCCAGCAGAGATCTCTGAGGGCCTGGGGCGGGTCCTCCAGAGCCCATCCGCTGAGGATTTACAGCAAGTGTTGGATCAATCGTGCTCAACAAGGGGTTACACAGGTGACCCAGTGAACCTCCTTGGCTTGAAAAGCTTTTTCTTTCCCATTTAATCATTATTTCTAAAAGGTTAGGGGCGCCTGGGGTGCTCAGTCGGTTGAGCATCCGACTTCGGCTCAGGTCATGATCTCACGATTCATGGGTTCCATCCCCGCATTGGGCTGTCAGCACAGAGCCTGGAGCCTGCTTTGGATTCTGTGTCTCCCTCTCTCTCTCTCTCTCTCTCTCTTCCCCTCCCCTGCTGGTGCTCTGTCTCTCAAAAATAAATAAATATTCTAAAAACATTTGTATAAAAAAATAAAATAAATTTTACAAAAGATTAGAAAATAGTTCCCAAACAAGTAACTTGCTCAAAGATGAAAATAAGATACAGGACTCAATTTATTATCACGTAACTCCAAGTTCAAGAATCTGTTTTCTTTGTATTTAGCTAATTGCCAGCTACCTACCCACCTGTCTTCTGGCTGCCTGCCTTCCCTCTTCCTCCCTCCCTCCCTTCCTCCTCCACTTCTTCCCTCCCTCTCTTCCTTCCTTCCTCCTCTCCTTCCTTCCTCCATTCCTTTTTTCTCTCCTTCCTTCCTTGCTTCTCTCCTCCCTTCTCTCCTTCCTTCCTTCTCTCCCTCCCTCCCTTCCTTCTTTCAGTCCTAAGTCTATCTTCTAAAAACGAAAAAAAAGCAGATCTACTATGAAAAAATCAAACGTGTAAGACATTTACTCCTTGTGCAAAAGCCTCACAAGGTTCATAGTGTGCTTATCTGGGTGCTTACTCAGGGATGGGGGTGCTTACTCAGGGATAGGGGTGCTTACTCAGGGATAGGGGTGCTGACTCAGGGATGGTCGGAGGAGACAGCGTCAGAAGCAGACACCGAGGAGCAAAACTCTGGAGTTACACCAAATCCCACATCAACTGAAAAAAGAAAGTCACCAAGTCTCTAGAGGAATCAGTGTGAGTTCACAGGCAGGCACAAACCCCAGGGTCCCACCTTCACTCTCCGCAAACCGAAGCACGGGACCGATGGGCTGCAGCTGTGCGGGTGACATGCTAATTTTTATTTTCGCTTTTGTGTAATACGGTCTCCCCAAATTGTGGAGCTTCTTGGTTTTCTTTTTGCATTTTATGCCTTATAAAAAGTGTTACAGTCAAACAGAATGGGAAGAAACCAGCTTACCTCGGTTTTATTTTTTAAGTGGCATTCTCCAAAATGATTTGC